>JACEHZ010000088.1:0-250000 GCA_017893485.1 Hemerocallis citrina
GATGTAATAGATTCTGGGAACCTAAAAAAAGAAACCAAGGGTTCATTACCAACTATTGTTTTCATCTAGACAAAGATGGATTAAAATAACTAAGGTGGGGCCAATCTGAAGATAGGTTCAGTGTAGTCGAAGGCGTAAGGCGCAACACAATTTCACTACCTCATAAAAAGCCTGAGGTGCAAGGCTCAATTTGAGGCGTAAGCCTCACTTAACTGAGGCTCATTATTACTTTTGGGGTTTTTTTAAATTTATAAATAAGATTATATAAACAATATAACATCATAGCAACAAAATATATCATACAATGACTCTATCATTTTTGTAAAACTACAATGTGTTCCTCTGTAATGTATAACTACAATGTGTTTTTTGCCTTAAAGACGAAGTGATACAATGTGTAATGTATAACTACAATGTGTTTCTTGCCCAAAGACGAAGTGATACAATGTGTTTCTTGCCCCAAAGACTAGGTGATACAATGTGTCCCTCTGCAAAACTACAATAATATTATGTTAACCTTGAATTCATAGTTTCATATAGTAATGAGCATACAGTATTATAGTATTACAATGATGAAGATACTTACCATATAACATACAATATTACAGTATTTTAGTAATGAGCATGCAGTAAAATTACATTAGTATCAAATTAAATATTGCTGTAATGAGTATACAATATTACAATATTACAGTCTTAGTAAATAGTAAGGTATTTTAAAATATTACAGCAATAACATATAGTTAGCCGACCATAAAATTTGGTCATGCTCTACAATGAAATTTGGTGCAACTTTTTGAATAAGGCATGATTTCATGATTATAGTAAATTATGGAATGAACTAGCTTCACAATTTTGTTTCGAAGTAACTTGCAAAAACATCATAAGCAAAGATAGACGAAAACCCAAGAAAGAAACCATAAAAGTGTAAAATCAGAAAGGAAAGAAATCAGAATAGGACTGGAGTGTCTGGAGACTGTGTAAAAAGGTCGTCGGCGCAGCCGATCTACTTTCGCTGTAGCCTCTGATCTGTTGTATGTTGTCGTGTCGAGCTGTCGTCGCCGATGAGGGGGGAGGAGATTGATGAGGATGAGTGCAGATTGAGGAGTTGGGGAGGTGGACATTGGGGTTAGAGTTGGATATTGGGGATGAAAGAGAATTGGGGGAGTTACGGGATATGAGATGAGTTGAAGATGGGTCGGGTTGTGAAGACCGGGTCGGGTCTGTTATGTTCAGACGCACCTATTTTGCTTGAGGCGCAAGCCTCGAGCCGCTAAGCCGCGTCCAGGTGCAAGCCTGAGTGAAGCTTCGAACAAAGGGGGAGCCTTAACCGAGGCTTGGCTAAAACTGTTGTTAAGCCTGAGCCTTGAGCCGGAGGCGAGCCTTCAACTACACTGGATAGGTTAGGATTATAAATGGTGTTCTTGAGACCTTTAGACCAGTAAAGGAGGATGATATTCTCCCTTAGTCCTCTTGTTCCCTGTCATAGGAAGACAAAGAAAGGGAGGAACAATAATTGTGAGGGAAAGAGATGGTACTAATGATAGAAGAAATAGAGTATGATAACACAGAGACTGAGACAGAATGATTGAGAGGGGATGATTTGCAAGAGAAAGACGAGGATTAATTTGACAATGACAATACTTGACCTTTTGACTACCATCAAATATTCATGAGTTGCAGAGTTGCCATTTTGGTGCACATATGACTAATTCCAAATCCAAATAAATTGATTTTCTCTCAATTTGCATAAGCAAAACAGTTCTTGCAATGTAAAATATACAAACTTAGTCAAAATCTTAAAATAGTCTTCCTGTAACACCATGTATCTTAAGAGAAGTGTGGTAGTTGGCCTATAGGGGGCTTCTATGGGCTTGGAATTAATTGGATTGATGAAAGAGGCCCATAGAGAGGGCTATGGGGCTTAGGCATTTAAATGCACAAAAAGACAAAGAAATGAAAGAAAGATGAAGAAGTGGGCTGCATGTGGGGTGACGTGGCTCTTGGCTTGGAAATGTCCCACATCAGAATTGAGTGAGAAAGAGAGTGGGTTATATAGAAATTGCCAAGGATCAAAGTTACCTAACGGTCCGGACACCTTTTGTGAGGCACGCCTGTGGTGGGCAGTTGTTAAGATTTTATTTGTTCGCGTATTGCGCGCACGTGTAGCCACGTGCGCAGCTGAGCTGGGCTCGGGGCGTTACACTTCCTAAGTATGGTTTTAAAGATCGTCCGCTCCCGATCCTTTGGCCTATTCGGATCGTTTTTCAAGGGGCCGCTTCGACACAACCTCTAAATCTCGAGTTTGGCGAGATAATTTGGTGATCGGCCGAGTTAACAATTGGTGAATGGATCAGCCCAATCACCGATCCAATGATTAAAAAGTTTCAATATTTAAATTTTCTATTCAAGGATCCTCTAATCCAAGCAATAAAGATATGATTGTGTAATGAACATAGTTCTTTATTAAAAAGTATAATGAACATCATTTCATGCCTAACTTATATTTTGTTTTTCCTTGTATGTAAATAAAATCTGTATTATTTGGTATAATTATTTCTATCGTTCTAGTTTTATTCTACATTAATAATTCTATGCAATTAATTAAAATATTTAAGTCTGTAATGGAAAATATTAATTTGTAAAAAAATTATTTAAATTCGTCTTTTATTTTTTTAAAATAATTTATTTAAAGAAACATATTAGATATTTTTTTAATTTTAAAAAAATAACCAATCCAAAAAACTAATACACCGATCTCACTACCGAACCGACCAACCCCTATCCAAATATTTGGAAAAACCCGCTCCTGATCCCAAGTTTTAAAACCTTGTTCCTAAGAAGCGCATAGACAAACTTTAAACACAGTCACAATGCAACATTATTCACTGACATAGATTTTTTGAAAAAAAATCAATTAATTACTGCACTGAAATAGGAAGTGTTGTATCGAATATCTCATACGTGTCTTTAACATGAAAATTTTCCTGAATAGATGTCTCCTTACTTCAATGATACTTAACTGACAATCAATGACCCTGAGTTGGCAGTTTGTATTTATTTTATCATCTTAGCCCTATCCAAAGTATTGTTAGTTGGAATACCACAAGCACCTGATTGAATTCTATCTTAAGAAATACACGCATTGCTATTTCCAAATTCCTATAAGTTGCTTATTGGTCAGTTAAAATAATTGTTCATCTTTGACTTTAATTTAAAGGGAGCATCAAACATTTCAATGCTATAATGTTCTAAGACTGGATTAATTGACTTATCATTCTTGTAGTCTGTTTTGATGTCTTTCTAACTCATGTAATGACTTTCTTTTGAATGTTGCTTTTATTTTTAAAAGAGCAATGTCTCTGGTCTCCAATGTATTGAAAGTATATAAAAACTGAGTATTATTACATATTGAGTTAAGCATTATTGGGTGTAGTTTTGTTTCTAACAAGTTGAACCTTTTTTATTTTGTTTGTAGATAGTTAATGTTCCAGAGAAGGGGGCTAGGAAGCATCCTCGTGGTGACAATATACAGGCAAACCATTTATTTATTAATCCGTGTTTCTTAATTATTTGATGTTACTTCTAGTTTGGCTTGAAACTTTGTACCTTTACTTTATATTATATTTTCTTTTGTTAACTTTAAGTTAGATACAAGTCTTATCATGGTATACTTTTCATCTAAATTGTACGAGCTTGAGACAAAATAATGCTTAGTATGCCAATTTGGTTTGTATTTGTTAGAATATAAATATTAAAACCCTCACTTTTACCACAATTTCGGAGTTTTGGTTTATCGGTAGCGTCTTTCACAGTATTCAAGTGGATGCATTATTTTGTAGAAGTAGTTTTTGTCTTGAATTAACAGTAGGAACTATCAGAAATTTCAAATTTCACTTGATAGAAGAAAACCAATACCAAAATTAGTACTGATATGAGACCTGATCCCGAGTTTTGGCCCTTTGGAAGCAGGCTTGAAGGATTAATGGGCAAAAAAGATAATTATATTTGAATCAAAATCAGATTATAGGATAACTTTTCTGATACCCAACCTAAATGCTTTGATAGTGATAAACTGCGAAGGACGATTCATAGGGTTAATCCAAAGTAATTTGAAGAAAGTTTGATGGTATGATTACTTTAAGCCAGATATTCTCTTAATATAGTGACGTCTCTGTCAGATTGTACTCTCTTTGTCCTCGCCCTGTTTATAGCCAGACTGTAGGATAGGTATCAGGATAGAATTAGTTTGTCTAGCCATGCAAAACTGATGAATGCTACTTCTTTGACCTAATGGTGTTGATTGATGATAGAAGTTCCCTGCTGAACTAAAATTTTGAGAACTAAAAGTTATGTTCTCAGCACAACAAATACCTTCATTACCCTGATTATTATTTGAAAGAGGAGTATTGTCAAATTATCTGTCAAGTAGTTTGAAGGAAAAAATAGAAGTACGATTTGAATTATACTTTTGTTGCTGACATAGTGGTTTTCTAAGTTTTGGTGTTATGCTTTTACGAGTTATGTCGCTGAACATTTTTAAGTAAATAGCCACTTTTTTCTATTAGACAATGGTGATGATATGTTAAGCTTTTACAAGTTTATTTCACTTTTTTTATTGGATAGTACTTAGATGTGTTGGTTGTTATTATAGCAAAATTGTTTGTTTAACGACTTCCTGTACTGGATCTGCAGATAGACACAAAAGATATTCTTTTTATATGTGGAGGTGCTTTTATTGACTTGGAAAAGACTATTTCAGAAAGGTGACCTGGTCTTACTTTCTTGCAGATTTTTTTAAATAATCTGTCACCTTCGATGTGAACTTCTTAGGGTGGTTCTGACTTCTTCGTGTGCAACAGACGACATGATTCTTCCATAGGTTTTGGAGCACCAGTACGTGCAAACATGAGAACTGGTGGCTTAACAAATGCAGTTGTAACATCATCCTTATTGGAATCAGTAAGCATCATGATTATAGCATAATGCAATTAGCAGATTATTTATAAAATTTATCATTGTTACCATTTGTCCTGCGTTTGCAAAGCTATCCAGACAACTTTACTGTAGTTGACATCAGAGTTCCATGTGATCTTTGAAGGTTGAGAGTGGTGATCTTATATCGTATGGCCTCATTCCAGAATTTATAGGACGCTTTCCTATATTGGTTAGTTTATCAGCTCTAGATGAGGACCAGCTTGTTCAGGTTTGCCTTTTCTTCTCTTTTCAGGCAAAAACATGTGTTGAACTTATGTAAACTCTTTCAGTTATTTATTTCAGGTCTTAACAGAGCCAAAGAATGCTCTTGGTAAGCAATACAAAAAACTATTCAGCATGAACAATGTGAGTACTCGTGATACGGTCCACCATCCAACTCAGTAGGTCCAGATTTTTGTAGGCATATTTCATGAATCTCCTTCCAGGTCAAATTACACTTCACAGACTGCGCACTTAGAATAATTGCACAAAAAGCAATCGCCAAAAACACTGGCGCTCGTGGTCTCAGAGCTATTCTGGAAAGTGTCCTCACCGATGCAATGTATGAGGTACGATCTTTACATATTATCCCTTAAAACCTTTTGTCAAACTTCCTTTCTCCTGTCAACTTTTTATAGGTTGCTCTTCCATCCAGATCCCAGATGTCAAATCAGGGAATGAGCTAGTAGATGCAGTGGTGGTGGATGAGGAGGCTATAGGCTCTGTCAACAAGCCAGGTTGTGGAGCTAAAATTCTACGAGGGGATGGTGCACTCAATCACTACCTTTCTGAAAATAAGCTAAAGGGAACAGGGGTAAGAAATTAAGAATATACAGAAGCTCTCTTGAAAAACGTCTATGAAACAAAGATAGGTCGAACTATGGCTGGTTATAAGTAAGGTATGCCAAATTTTGCAGGTAACAATTGATGGGTCCGAAGGTGAAATGGAAGGAGAATCTGAGCTATCCTCCAGAGCTATGAGCTTGTAAATAATCCAAGCCATCTGAAGAAGTGTACAATTTGATGTTATATTTATGATGTGATGCGATCATCATCCCTGTAACACTATAAAGGTCCATCCGAGGAGGCCAAAGTAACAAAGTTTACCGCCATGGCACCCTCCGCCTATATACTCCTTTCGATCACGAATTCATAAGGGCGGCTAGTTACTTAAGAACTACTAGGGGGAAATGTAAGAAAATAATAGTATTTACATTTTTTAACACCATGTTGCTGTATTTAATGAGTGAATATTTGTTTGCAGCCCTTGAGTGGATATGTAACTTGTGCTATAAATCCCACTGAAATTATGCTGTATGTTAAGAAATGCATGCTGATAATCGATGGCTTCCCATTATCTGAGATCAAGAAACTGCACTGTGGTTCTGGTGTATCTGGATTGCTTTCTTTGATGTTTTTGTTGAATGTCAAAGCCCAAAACTGAATGGTTCCAGGGTTTATTCTCCAGTTGTTTGGGATTTGATTTCAGTACGACAGAATTCTGAATTGGTTACATGTGGATTGTTGTTATGAAGTTATTGTTAAGAGTTACAACTAATGATTGAAATTATTTAGTTTAATAACAAGTTATACTCTTTGTTCCCCTTTTTCTGATTGCATGATCTCTGTTTCTTATTTGAAAAGGAAAAGAGGTATAACAGCAGCGACCATAAAATCATCACTTATGTAATGGGCAATGATGGAACTCAATACACCTATAATCCTTTACAAATAAAACTAAACATTGGGCTCGGATCCTTGAATATTTGATTTGGTTGAGTTGTACCAACTAAATTAAGTACTAATTCCCATCTATTTCTCATTGAATTAACCAATCAACTTGTTATCTTCTTCTTTATGTGCTTTGCATGCATTTTCTTTATATGATTTGTTTTGTCTGCATTTTTTGTGTTTACAGAGCTTTTAATATGCTGCATTGTTCACGAAGACGTTTCATAGGCACGTGTCAACAAGCAATTGTCTATATAATAAATTCCAAGGCAGTTTGAAAAAAAAAGTTATCAAGTAGCTCTCCTTCAATTGAAACAAAATCAATAGTTCACATTCACTCTCCTAAAAGACATTTCCCTCAAAAAGTCTCAGCTATTTATTTTCAATTCACTAGTCCAGGAACAAACCAAAACTTAGGATTCCGACATGTAAATAATTTAATACTAATGCAGTGTCTTACCGTTGTTTACTCATGTACCTAGTTTTATGTTTCAGCACTCATTGATGTACACATGCATCTTCAGAATGATGTAAACAATAGTTATGAATCTTCAAATAAAAAAGCATGAACGAAACGCCCGCACACAAACACATACACAAGAATGACTAGACCTGAAAGTTGAACTAAACATTGTTGCATTTGCTATCAAGCAATCAATGGGGCTCCGGGCAAGTCAGAAAACATTGGCAAATTCTCAACATGTTCTTCACACAATATTCAGCAAAATAGCAAGTAGCAGCCAGTGATGGCGAATTAGAACTTGTCTCTGATGCAACCATGCATTCACATCTTTTACTACTCAGAGTAGGATTAGACATCTCACTCTTTCAATGTAAAAGTGTACATGAAGATGATCATGGAACCCCTTAAGAAGAACATAATCTGCCGTTTGCATGAATAATCAAGGGGAGTACACCAATATAACTGTATGGTCTACACTATCCGAACATATAGTGCTTGTCCACGGCCACGGAAACATCCCACGTGCACTTCATGCCTTTAGGGAACTCCACGAAATCTCCTGCACCAATCTCGATGTACTCATTGATGTGGCCATCTGGATACACTTTGACCTTGCCTTCAAGAAGGTAGCACTTCTCCTTGGCTGTATATTCCCATGGAAAGTTGCTTGGAGAGCAGGCCCACCTACATGACAAACCAAGAAATTTTGAATGGAGAGAGAAGGAAATAAGTATAAGAACATTGCACTCATTGATGAAAAATACGCATCACTTTGATAGCATGTCACCGACATGTTTCTCATAAGAACGGAAGAAACGAGAAAAGGGGCTGCGATATGTATGTGTGTGCAGAAGGATATGTAGAGTTACAGCCAAGTTTTAAAACTTAAACCATTTCCATATCTTCTAGTTTGTATGATCAAGCTGCGAATTTGTAGCATGCATTAAACTTTCACATAAAACAACAAATTCATCAATAGGATTTTTAAGGGAAATGAGTGAGGGTAGAGGATGGTAGAATGGTAATAGTATCAACAACAATCATATGTATGGAAAAAGGAAATTAAAAGATGTTGCTCAGGAGGCACAAGTATTGTAATGGGGATCACTACAATCACATGCACAAAGATATTCATGTATTCTGATACTTGGTCTATTAAGCACAGACACTTCATTTAGAAGTTGTATCGGAGCATCAGACATGCAACACATTTACTACTTTAATATAGTATTAAAGCAGTTTCATGTGCTGGTGTCTCGTGTTGCATCGTGGTCTGTGACCATGCTTCTTAGTACTTCACTGATACATGTTGGATGCACCATTTGATGCATCCTAGAAAAAATTGACGAATTTGAGATGATTTCAGCACATTGCCCAAGATGTATATGTTGCTAAGAAATTGCCACTTAAGTGATGTCGCTCTTGGTGTTGTTCAATTTGGGAATGCATTTACAAAGTCTTCCTTTCTTTATAAATAAGAGAGTTTTAGAATTTATTGATATTCATTGCTATCCCATAACACTTTAGCTTATTCTTCTGTAGAGGGTGTGGTACAGGTACAATTTACATTTAATATAACGCAATCAAAGAGGATAAGTGACTTTTTGATTAACCATTATCCTCTCAAAATTTAATATCCATAGTCTTCCATACTTGTATACATTTATGTTCAAATTTACCAACTGCTTTATTTGCAACTCGACGTCGTTCAGAAGAATATAAATGTACCATGAACTAATGCATCCACCCTTCCTAGTTCTTCAGTCTTTGTTATGTCCGTTTTTACTCTACTACTGATTATCTGATTCACATTGATATGTTTATGATAAATTACTCAAACAGTGATATTTACATATGAAGACACTCCTCTCAAACTCAACTGAATTTATTGATGAAGACACTCCTCACGAACTCAAATGAATTTATAGATGAAGACACTCACTCACTAAATTGATGTGTTTCCATATGAGGAATTGTTTTAAATTCTGTCACAAATTTGGTTGTGTCACAAATTTACTACTTCCATTTCATTGTAAAATACCCTGCTCCGCATTGTAAAATACCTTGAAGCCTCTCCAATTCATAGTTTGAGATTTTTAAGATGAAAATGTGAACTCAAATGAATTTATAGATGAAGACACTCACTAAATTGATGTGTTTCCATATGAGGAATTGTTTTAAAATCTCACAAATTTGGTTGTCACAAATTTACTACTTTCATTTCATTGTAAAATACCCTGATCCGCATTGTAAAATACCTTGAAGCCTCTCCAATTCATAGTTTGAGATACTCTTTATTTTCATCTTTTCATCTTTTTGTCATGCCCCGCTTCCCAAAATACGGGAACACGAGCCCGTGACGTAGGCCCAGCGAATGATTTTAATATCATTCATCAGCTGTACCAGTCTCAACTCAACAATACTCAGGAAATTGAATCACAGCCACGCAATCAATAATATCACAGAACAATAATTGAATTCAAGAAATTAAATATTCCAACATAATAATGTTACTGAGAACGAGTAGCAATTACGGGTCAAAAGCCCGGGACACAATTCTGATTAGAGCATCCACAGTCGTTTGCTTATTTGCCATTTTTTCCATTTTTTTTTACTGTAGCGCACACACTCGTCTGCTATTTTGCCATTTTTTGGCAAAATCGCTATAGTAGAAAGCGGCGAATAGCATTCCATATAGCAAAATGCATATTATAGCAGACGAAACATCTGGATTATTTAATTATTATTTTAATTGATCGGACGAAACATGATGTTTCGTCCGAAGTAAAAAAAATATAAAAACCGAATAAAATAACCGTTAAACGTGGGAATGAACATGATGTTTCGTCCCAATTTGAGACGAAACATCATGCTTCGTCCCAATCCAATTTTAAAAAAAATTTGTAAATTTTAAATTTTTTTTGCAATTATCTAAATTGATTTTGCAAATTTTTAAATTGTTTTTGCAAAAAAAATTTACAATTTGTTTAAAAAATTCTTTTTGCAATTTTTTTTTACAAAAAAAACCTCCGGAATGGTGCTTCGTCCAGCTACAGTGAATTTTTTGGAACTTTCTGTAATATTTTTAATTGTTTTTGCAAATTTTAAAATTGTTTTTGCAAATATTATTTACAAACTATTTTTAAAATTTGTTTTTGCAAATTTTTTTTGCAAAAAAAACTTTCTTTTTTCCCCCTTTTTGGGACGAAACATGATTGTTTCGTCCCGTAATTTTTTTTAGTTACAGACGAAACATCATGTTTCGTCTGTTTCTTTTTTAACGAACTTATGCATTTTTTTGCCATTCGACGACTGCAGCGTTTCGTCGAATTGGATGGGCAAAAAATGCATTTTGCCATTTTTCACATTCAACGACTGTGGATGCTCTTAAATAAAAGAATTACAATGAATGAAAAGAACGTGAAAGGGAATAATTTATTATCAAACAGTTGCTCCAATCTAGAAATACTGCTCTCCAACTCCTTCTGGTAGATCCTCAGGTCCACCTGTGACTGGATTAGCTAAAGAAGAAAAATAAATGTCCTTAGAGCAAGTACGGACAGCAAGTAGTGAAAACAGAGAGTAAAGAAGTAAGGTACGTGTAGGAGGTATAAATCAAGATCAAATTTGCAAGGGCAATAATGGCACTAATAACAATGGTCTTAATCAAGTATGTATGCATGTCAACTAGGTCTATTATCAAGTTGTTTCTCCTAACTAGTGCATGTACTACTGCATCCCATACTACAGGTTCGATGCACGCACAACAGTGTTCGTTTTAGACTTCGTGGTGGGGTCAACAGAGCGTGTACTCGGGTATATCACGATAACAAGATAACAAGATAACAAGTTCACGTCTCCACAAGTATTCTCCACCTTCCATGTAACCAGTCCATGTAACAGGAGGGCCCTACCGAGTACATTTTCTGAGACGGTCCACTACTAGGTCAACCCTTAGAAACCCCAGCTTGTTTATTATTTTATTACTAAGTCATTCATGTACATGCGAGTGGTTATAATAATGTCAAGTGAATGGTGATAATGCAGCAACATGACGTATTACACAATAATAAGCAAAAAGTGGTAAATCTGAAACAACAATTATTCTAACTGATTCCTGATGTAACTGGGTCGAAACCTCAGTACAAGACAGATAAGGCAGCATCACATAAATGTTCATCAAGTGGGGCAATTATCGAGTTATTGTATCATACATGTGGTAAGAATAATTTACAGCAAGTAATGTGAATTTTCCAGTAAACAAGTCAAGTGAATTTTTCCAGTAACAAGTCCAGTGAATTTGTCAAGTTCAAGTGACAAGATCTCATGTAAATTTTAATCACGGCGTGTTTTCTCATGTACAAATTTATTTATTTTATTCATGTCAAATGCATGTCTAGGCTTGGGTTTGAATCAATGGATAATAAAAGAGGTCAAGAGTACGTCGGGTTAGCTCGTGTAAATCCTCGATACTCTTAACGAGATGGGACACAAGGCAAAATTATCGATAAATAAATTGGAACTACTTGCATAAGAGGTCAACTAATCTTGAACTAGAATGAATAAAATAGTTCAAGTGGACTTGCCTTTTTTCCTTGTATATGATTAGATTAGAATCACCAGAATAATGGGATCAGTATCCCGGGCAGCAAAACACGTGCAAGATGTGTGGCAGCCACGCCAAGTCAGCAACTCCTAAAGTAGCAACTCCATAGAGCAGTAAACATCAACCCCACTTCAACAACTCCAAGTCAGTAAATCTCCAAACAGCAACTCCCAAAGCAAACTCCCAAATAGCAGTCCACTCCTTTCAACAACTCCAAGGCAGCAACACCTCCAATCCAATCTTCTACTCCACAACACCAAACAGTAAGCTAATAACCCCAACTTCACAAACACCAACTCCAATAATAATCCCCAAACTCCAACATAATAAATCACCTAATACAACAAAACAAATTCCTCCCTTCACACAAACTCCAATACCAGAACAAATACAGTAACAATCCCAATACTTCTTCCTCACTTATTCAAACAGAGAGAGATAGAAAAAAAAAGAGAGCGCGGGAGACGGGAACAGCTACGGCGGCTCGCTCAGGGGGCGACGTGTAGAGGGCTCGTGACTGGGGGTCGAGGCGAAGTGGTGTGAAGCAACAGCGGCTGCTTGGCGTCGCTCTAGCTGGAGGTGGAGGAGAGTGCGAGTGTGTCACGCCCCGCTTCCCGGAATACGGAAACACAGGCTCGTAACGAAGGCCCAGCGAATGATATAAGTACGCCAACTCATATCATCCATAAGCTGTACCAGTCTTAATCAACAATATAGGAAATATGAATCACAACCACGCAGAAAAATATGATCACATAAACAAGAATGGAATTCAATAACCAAATCTGGAAAATAAAGACTTACCAAATAACTCGAGAGACTCATGCTCCAATTGTAGAAAAACTGCTCATCAATGCATCCTAGAAATTCTCTTTGTGCACCTGTACTTGATTATCTAAAAAGAAAGAATAATTTGTCCTTAGAGCAAGTACGGACAGCAAGTAGTGAAAAGCAGAGAGTAAAGGACAAGGTAGGTGAAGGAATATGAATCAAGATCAAATTGCAAAGACAATAATGGTATTAATAAACAATGGTCTTAATCAAGTATATATGTCAATTTATGTTCATTAGAGTGTCATTTCTCCTATCTAGTGCACGTACTTCTGTGTCCCATGTGTGCCGTACCACAGGTTCGGTGCACGCAAAACAGTGTACGTTTGAGACATAGTGGTGGAATCTACAGAGCGTGTACTCGGTTTCAATAACAATCAATTACCATTTGCAATCAATCAATTTCCAATTATTCAATCAATCATTCACAATCATTACTTCTCTTTCCATTTCAATACGATATCAATATAGGCCTTACCGAGTACATTTTCTGAGATTTCCCACTACTAGGTCAACCCTTATAACCCCGGCTTGTTTAGTATTTTATTAAATCATTCATGTCCATGTAAGTGTATATAAGGATGTCAAGGGAACGATAATGATGCAGCAACATGATGCATTGCTAAATAATAAACATGAAGTAGCAATTCTAAAACAACAATTCTCTCTATATTATTTTAACTAATTCCAATTATAACTGGGTCGAAACCTCAGTACAAGACAGACAAAGCAGCAGGAATTCATAAAAAGTCATAACATATATGTTCATTCAAGTCGATAATCAACAGGTTATTGTATCATGAAATGCATTACACTGTTATATAGCAATTAGAATGTCCATTACTGTGTACAATTCAATTTATGAAGTCATTAACCCAATCACGATTGTCTCATTCAATCAATGTATACAATTACCATTCATTTCCTTTGTACACAATTCTGTTCATTTTATTCATATCGATTATATCTATATGGGCTTAGGTTTGAGTCAATGGACAATTATAAGAGGTCAAGAGTATGTCGGGTTAGCTCGTGTAAACCCTCGATACTCTTAACGAGACGGGACACAAGGCAATTTAAGATAATTAAAATGGAACTACTTGCAGGAGATCAATTAATTTGAACTAGAATAAAGAGATTAGTTCAATGGACTTGCCTTTTTGTAGTAGTCGATTCGAATAATTTAAGAATAACGGGATCAGTATCCCGGGGAACAATCCCAAGAGGCACGTGCAAGGTACGTACGCTAAAATGCCAAACAGTGAATTTTACTCCACACCGGATCGGCCAGAACACGGAACGGCAAAACTCGATTTGCTGCGGGCAGAACACGCAACACCGAAACCAACCAATAAGAAACCTTCTACACACCGGATCCAATCAAAACAGGGAACAGCAAAGGAAGATCTGGCATGGCCGAACACGAAACGGCAAGTGGCGACCAATCAGGCTTCGTCTTCTTCCTTCGATCGGAGAGAGAGAGAGCACGCGGGAGAGAACAGTCGGCGACGCTCGGCGGCGACTGGCGTCGGCGCGGCACCACAGCGAGGCGGGGCGACGAGCGGCGGCGCTGGTCGGGAAGCGACGCAGCGGCGAGGCTCCGACGAACAGTAAAGCTCTGTTTTGGAAGAAAACAGGGAATGTGTTGTGACGGCGTGCTCAGGCTCCTATGCGACGACGAAGACGGTGGCGCTCAGGGAAGTCGATCGGCGAAGAGGAAGAGGGAAGCTCGGGAACGAGGAGAGGTGGTTCGATGGCAATGGTGGAACGAAACTTCGATCGGGGCAGCCATGGCGGAGCTTCGAAGGGAATGACGACGACGTTGTAGTCGTCGCGGTCGGGAAGTAACGGTGACGAAGTGGTGAGGGTGGAGGGAGTCGAGCGGCGACGGGGCAGGGTCGCGCGACTGGAGCGACGACTGTGGATGTCGACGGAGGGTTCTCGGGGGCTGCGGAGTGGCCAAGGTGCTGCGGAGCTTGACGGGGGGTTCGAGCAAGAGGACGGCGAAGGCTTGAAGGCGGCAATGGCGGACGAGCGGAGGTTGAAGACGAGAATGGCGGAATGGAGAAGGGAGATGGATTGTTGGGTTGCTTGTTTGGTTTCCCTGTTGGTTTTCTTCGTTTCTCTGTTTGTTAGAGAAACAGAGAGAGAGATGGAGATATTGAACGGGAGAGAGTAAACGGGGAGTGTTAATAACGGGAAAGAGAGATAGTGGGGGAGTGGTTACGGGATTGTGGGAAGAGTGGGGAAAAGTGAAGAAATTATATACGGGTGTGTGTATAGATTTGATTCTGTACAACATAGGGGTAATGGGTTCTGGGTTAGTGGGCTTGGGCTTAAAAAGGAGCTCAAAATATTTAAATAAAATAATCAGGATGTTGGGCTAAATTTCTGGGGCCGGATTAATTAAATAAATAGTTAAGATCAAAATATGAAATTGGGCTTGTCATAACTAGTGGGCTCAGATTAATAATTAATAAAATCAAAATACAAACTTGGGTTTTAATAAATAGTCAAACTATTGGGTTTCAGAATAATAGTTTAAATAATAAAAATCAATTGGAGAAAAATAGTCATAAGATACTGATTATTTAAACACGAAAAATACTTTAAAATACGTATTAGTGAAAACAGGGGTTACAAATCCTACCCGCCTTACAACAAGAATTTCGTCCTCAAAATTCACAATGGCAGGCAGTAGGACAAAACAAAAGCAAATTTAAGAAATAACAAGGCAAGAAAATTAGAAAAGGAAAACTCAAGTGATGGAAGTATCAGAATAAGAAAAGGACATAGATAAGATCGACGTCGAATAATAAATCGACGAAAGGTGACGGCTGAAAAAGGCGAACAAGATCTGAACAATACAAGGACGGAGAAACAACAAGAGAATCCTGGGACCTGTGGTTATGAGACCAATCACGATTCCGCTGCGCTACTCTGATGGTGATGTCCCAAGCAACATTCATGTCGATGTAGGCCACATGACACCAATCAACGAACAGAGCAGAAAGATAAGAAATGAGACACCAGGATCAAGGAGAGTAGGGGCTCGAGATAGATATAATTAAATAATGCAAAATCAATATAAAGTTTGTCTTCAATTTAAATAACTAAAAGATATGTTATAGATCAAGACTAATGAGTTTTTAACAAAATAATAATAACATGTTAATAATAAAAACAATAACATCAAGAATAATGGAATAGTAATAGCAATAATAAAATAATAATAACAATAATAATAACACACATGTTAATAATAAAATTAATAATAACAATAATAATAACAATAACATTAAAAATAATAATACCTGTATTAATAATAGAAAAAAGGTCATTATAGTCATACTGCTAGAAATAATAACAATACAATAAAAATATTAACAATACTGATAATCATGATAACAAAATTGGATTCAAAACATTCATGCAAATAATACAATAGTAATAATAATAATTAGAATAACAATAATATGAATAACAATAATATCAATAACAAAAATAATAATAATGTCAATAATAATAATAATAATAATAATAATAATAATGAAAATATTAACAATACTAACAATAATAATAATATTGCAAGGCGGAATATAATTCGGGTTCAACACATTTTCTTGTATGAAGGTAATTTGATATTAATAGCAATAATAAAATAATGAAAACAACAATAATAATAATAGCACTGGTAATATCAATAATAATAATGATACTAATAATAATAACGGACACAATAGTAATAATAATAGTAATAGTATCAGTAATAATAAAATAGCAGTAATAATAATAGAAGTAATAACAATAAGGATGATGAACACAATAATAACAACAGCAATAGAAATAATAATAATGATAATAATACCAAGAGTAACAACGAAAACAATTGCAATAATAATAATAATAGTGATAATAATTTTATACACAAAATAGAGTAAAATCGACAATACGAGTTCAAATTGTATGGAAACATAAAGTGTAATAGTATAAACAAGATGTCATAAAGAAAATATTGCTTTACCTTTAGTTTCATTATATAAGTAAAATTTGTCTTGAAATATAAATTAGTAAATAGGTAGAAAATCTTGCATCCTTAACATCAAGTTGCAAGTTTGCCTTCACGACATCAGGTTTCAAGTTGCCGTCCGGATATTCAGCTGCATATTTTGCCTCGCCGATATCTAGTTGCAATTTACCTCCATTGATATCGAGTTGCATATTTGCCATCTCAATATTAGGTTGCACTGAAATGGCGAAATAGAAAATGTAACCTCCCATATACACAGGGGTTGGAGACATTTATTTTAAGTATGATGTTATATTTTGAAATTCGTAATATAAAAATAGTAGAAAATAAGAAATGAAGTTAAAAGCCATGCAATAGAATATCAAAATAGATGTATAGATTATAACTATCAAATACAATAGTACAAAATAGTAGCAGTTAAAATGATTTATAAAAGTAGGGAGAAAACGGAATAAAATACACGCATAGCACCATGCAAATGTGAATGAGAAATAAATATGCAGTGTAACAAATTTACACAATAATTATATCATAAAATATACGGTAACGTAGGAATTAAACGAGCCTTTAACATGTTGAAGATCCACCGATGCCGATCGACAAACCAAGCGGGAAGAAAAGAATGAGAAAAGAATGGACAACTCCATAATCAAATGAATAAGGGCACAAAAGAATAAAATCTATACCCAATAAAGAATCAAGGATTGAAAGACTTGAATAAGAAGAGATCAAAGAGGAATCCAAATGAGAGGGGTATCCAGATAATATTGGTTATTACATGTTCATGTGATTAACGTGGTGCGCATATTATCGAGTTAGACTGGCTAGAGCCAAACTTGACTGGCATACTAGTCAAACATGACTAACATATCTGCCAAACCCAGCTAAACTCCAACATAGTTAGAGCCTAACCTGGGCTCTGATACCACTAAAAATCTGTCACACCCCGCTTCCCGGAATACGGAAACACAGGCTCGTAACGAAGGCCCAGCGAATGATATAAGTACGCCAACTCATATCATCCATAAGCTGTACCAGTTTTAATCAACAATATAGGAAATATGAATCACAACCACGCAGAAAAATATGATCACATAAACAAGAATGGAATTCAATAACCAAATCTGGAAAATAAAGACTTACCAAATAACTCGAGAGACTCATGCTCCAATTGTAGAGAAACTGCTCATCAATGCATCCTAGAAATTCTCTTTGTGCACCTGTACTTGATTATCTAAAAAGAAAGAATAATTTGTCCTTAAAGCAAGTACGGACAGCAAGTAGTGAAAAGCAGAGAGTAAAGAACAAGGTAGGTGAAGGAATATGAATCAAGATCAAATTGCAAAGACAATAATGGTATTAATAAACAATGGTCTTAATCAAGTATATATGTCAATTTATGTTCATTAGAGTGTCATTTCTCCTATCTAGTGCACGTACTTCTGTGTCCCATGTGTGCCGTACCACAGGTTCGGTGCACGCAAAACAGTGTACGTTTGAGACATAGTGGTGGAGTCTACAGAGCGTGTACTCGGTTTCAATAACAATCAATTACCATTTGCAATCAATCAATTTCCAATTATTCAATCAATCATTCACAATCATTACTTCTCTTTCCATTTCAATACGATATCAATATAGGCCTTACCGAATACATTTTCTGAGATTTCCCACTACTAGGTCAACCCTTATAACCCCGGCTTGTTTAGTATTTTATTAAATCATTCATGTCCATGTAAGTGTATATAAGGATGTCAAGGGAACGATAATGATGCAGCAACATGATGCATTGCTAAATAATAAACATGAAGTAGCAATTCTAAAACAACAATTCTCTCTATATTATTTTAACTAATTCCAATTATAACTGGGTCGAAACCTCAGTACAAGACAGACAAAGCAGCAGGAATTCATAAAAAGTCATAACATATATGTTCATTCAAGTCGATAATCAACAGGTTATTGTATCATGAAATGCATTACACTGTTATATAGCAATTAGAATGTCCATTACTGTGTACAATTCAATTTATGAAGTCATTAACCCAATCACGATTGTCTCATTCAATCAATGTATACAATTACCATTCATTTCCTTTGTACACAATTCTGTTCATTTTATTCATATCGATTATATCTATATGGGCTTAGGTTTGAGTCAATGGACGATTATAAGAGGTCAAGAGTATGTCGGGTTAGCTCGTGTAAACCCTCGATACTCTTAACGAGACGGGACACAAGGCAATTTAAGATAATTAAAATGGAACTACTTGCAGGAGATCAATTAATTTGAACTAGAATAAAGAGATTAGTTCAATGGACTTGCCTTTTTGTAGTAGTCGATTCGAATAATTTAAGAATAACGGGATCAGTATCCCAGGGAACAATCCCAAGAGGCACGTGCAAGGTACGTACGCTAAAATGCCAAACAGTGAATTTTACTCCACACCGGATCGGCCAGAACACGGAACGGCAAAACTCGATTTGCTGCGGGCAGAACACGCAACACCGAAACCAACCAATAAGAAACCTTCTACACACCGGATCCAATCAAAACAGGGAACAGCAAAGGAAGATCTGGCGTGGCCGAACACGAAACGGCAAGTGGCGACCAATCAGGCTTCGTCTTCTTCCTTCGATCGGAGAGAGAGAGAGCACGCGGGAGAGAACAGTCGGCGACGCTCGGCGGCGACTGGCGTCGGCGCGGCACCACAGCGAGGCGGGGCGACGAGCGGCGGCGCTGGTCGGGAAGCGACGCAGCGGCGAGGCTCCGACGAACAGTAAAGCTCTGTTTTGGAAGAAAACAGGGAATGTGTTGTGACGGCGTGCTCAGGCTCCTATGCGACGACGAAGACGGTGGCGCTCAGGGAAGTCGATCGGCGAAGAGGAAGAGGGAAGCTCGGGAACGAGGAGAGGTGGTTCGATGGCAATGGTGGAACGAAACTTCGATCGGGGCAGCCATGGCGGAGCTTCGAAGGGAATGACGACGACGTTGTAGTCGTCGCGGTCGGGAAGTAACGGTGACGAAGTGGTGAGGGTGGAGGGAGTCGAGCGGCGACGGGGCAGGGTCGCGCGACTGGAGCGACGACTGTGGATGTCGACGGAGGGTTCTCGGGGGCTGCGGAGTGGCCAAGGTGCTGCGGAGCTTGACGGGGGGGTTCGAGCAAGAGGACGGCGAAGGCTTGAAGGCGGCAATGGCGGACGAGCGGAGGTTGAAGACGAGAATGGCGGAATGGAGAAGGGAGATGGATTGTTGGGTTGCTTGTTTGGTTTCCCTGTTGGTTTTCTTCGTTTCTCTGTTTGTTAGAGAAACAGAGAGAGAGATGGAGATATTGAACGGGAGAGAGTAAACGGGGAGTGTTAATAACGGGAAAGAGAGATAGTGGGGGAGTGGTTACGGGATTGTGGGAAGAGTGGGGAAAAGTGAAGAAATTATATACGGGTGTGTGTATAGATTTGATTCTGTACAACATAGGGGTAATGGGTTCTGGGTTAGTGGGCTTGGGCTTAAAAAGGAGCTCAAAATATTTAAATAAAATAATCAGGATGTTGGGCTAAATTTCTGGGGCCGGATTAATTAAATAAATAGTTAAGATCAAAATATGAAATTGGGCTTGTCATAACTAGTGGGCTCAGATTAATAATTAATAAAATCAAAATACAAACTTGGGTTTTAATAAATAGTCAAACTATTGGGTTTCAGAATAATAGTTTAAATAATAAAAATCAATTGGAGAAAAATAGTCATAAGATACTGATTATTTAAACACGAAAAATACTTTAAAATACGTATTAGTGAAAACAGGGGTTACAGAGTGACTGGCGGTTGTCGACTGCGGAACGGCATGGTGAGGAAGCCGCTGGCGAACGGAGAACGGAAGAGGAAGCGGTACGGCAATGGCGACTTTGCGGAGGAACGGGGAGAGCAGCGGTGGTGGCAATGCGGTGTCGATGCAGTGGGTACTCGACGAGCGGAGACGGAGGTGGAGGCTTCGATGGGCGATGAAGACGGCGGCACTGGATTGAGCGGGAGGCGCTCGGAAGTAGAGGCGAGCGTAGTCGACGAGGTGCAAGGCGAGGAGACGACTTGCGGAGCTTCGGCAACAATGGCGGAATGGGAGGATGGCGATGGCGACGGCTCGGAGCGACGGGGGTGCTCGTCGAGCAAAGGAGGAAGGCGAGTGGGGAGAGCTCGCAGCGGCAACAATGGCGGAGCGAGGGCTCAGGCGGCTGCGCTTCGCAAGCGGAGAAGAAGGATGGCGGAGGTTGAGATGCGGCGATGGCCGGGGTGAGTTCTGGCTGTGGTCGGTAATAGGGAAAACATGGCGGGGCTTCGGGAGGTCGCGAGAGAGGGCTGTTGGCGAGGCTGCAGTTGATGGCGAGAGAGATGAAGAGAGTTGGGGGGAGATGAAGACGAAGGGTGCTTTGTGTTTGGGTTCTGTTTGGGTTTTGATTTGGCTGGGTAAAAACAGAGAGGGAGAGAGAGGTAGCAACGGGGTAAGAGATAGTAACGGGGGTTTGTTAGAGATAGTGGGGATGTGGTTACGGGGACGTGGGAAGAGTGGAGAGAAAGTGGAGAAATTGCATAGTGTGTGTATGGATTTGTGGATTTGGGTTAGAGTACAAATAGAAGATGGGCTTGATTATTGAGCTTCAAATCAATTAATTAAATAATGCAACATATATCAAAAATCAATGGGCTAAAATCCAACAAGAGATGGGCTACCCTTTGGGCTTCAATTGAATTCAAAATGATTAATAAATGATAGTATGGATTAATTTATAGGCTTCAAAATAGATAAATAAAAAGAAGTGGGACAAGATTCAAGTTTGAATATAAATTTGGGTTTAAATAGGAGATTCAAAATGGATTTAAATGCATTAGAAGTAATTATACGGAGTTTGAAATACAAGAATACATGGAAATCCGTATAATCGGAAACAGGGGTTACACTTTTCCTTTTTAAGATGAAAAGATGGTGGGTGTACCCCTAACAAATAAGCTAATATCATATATACCCTTTACAAAGCAGTATTATCATATTTGCCCCTAACAATGTGAGCAGTAACCATATAGATTCCTTCGTTTAGAAGATAGTTGGGATTGAGATTTAGATTGATATTGAGAATGAGATAGAGATTTGAGGTTCAGGAATGAAGTTGATGATGTGGCTGTGAGATTTGAATATTTTTTGTGGAGGTGGTGGTTGGGCGGCAGGAATATAGTGGAGTTGGGTTGCTAGTAGGAATTGGTAATTGCTAGAGAAGAATATGAGGAAACAATAAGAGAAATTTTTGCAGCCAATGGTCGAAACTGAAAAGCATCTATCCTTATAATCGAATCTGACACAAGGAAACACTTCAATCGCCGGAAAAATTCTAACCGAGTATCAATTTGAGATGGATCTCAGATCGTTAGTAGCAAATGTGAGAATATTAATTTGTGAACGGTATATATGATATTAGCTTATTTGTTAGGGGTACATGAGCTAAAAACCCAAAGATGAAAATAAAGAGTATCTTAATTTTTCGCATCCTCTATTATGGCTCCTTTAGGGCAGTTGCAAATAACAAAATGCGGATCATGGTATTTTTTTAAAAGTAGAACGTGAGTAGTAAACTTTATGTTATACACAAACAATGTGAACGGTTCGGATCATCAATGTGATGGCTATGTAAAAAGTTCACACAAAGCTTATCGTGAGAACTAGTTCTCACATGATCACTCCCCTATCTATATATATATATATATATATATATATATATATATATATAATAAAACACAAAGAAAGCTATCAAGTGGCTCTCATTCAATAGGATTGAAATCAATGGTCCATATCTAACCTCATAAAACATATTTTCCCGCCCAAAAGTTTTCCCCCAAAACAACTCCTTTATTTATCTCTCTCTCTCTCTATTTACTCAGAAATTTATATTTTCAGATTTCAGATTTGTAAATTTTCATATTTTTTTGCATTTTTTTATTGCTCATGTTACATTGAAAATAGCAAATATCTCATCAACAGTTAAATTTCATCATTTTCCACACTCAAAGTTCTAAGAAGTTGAATTTTATACCCCCATTGATAATTATTTTTCAACATATACTAATGGAAACATGGACTTTTTTTACAACTAATTATTGTTTTACTATTCAAACTTGAGCTACGTAATTGTTGTTTTACTGTTTACAAGACTTTCATATGCTGTATCGTTCTGAAGACGGGCCGTAGGCACGTGCCCACGGAAAAATCTAGTATATATATAAAGAATATCTTAGTTTTTCGCATCCTCTATTTTGGCTCCTTTAGTGCAGATGCAGATAACAAAATGCGGATCATGGTATTTTTTTAAAGTAGAATGTGAATGGTAAACTTTAGGTTATATAAACGAACCCCGAAGTTGGGCTGGAATCTCACGATTCTATCCTCATTATCAAAAAAAAAAAAACTCACCCCGAAACTATTATTCCAAAATCAATAGCAACTACATAACCAAATCATCAAGAGTTAAAAACCCAAAAACCAAGTAAAATATTTCCCTAAAATAGGATTTTCTTTCATTAAAAAAAAGAGAAATTGGGAGAAAAATCCTCACTTGGGCCAGCTTCTGACACCCAGTTCCACAAGTTTGGATTCAGGTGGGTTCCTCTCAACCTTAATGCCCAGCTTCTCAGTTGCCATGGTTTCTGCTCTTATTCTCAAACTGCTGCTGCTGCTTCTTCTCCAAATGGGTTGTGATGAAACTGAGAGAGGAGCAAAAGTTGTTAGGGTCTGGTAAGTTTAGGGGCAAAACATGGACTATAGAGATAAATTGAACTTTGTTAGGGACTAAATTACAAATATTTTTGCCCCTTTTATTTAAGAGTTAAATTTATTTATATGGATTTTTAAAAAATTATTTGTTTGGGATGAATTTCTAATTTATTTATTTCCCCCCGTCCGTTCATTTTTTAGCCTTCTAGGAAGCAGAAAGTATGGGAGATGCTTGTCTTCAAATTTATCATTAGGTTCATGACTTTCTTTCAAATATTACTTCTCTTTTCAAAATAATCTCTAGAGTAGTGATTTTTTTTTAATTTAAAATTTTAAATATTTTTTATTTGTGAGAATAGATCATAGAGCGATGCCCGTGCAATTTGAATTCCAAACCTTTTGGCAAAAGGTTTTTACATTGTACTACAATAAAGTTTCCAACCGATAAAATATATTCTTCTGGTTTCTAAATATCCATACCAGTAACGAGATTCTCTATCCTCGCTCTTTTATTTCTGTTGTATTTCTCGATCAACAATCTATATATATTTTCGTCCATGTACCTTTATCTTATCCAAGCACGTACAATGTATTGTGAATGAACTAGATATTATTTTTTTGGGGTTGTAGCTTTGTAGAACTTGGTAGATTCGAGGCAACAAATTAGAGGACTTCTCCATGAAACAATCACCAACTATCTTCTAAGTCTTCTCAATGTTCAAAATAATTAACTCTGGGAATATGACCTACATATCTTTAGCATTGTATATAAAAGGATGCACTCCCAGTGCATTCACCAGATTGGAACAAGTGTGCCAAGAGTTCTGGGTGGACATAATCTACACCATCATGTGAGAAGAATGTGTTCTGTTAAACTCTTTATTTTACTTAATTTTTTTTAATCAATATTGAAATTGATGATAATTTTTATGCATTGAGACAATAAACAACACGACGAATGTTTTAGTTATGAGAGTTGTTGGTTGGAGAAAGAAAAGGTTCGGAAAAAGTTAAAAGACTGATCAAGTGTTCGGCATAGATAAAAACATTCCTTTCAATAAATCTCACGGTAAGTTGATGCATATGCATGTGGCTACTAAAATTCGCTTATTCTTTTTCATTCCGAATTGCTCATGAAGTAGCACTGATCCCAATGTCCAATAACGCTTTGTCCCGACTGTGAACATTGTAGTCTCTCTAGTCACTCATACATAATGCATAAGCTATGCAGTTGGTTCGTTAACATCAGACCTACCACCAATCATTGTATGGTTTCATTCACTATGTGTTCCTGGTAACTAGACACTCAAATGAGAATGGACCATAACTTCATCCAGCTAGAGTGTTATGCATAGATTATTGACCCTAAGTTTGGTGTGCACAAAACGTATCACTACAACTAACATTTTCAGTTGAGACTTACAGAATTTACAGAAAAAGTAAATCAAAA
The DNA here is from genome assembly GCA_017893485.1 of Hemerocallis citrina. Lineage (NCBI taxonomy): Eukaryota > Viridiplantae > Streptophyta > Magnoliopsida > Asparagales > Asphodelaceae > Hemerocallis > Hemerocallis citrina. The sequence continues at coordinate 24,844 of JACEHZ010000088.1, forward strand.
TAAAGAGCCAAGAAGATTTGCAATAAAGCAAAAGAGGAATATATCAAAGAAGATTGCAAAAATCAAAAAAGATTTCAACTCAAGAAACATGTGCTCAAATCCCTCAAGAGAGCCCGCAAAGATCAATTATGTGTTTCTGTTTTTGTGAGAAAATACTATGTAAAGAGTCGTTGATTGATTAATTAGTATATGGAAAGAATATAAAGTGAATTCACCAAATAAAAGTTAAGTCTAAACGATGGCGGTCGACCATCGTAAATGATAGTGGAAAAGATGAGTCAGTCGACCGGTCATCGCTCGACTTTTGAGTTAAATGATGAACGGTTGACTGCTCAACAAAGCGGTCGACCGTCCACGTGCAGTTTTGACTATTTTGGAAATATCTTTTCGTTTTTGGAAAGATATATTTCCTCGCTCTATAAATAGAGCCGAATTCACCGAGTATTCTTCACCCCTTTCAATTATAATTCTTCTGAACTAAACAGTCACACATAATTCATGAAACCTGGAGGCCAAAATAACTAAACAGTCAACAACTAAACAAGATTTAGAACAAACAAAACAACCACTTGAACAAAATAAAACTGCATATTATATTAAGTCCTAAGAAGGAAAGCGGGCATCTAATCTCAATATCAATCAATCTTGAATTTACATAATATGTGCATAATTTACCTCGTCCAAGGGCTTTTTACCATGAAGTAACATATCTACACTTCTTTCTGTCTGCAAAAATAAATAAATAAATAAGAATTAAAGAATCTTGTAGTCTGTAGCATGAGAGGCAAACTCTGAAGGCTGTAAAAGACATGGCTTGTCTACTTAGATTGTATGAACAGGAGAAAATGCACTCTCCCACATCAAGTGAGAGGTTTTGGGATTGGGTTGGAATATCTGGGAATATCCCCAGATATAGGGCGATGTAGATATTTTGACCCAAGTATTGAGGCACACAATAGATCTAGTGCCACCCCCGTCCATGGGTCCATGTCAAAAAGACAACAAAAAAACAGAAATCTGCCTATGATTTTTTAAGTACATTTTTCCACTAATGTAACTTAGATATTTCTAAATTATTGTTGTTTACTCTCTTTTTCTGAGATAATGGTTAATCATTGTTATTTAATCCTTCTGTAACATTAGATTGCTACTACAATTGGTGCTCATCGCACAATCGACAGGGCATGCCCAAAACTAATGCTGCATGCTTCCCTCTGATATAGATTTGCTACTTTTGGACTAAAATGACACCTAGGGACCAAAGTGTCACTGAGTCCATACAAAACTTTCTATTCAACTTTTTCAAATTCCGAGTGGAAATTAAGTCTAGCGAGCATAATCCCTCACTTTCAAGCATGTGGAGTGTGAAATGCCCACATACAGTAAGGGAACCGCCTAATAAGTCATACCATATATAAAGATTGTAGTCCACAGAACTTGGCCAAAACAGTGAGACTCAAAAATCTCAAAATTGCCCAAAACGGTAGAGACCATAGCCTACAATAGCTGACTAAAATAACGATTTTTTTTTTAAACACTAAACAATGGACTATAACCCATGATGGTTGGTCAAAAAAGGTAAAATTCAGAATTTTTCCAAATCAGCTAAAAATGGTGAACTATAACCCTTGATAGTTGGTTAAAAAAGGAAATTCAGAATTTCTCAAAATTAACTAAAAACAGTGGACTATAACCGATAAATTTTGGCTTAAAAAGTGAAATTCAAAATTCTTCAAAATCGGCAAAAAACAGAAACCAGCTAAAAACATTGGATTATAATCCCCCCAAAAAATCACGAAATAGTACAATTTAGAAGAAATCGATAAAAAAAACACAATGAACTATCACCCACAAACTTGGCCAAAATAGGAAATTCATTGAGTTTTTTAAATTGGCAGGAAAATGTGGACTATAGCCCACAAAACTGGTTAAAATAGTGAACTTCCGAATTTCTTGAAATTTTGCAACAAAAAAAAATAGTCCCACATAAGTTGGCCAAAAGAATAGAAGTTCAAAATCTCGAAATTGGCCAAAAGTGAGCCTATAGGACTTGGCCAAAACAGTAAAATTTAGAAGTTCCCGGAACTGGCAAAATCCTGCTTGTTTCTTCTATCCAAGCTACCTATGAAAGAAACGAGATTACTAGTGATGGAGATCCTCTAGTGGGTCTTGACCCTTGATTGCTGTGTTTTTTCCTTCCTGTGTTAGTTTGGGCTGATGTTTTGAAACTCTGTTAAGTTAACTTTTTTGCATCTGGGAGCTATTCTGTTCGATGAAACCGTGTGTTTCATTTAGCTCCAGTATGTTATCTTGGGATCTATATGTTGTAAGACTTCTTTGGTTTTAATAGTATGTTTGGCTGGAATCCCTTAGGATTCTATCCTTTTATCAACAAAAAAAGAAAAACCAGACTATAGCCCACAAAAGCTAGCTAAAATTGTGAATTTAGAAATTCTCAAAATGGAACATATACAGTGAATAGCCAACAAAACACAGAATTTCCAAAAATCACCCAGAAAAGTTGGCTAAAAAAATTACTTTTCGAATCTCTCAAAATCCGCTATCAATAGTGGACTATAACCACAAAAATAATAAAATTTAGACTTTCCCAAGATCTCCCAAAATATGTCGAGTATAAACCACAAGGGAAATTCAAAATTTATCAAAATCATATAAAATGTTAGATAGCTCACAAAAAGTTGACTAATTCAATGAAATTCAGAATCTGTTTGAATCAGCCAAAAGTTATGGACTATAGCCCACAAAAATTTGTGAAATAGTACCATTCATAATTTCTCGAAATCGGGAAAAAAAAAGGTGGACTATAGCCTACAAAACTTGGCCAAAATAAAGAAAACAGTGAAATTCAAATATTTTAAAAAATCAAATTTCCATTTTTTATATATAATAGTTTGAGGCCTAACTCAACAATGTTCATTGATACGTACTTAAACAAACCCCAAAAAAGAAATGTAGCATATGCTTATCTTACTTCCATAAATAAAATATCTATGCTGAATGGAAAAAGTTTGTGATAGAAGTGCTCATGCAACATAATCAGAGCTCGCCTGCGGGCCATCACTTGTATTATTATTGACTGTTTCGTTAATGTCTTTTTAATGAAGCGATGACTCAAGTCATCTTTTAATCAAAAAAAAAAAAACATAATCAGAGCTTCCACTAATAGCGCAACTCTATAATTAAGTCATATGTCTAGTGAAATCATCTAACATCAATTTCTCCATCCACGTTAGCTGGAATACCTAACATGAAAATATAAGGTCTTATAATAATACAAATATACATGTAATGAAAAGAATAATATAAATAATATTGTGAACTGACAACAATTGCTTAATTTGTTCTCAGATGCATAATATAAACTCGTTAACATACCCGGTGAGTGACCCAATAGTTGCGTTCCCTCATCTCCATAAGAAAAGGAAATGTTGGTTGAGCCTTCCTCTCAAGAATGCTTTTTGGCTACACCTAGCTCTAGCCTCATCGTCTCCCAAAGTAACCGTCTCCACACCCCGGACCTAGTAAGAATGCGGAGATCATTTGGAAGCTATAGGTACCACTGAGGGTTAAAGTTTTTTCTTGGCTAGTCATGAACGATGCCATTCTATCAAAGGTTAATCTCAGAAAAAGGAATATGCAAGTGGAAATCAAATGCAAGGCTTGCTTGACGGAAGACGAAGATACGAATCATATATTATTCTCTTGTATTAAGGCAAAACTAGCTTGGGAGGTAGTCCGCCTTGGTTTTGGGGTGGTTGAAATGCCGGAGTCTAGTTCAAAGGTATGGGGTCGTTGGTGGGTAGAACTAGTTAGAAAGGAAGATAGAGAGGTGTGGGAGGTGATGGCAACAGCCACAATGTGGTTTGCCTGTGGTTAAACAGAAATGATTTATGTTTTCGAAAAATTAGCTGTTCACTTTCTTCTATCATGCATAAAATTATATCTTTGTCTCATGATTGGACAGGAAATAGGGGGGCAATGAAAAGGCGGCGCATGGAAGAGGAAGAATAGAAGGGTCAGGAGGTTGCAGAACAGGGGAAAGACCTTAATCCAAAATCAGGAGGTCTTGGAAGCAGCAGCGTTGGTGGAACATGCCGCAGGAGAGGTCGTGAGATAGCTACCCTTGTATCTTTATTTGCTTTCATAGTTTAGCTTCATAGATGTATTTTGGATTTTAGAAGCCAGCCTTTGGCCTTCTTGTAAATAGTACTACTATGTTTCTTTAATTTCGCATTAATGAAGCGATGACAGGGTCATTTTTTATCAACAAAAAAAACATTAATTAGCATCCAAACATTAAAAAAAAATGAAGTTTTTGGAAGAACCAGTATGACCACTTAGTACAGTATCATCAAAGGAAAAGAAAAGTTATTGATTAATTACTTACAAATTCAGTTCAATTTAAGTAGAACCACTAGAACTGTGGCAAAAGGGAATTGATAATAACATGGTTTCAATTGCTGATTTCTTTATAAGGGACATTTGATTAGGCGCTATAAATAATACACACAAAGCTAGTTCAAAGAGAGAAGCATACCTTCCTAAAAACAATATGCTTTCTTTGTATTGTAGAAGATCACGTACCATCTTGACGTGACCAGTAACTGCTCTACCAACTCTGCATGTCAATCCGACAACAAGCCCTTTCCTGCTCCTTATTGCAGATATCCTGTGTAAGGTACCCTCAATCCCTGCTCTATTGTCTCCTCCAAACACTCCAACTGCATTCTGAGCTTCCTCCAACTCTTCTAATGATATCTAAAAAGGCAAAGTCTAAGGTATTATATCGAAAATAAAGCATAACTCATTAACAGATATATAAAATATATCATGAAATGAATATGAAATCTGCCACCATTGAATAATTTCACTAATGTAACTAGTTTACCTCAGTATTCCTGAGATACTGACCACCAGATTCACCAAGAAATCGTGCTTCTGGCCAACGTCCCAAATCTAGCATTACCTGTATGTAAAAGAAAATTAGTCACATATATTGACGAAACATAATAATGATCGAATGAATTTTTTTTTGTTTGTTCAAAAACAGACAAACTATTATTTTTGAAATCTTCATACACTATGTAACTTTCATTTATTGATGGAAACATTACCAACATCCAGAAAAACTGTTGTAGTTTGGTTATATTGTAAAAAAAATTAAGCATGTTGTAGCAGGAATACATGAAATATACTGGTGCAAGTTCAAAAGCACAAATTATCACCTCTAGGAGCTGTGCTCTTCTAGGCTCCTTTTGCAAATTCTCTAGCAAATCTCTAGGTATAATCTGCAAATGATATGAGTTACCAAAACACACATAAACACAAGATTCAAAACTGAATGGCCTTTGTTCCCATATGAAGAGTAAAGAAAATAAAAGCAACGAAGACAGGTTAAATTTTAAACCATGGCCTAATAGCACATGGAGTGCAGCATGGTGCTCCTTGGTATTTGTTCATAACATAATATGTACATAATATATAATCTTGTAGGTCAGACTTGTTTCCTGACACGTATTTTAAAATGTGCGTGAAGATTAAGGGGGGTGACATGGGCCTAGCGACATGCCATAAAGAATGCATCAGGAAACAACAGAATCACATCTAAATCTCTTCCTCTCTATGATTGTGCTGAATCAGAAAAAGATAAATCTCAAGGTCTTCAGTGTGAAATGGTCCAACTGTCGAATCCGTTTCATAAGTGTTAAATTCAATGAATACGAAGTAATCAACCCATCAAAGCTAATTTGGATCATGGGGATTGGCATTTCAAGCCTCTCTATTTCATTTTAAAAAGGAAACTATAAAAAAGAAGAACATGGTTCAGCCGGGTTATGAACATAATGCCTAACTAGTAATCAACAGTCAAGAAAAATGATAAACAATGAACAGCGAGGCATTCCAGCTTCTTCTGTATATATGGGAAGAAATAGTATTTTCCTCAATATCGTCAAATTTAAATCTGTTGCCTCCCATTTACGAGTCCCATGCCTCGTCAACTATATTTTAGTTCCCAAGTTCGCAAATTCCTTCTATTATTTGGAACAAGGCCGTAGCCCTACACACACCCTTACCCCTTATATTAATTGGGGATTTTTAGTGCAAGCAGGATTCGAACTTTTGATCTCTTGCTTACCAGCAAAGAGGCTTACACTAGACCATAGTGACACTTGTAAATTTCTTCTATTTTTTTTATTATTATGGCTAAAATGCGATAAATTACTCTCAATTTTCACCCACATTCATTGATATTCTGGCCAAAAAAAAAAACTATTATAAAGTGAAAACTACCCTAAAGTTTCTCTGGGCAAGTGGGACTACCCATATTTAATCACAAAATTCACTTATACATCAATTCTGAAGTGCCCGAGCTTTTCAAATTTTGCTGAAACTTCAGGGTAGCCTTTTTTTTTTTAAAATAATTTTTTTATTATAAAAAAAATCACTCCATCAATAAGCACAAAACCCAAACAAAATTTGATAGGCAATGATCTCAAAATTAATACATAGATTGAGATATGAATAGTATATACCTTAAGAAGGGCTTGAATATCATCTTCAACAATGATGAACCATCTCCTTCCAAAGGCCTTGAAGCCACCAAAGATGAAGAAAAGCGACTGCTTCTCTTTTGGGTCGAGAAATTGGGAGCGAAGTGTTTGTGTGAGGGGAGATTTGTTGGGTTGGGTCCCAAAATCGTAAGAGTTGGAGACCTTGAGAGAGGGGATTTTTTTCCCAAAACGCCTTACCTTTTTTTTTTCCCAAAAACGCCTTACCTTTTTTTTAATTCCCAAAGCGACCTACTCGGTCTTTGAAAGACCCATTTTTTGAAAGACCGAGTCTAGTATAAATTAACGCGGTCTTTCAAAGACCGAGTCTTGCACTTTAGGGGTTTTAACTGCGCAGATCTCCTTTTTTCTTCTTCTCGACTTTATTTACTTTTCGTATTTTTTTCTTCTTCTCTCTATCCCTCAACGAATTTGGATTTGGTAGGTGTTGTAATATTTTTAGTTAGTTTGATTTTGCAGTTTTTTAATGTTCTGTCTCGAGTTTAGAGTAGTATGTTGTTAATATCTCTAGTTTTTTCAATGTTCTGTTGGGCATATGTTGAGATGATATTGTGGAGATGTTATTGAAATTGTTGATGTGGTTGTGGATATGATATTAACAATATTGTGGAGATGTTATTGAAATTGTGGAGATGTTAATAAGATTGTTGATGTGGTTGTGGAGATGTTGGAGATGATGTGGTTGTGGAGATGTTAATGAGATTTTTGATATTGTGGAGATGTTGGACATATGGAGATGTTAATGAGTTTGAGTTTGTTGATATTGTGGAGATGTTAATGAGTTTGAGTTTGTTGATATTGTGGAGATGTTAATGAGTTTGTTGATATTGTGGAGATGTTAATGAGTTTTTAGAATTGTGGAGATATTGTGGAATTGATTGAACTCAAGACTCGGTCTTTCAAAGACCGTTCTAAATATAACTAGACTCGGTCTTATATCTGTAAGTGATATTTTACAATCAGCATCAAGACTCGGTCTTTGAAAGACTCAAAGACTGAAAGACCGAGTCTTGTTAAAATGACAACGGTCTTTGAAAGATCGAGCCTTTGAAGCTGATTAATTTTTTTGGCGAAAAACTTCAAGACATTTTGATTCGAATATATTTGAAACTTATTGATTCCAAAATACTCTCTTTGGCCAATATTTAAACCTCAATCAATCATACATTTTCGAAAATTAAACACATCCAAACTTACTAGCTTCACGGTGACTATCAATCAAATCATGTACACTTTTAGCAAACATTTTATACCAAGTAATTCTATGAACCTGAGTTTAGAGAATTTCTTTGGTTTTTCTATCGGAGGTGGAGTGCTATTTGGTTTTTCCATATCTTCGATCCTCATACTTGTATGAGTTGATTATACCAAGTAATTCTATGAACCTGAGTTTATAGAATTTCTTTGGTTTTTCTATTATCTCAGCAAAATACTTGTATGAGTCAATCTTCTGAAATGGATCTTTCTTCACGATGATGTGGACATGCAACCTCCGATGAGTTGGAGAAATAGAATAGAGTAAAGTAGAGAGAGATAAGAAGAAGAAACTAGTATAAACCGAGTAAAATAGAATAAGTAAAATAGAATAAGTGAAAGGCCGAGTCTAGTATAAACTAGCGCCGTCTTTCAAAGACCGAGTCTTGCTCTTCAATTTTTCGAAGTGCAAGACTCGGTCTTTGAAAGACCGCACTAGTTTATACTAGACCGAGTGGGTCGCTTTGGGAATTAAAAAAAAGTAGGGCGTTTTGGGAAAAAATTCAAGAGAGGGTGGTTCAGATTAGAGATTTTTGCAGTGCTAGGCTACTTTTTGAAACTATTTGCGATTTTGGGCCACAACCCAAACTATTAGCATTTTTAGCTAAGCAGTGCCACGTCATCAGCGGCCGCTATTGAGAATAGCGGCCTCTTCATAGCGACCTTCCACCATTGTCAGCTTATAGAGAGGATATTGTATAATGGACACGATTTGGTGTAACTAAGGTCGCTATTGTCAATGGCGACCTTGTATAACTAAGGTCGCTATTCCCAATAGCGACCATAGGTTGGCCCAATCTGTTTCAGTCTCACCTGAGGTCGCTATTGGGAATAGCGACCTCAGTTATACAAGGCCGCTATTGACAATAGCGACCTCAGTTATACCAAGTGGTTTACAATTATACAATACCCTCTATCATCTGCCAAGTGTGGAAGTCCATTGTGTTGGTCGCTATGAAGAGGCCGCTATTCCCAATAGCGGCCGCTGCTGACGTGGCACTGCCTAGCTAAAAATGCTAATAGTTTGGGTTGTGGCCCAAAATCGCAAATAGTTTCAAAAGGTGGCCTAGCACTGCAAAAACTTCTTCAGATTATGGGGTATTATTTGGAAATTTTTGCCGTCATAGGCCACTTTTTGAAAATATTTGCGATTATGGGCCATTTTCGAAACTATTGGCGCTTGTGGACTAACTTGTGACACGTTAGTAGCGGCCGCTATTCTCATTAGTGACTTATTCATTTTGAATGTCGCTAATGGGAATAACGGCCTATGTTTTAAAAGTTTTTGAATTTTTTGTTTGTTGTTGCTATTCCCACCAGCGACCTTAGTATATATGAGGTCGCTGATGAGATTAGCGACCTCGAATGAATGTATTGAGACACTTAGTGATTCCTAAAGAGCTTTCCCAAAAAATTTAAAACTGAGATCGCTATTCCCAATAGCGACCTCAGTAGTAAACATAATCTCCTTGTTCTTTGTAAAATTTGCAAAATAGTCATACAACTAAGGCTTCTATTCAGAATAGCAACCTTAGTACAATAAATGTCTATGTTCTGAATAGCGACCTTAGTTCTAAAAATAAATTGATTGTCATTTTTCAAAGAGCAAAAACTCTCTAGATTTTGCTAAGTGCTATAATACAGCTCATTAAATGTCGCTAATCCCATTAGCAACCTCATACATACTAAGATCGCCAGTGGGAATAGCGAGGGCAAACAAAAAATTCAAAAAAATAAAATAAAACATATGTCACTATTCCCATTAGCGACCTCGAAAATGAAAATGTCGTTATTAGGAATAGCGGTCGCTGCTGATGTGACACAAAGTAGCCCGAAAGTGTTAATAGTTGGGAAATTGGTCCCAAAAACGCAAATATTTTCAAAAGGTTGCCTATGTAGGCAAAAAACTCTATTATTTGAGGGTTGTTTTTCTAAGTAGACTTTGAAAAACAATCTCCTTGTTCTTTGTAAAATTTGCAAAATAGTCATACAACTAGGAGCATCCACAGTCGTCATTGTGTAAAATATGTATAAATGGATAAATGCATATAGCATTTGACAAGTTTGTTGCAGTCCTCGAATGCTATTTTTTACCTATTTAAATTAAAATAATGAAAATCTGGATCAGACGAAACTCGATGTTGCGTCGGAGGGGAAAAAATATTTTTAATTGAGCGACGGAAGATCACATTGCGTCGGAGGAGAAAAAAAAAAAAAAAAAAATTTGCCAGGTGTAACATGATGTTGCGTCCCGCAATTCGGGGAGAATTGAATATTTTTGGAATGAAATTTTTAGGTATTGAACAACTAATATATAGGTAATTCAGTATCTACTAAAAATAGGTAATAGATATTGAACTATTTAATAATTAAATATTTTTCCGAGCTTATTATAGATACTTCAGTATCTAATAGGTAATTCAATTTTATTTAATTTTTTTAGAAAAAACCCAACGGACGCAACATCATGTTGCGTCCGAGGATTACGGAGATGAGGGACGCAACATCATGTTGCGTCCGAGGGTTTTTTTAATTTTCCGGCTTTTTCTGTTTTAAAAAATTATTTTTTAATCGAGCGACGCAACATGAAGTTTCGTCCGACGATTTAAAAATAATATTTTTTCAAGCGACGCAACATGATGTTTCGTCCTTTAAAATATGCATAATTCTCAAATCCTCTCTCATATATAGCAATCTACTGTATCTAAATATGCAAAATATGCATATTTAGCATACGACTGCAGGAGAATTTTTGAAAAAATATGCATATTATGCATATTTAGCAAACGACTACAAATGCTTTAAGGCCTCTATTCAGAATAGCGACCTTAGTATAATAAAGACCTCTATTCCGAATAGCGACCTTAGTTTTAAAAATAAATTGATTGTCATTTTTCAGAGAGCAAAAGTTTTTTAGATTTTGCTAAGAGTTAGAATACAGCTCATTAAATGTCGCTAATCCCATTAGCGACCTCATACATACTAAGGTCACTAGTGAGAATAGCAACGGCAAACAAAAAATTCAAAAAAATAAAATAAAACATAGGTCGCTATTCCCATTAGCGACCTCGAAAATGAAGAGGTCGCTATTAGGAATAGCGGCCGCTGCTGACGTGGCACAAAGTAGCTCAAAAGCGTTAATAGTTGGGAAACTGGTCCAAAAATACAAATATTTTCAAAAACTGGCCTATGTAGACAAAAAACCATTATTTGAGGGTTGTTTTTTCTAAGTAGACTTTCATAATAATTAAACTTTTGGAAAACCTCACTCTTTTTTTTTTTTTTTTGAAATTGTTTTTACTTAGCCAATTATGTGTACTCACAAAACTTTTTCCAAAGATTTTAAAGGTGTGTACTCATAATATAGATAAAGGAGAAACAATCCTCTGAATTATGGTCAGTTAATTTCCTATATAAATCATGTATTTACTGATGGGTAGTGGAGAAAAATGATATCGACATATCACGGTAATACTCCAAAAATATCATAATTTTTTTGAATTTAGAAGATATTATCTAATGAGTCATGTATGCTAAATTGTTTCCATTTATGTACTCTAGTAATATTGGAGATATCCCAAAAGCACATGATCTTTCTAAATTTTGAGAAGATCATATAAAGAGACATGTATTTTAAAAAGCCAGAATACCTTATGTTTTCATCGAATTAATTCATAAATTTTCTCTATAAAGCACAAATTTATGAACTGATACTTAATAGAGAGTGACGATGCCTCAAACCTTATTAAATTTTGAAGAGATCATATAAGAAGTTATGTATTATAAAACACATATTGTGTATTCTCTAAATCATAGTTTATATTTGCTTCCAAAGCAATTATATATCACATGGTATTGGATAGGGACTGATAGTGTCCGAAAAGAACTATGATCATTTTGAATTTTGTGAAAACCATGTAAGGAGCATGTATCATAAAGCACTCCTCGTTTATGTACTTTTGATTCATATTTCATTTATTTCTTTTACAAATGATTTATTTGTCACTAGATAGTGAATATATAATGATGACAGATTGAAGTGACCCAAAAGTAACATGATCTTTCTGAATTTTGAGGAGATCATGTAAGTGCACATCCGTTTTAAAACACCACTTTGTGCCTTTAAACCATGATCTTTAAATTTTCTTTATAATTTATGTAGATATTATATAAAGAATGACAATGCCTCAAAAACACCATCATTCTTTAAAATTTCAAGGAGATCATGTAAGAGACATGTATCTTAGTGTCCCGCTTATATGCTTGCCAACATGACTTTTAATTAGGAGAAAATCAAGAACAAGATAAAAACAACATAACAAGAAACCTGGTTGTTTAATTTTATTTTTGAAAACTTTTATTTGTAATCTGGGTAACATTTTGGAAAATCATGTCTTCTTTAAAAGAGAGAAACTCACAATGAATTCATGCATTTATCTGTAAACATGGCTTATATCTTTGCTTGGTTACCTTGTTATTATCCACACACATACCAACAACAACAAAAAAACAAGAAAAACAAGAAAAACCTTCAAACTCCTAAAAAAGAACATATGCAATGCATGCACAAATATCTGCATAATTGTTCATCTAGCGGCCAAGATGAACAATCCATCTTCGTAGCAGTAAAGTAAAAACATAACTTGAGATAGATCTTGCTTATAGCTTCTCTTTTTTGCTGTGGATATTGTAATTCATGAACTACATTAGAAGATCAAACAGAAACTCATGGACCCAAGAGTTGAACAAGAATACACATTCAAGAGTTCATGCCAAGATTCATCAAGCCACCTTACATGCAAAATACATTTTACGGTTTCTGTACAGTTCCCCAAAATGTCGAAGTAAAGGAAGGGAGAGGGAAAAAAAACAAGAAATCTCATTGTTGGAACAGTGTATAAACACAGTAGACCTCCATCCTCCAAACTACAAGAAACTACAGAAAATAGCTCCTGAGACCGAGTTAAGGTGGTACATGACTGAGGTAAGCCCAGGTTCAAGTCACAAATACATACTTCCGTTCGAACAAAATGATATTAGAAAGGAACTGTTCAGTCTGAAGCTGCAGCATCGCAAATGATGAACATGATAACAACGGTATGTGCAAGAGATTGACAGAAGACGAAGACTAGTATCAATCTAAAACCTAGAACTCGGTATCCATGCAAGCAATCATGATTTTTGACACCATGGACCGTGCAAAAGGAATGTAGCTCAGACTGTACCTGATGTGACAGACAGGAGATTATTTAGTCTTAAAGCACGAAGGCACAGATTGAAATAAAATGTTACAAAAAAATGTTCCAATGTTCCACTAATAGCTATTTACGAGCACAAATAATGGGAAAGTAATAGCAACCTTGAGTTTGAATTTGATATTAATGCCTTGAGTTGATTAGTCTCAATTTTTATAAAGGCCAACTTACCAGACAAGGGAACCAAACTCTAAGATTATGGCGAGCAGCGTTAACAATTTATTGCGGACCTGTATTGTTCAGAAGGAAACTCATTAAACTATATACACATTGCAATGCATAAGATGGAAAATCTTCATTAGAGAGGACTATTATCTACTTACATAGAAAGCACAAAATAGCGCTATTATCATGCTTGCAAGGTATATGGCTGTTGCATATATACGTACAGGATCAAGCATCATCTGAACTTGTCGTTTGGGACCTATAAGGAAAGCTGTGCTGTCATACAAAAAAAATCATCTTCAGCAACTCTCAAATAAAGAAGGCTATAGTTCCAAATTTGAAATGACAAGAAAGTTGTATACGAAACTTTAGCCTATTATACAATAACAAGAATCAACTTTTGTATTATCGACAAAAACTTTGCAAGAAACTGTCATGCATGTGGGTATTCTTACAACATATAATCATATATAACTTAACTCACTAGCATGACTAGAATTGAAAGACAGAAAACTTGATAACTTTAAACAAACCTTGATATTAGATTATTTACGATATAATAAAATTAAGAGAAAAGAATGTCCAAAAAAGTTCCAAAAGTCCCCTCAAATTGTAGAGAAAAATCCAACAGTCCTCTCAAATTGTAGAGTTTTACAAGAGCTTTTTCTGTCAAAATCTCCAGTAAACTTTCGAAAGCAATAAAATATAATTCAATTTACGAAAACTTTGAAATCCATGCACTATAATCAACATGCTTTGGAGAAACATCCAATAGAGAGGAATGACAATTTAGCCTTTTTGGCTTTAGCTATGAGCACTCAAGTTAAAATACAGTTGCTTCAGATAACAGTCAAGCAGACAATAACATGTAGTCCTTACTGATTGCAGCCCAACAAAATTACATACCTTTGGAAACACACCTTAGGACTCAAAAAGAATTGAAGACAAACTATAGCACACTCAGTTTGACCAACAAGAATGCAACAAACAGAACCAATACTGACGTTGAATGAGGAACAATTCATACCTCCCAAGGGCAAGCAAATTTCCAAAGGTAAACGTTATCCCAAATTTGATCGGATGGAAGAAAACAAGCAGTGACTGTACCAAATACAATGACCATATATCAATAAAAACCAACATATTCAGTAAGACAAGTTGAACAAACAACTATCATTAATTGCAGTTACAGTTGAGTCACAATTTATTCACTTGCATTGCACGTGTGTGGGCGGAAGGAGAAAGGGAGGGGTAACAATGTCAACAACAATTTTCTATGGAGCATGTTCGATAATACAGAACTTCAAATAAAATTGGATTATTGAAAGGTTGTACATTTATTTCTCTTCTAAATCAGAAGGAGACACTGAAGTTATCGGAGACAATAGTACGCAAGTAAAACTTAGATATTCAGGATCTCTATGAACTAAAACAAGCTTCTAGAGACGTAATAACATTCAAACATTTTTACATAGCATTGATAATGAAAATTTTGAACATTTCCTCCCAATAATTTAGTAAAGAAAAAATATTTATTATAGATGCTATCAATCAAATATCGCATTAAAGCATCCAAGACGGTGGGCCATGAGCAGGTCAAAAGCAACACCACCCTGCAGCATTAAAGATTGACCTTCTTGCTCAACCAACTATGATCCCATAACTCTAATTAAGACATTTGTTGGTCTTTGTCCCAAATGCCTGTACGGTCAATTGGTTATTTGGTTTTCCCTCAAACTATCTCTGTTTTTAAATTAATCAATATTCTGACCTAAAAAATACAGTCCCCCTTGCTATCTATTTTCAGAGAAGAAATTCTAAAAATTCTTAGCAAGTAAATAAAGCTAACAAAAAATGACTCTGAATTCAAGTGATTGAAGTAAAAAAGGTTAATGGTGTTGGAATCAAAGATAATATCAATTAAACATGGAAATACAAAATGAGTTGATGTAAAACTAACCCTAAAATAGAGAATTTTCAAGAATCTTAATGGGTTAATTTTACCAACACGTTATGCGGATTAAAGTTAGAAATTTTAGACAGTTAATTGGTTTGATGGATTTTCAAGAACTGAATCACGTTTAACAATCCCAATTAACAATTCAATTATAACAATCAATAATTAAATACCTAAGTGTTCTTAGCAAGTAACAGAGTCAATAGTGATTTGTACTCTAATTAGGCAATTGGAACACTCAATCTCGATATTTGTGGTCGACAGTAAAATTGAATAATATAATAGAGATAATAAAGTAGTATAACACAAATATTTGAGAATTGAAAAAAGTATACCGAGGGTTCGAAGAACTCAGCGTAGATCTCGGGTTGAACACGAAGAACACAACGATCAGCAACAATAACAGAAGCAACAGCCAAGAGCAATGGCAGCAACCAGCAAGGCTGGCGGATCTGGGTCGGCATCGGCGCTCGGGAGGAGCACAGGACGCGCACGGGTTGCTGGACTGGTGGTCGGCCTGGTGTGAGGGCGTCGCGACTGACTGGAGGCGACGGGGGCGTGCTGGGGTGTTGACGAGGTCAATGAGAGTGGCAAGGATGAGGGAGGAGTTGTTCGAGAGTTGTTGGTTAACGGCGAGGTGAAGGATGCTCGGGGTATTGGGTCGAAGATGGAGGCGGATGATGGGTTTGGAAATCAAGAAGAACAAGAGAAGGTGAGGGCGGCTGTGAGATGGATTTGGAGGGAGGTCAGTGCAAGGGATGACGGGGTTGGGAGCTAGAAGATGGGTAGGAGGTAGGGTTTTGAAGTCGGGAGTGGGCTGAATAGGGGAGAAGACGATGGAGAGAGAAGGGGATTAGAGTTTGGGTTGATTTTATTTGGGGGATTTTTAATTTGGGGGTAGATTTTAGAGTTTATCACAAACCCTAAAATTACTAGGAATTATCACAAACCCTAATAATTTGGATCTCACTTATATCACACAAAGAGAGAGAGGAAGAGCAAAAACTCAACACAAATTTTTTAATCAAGAATGGCATATCTTTCTCATTAATCTCAGGGCCTATAAATAGGCTCAAAACAAATCTTGATACAAATCTCAAAAGATTCTAAAAATCTCAAAAAATATTCTAATGCAAAAAAGAAAGATTACATATGGCTATAACTGCCAAATAACAAATATGGTACTAAAATAAAATACTAAATTAAATAGAATTGATGTCCTCATCATGAGTAGGTTTCCAACAGTGAATGGGATAAAAGAAGACTTTCCTTTGAATAGACAGACTGGACAGTGATTTATGATTTCAATCCATTAGAGCATCTGTAGTCGTTCCCTATATTTCCAAAATTTGAAAAATGTAGGGAACAAACCACTACAGTCGTTCCCTATATTTCCAAATTTTGGAAAAAATAACTACAGTAGGCTTCTATATTTGAGAGACGATATAGGAATTTTTCAAATATAGGAATCGGCAGATCATAAATGTTTCGGACGCAAGATCATTTTGCGTTAGATTTTAAAAAATCCTGAAGGAATTGGACGCAAAATGATTTTGCGTCCGACGAAATTAAAAAAAAAACAAAAAACAGATTGGACGCAACACCTTGTTGCGTCCCTGTTTTTTTCCCCCCATTTTTTCTTTTTTTCTCTATGGAATATAGTCTATAGGATTATTTATGCATATAAAGTTACTTTTAGATTGGTTTGATTATTTGATCAAGGGATAAAATTGAATGGACCTATAGAAATTATTATGTATTCCTATGCGTACAATTTTTGTTATAAAAAAATTGTGTTGGAGTCAATTTTTAAAAAAAAAAATCAACGGCCGAGATTCAAAAGCATAAAAATCATCTACCGCTGGACACAAATTTTGGGTTTCAACGACTAGACTACAAGCCCAACTCAAAATTCCTATTTCTAAAACCCAAATATAGGAATTTTGAGTCTAAACGACTACAGATGCTCTTGTTGATAGTGCAGGGAGGTAGGAGGGAAGAACACAGTTAAAATGTAAACCTATAACAACAATGCTTTCTAGAATTAAAAAAATAAGCATCTTGCAGACTGTAAGGAACGAAGAAATTAAAGCAACTTTATGATTCAATGTCATCACAAAACAGGAGAAAAAAATCAGAAAAGAGAGAACTTTTAGGAAACAAAGTAAATGTTTGTTCACTTACCAGGACTGTACAAGCTAAACCAGCGGACAAACATATCGCAAAACCATATAATCTCTGAAAGGAGGAAATAACTAGATTGATCAGGTTTTGAATTATAAAATGTCAATTAAGTTAAAATACGATATAAAATTAAATAAAATTATATTTGTTTGCTAGTTAATTGGAACTGAAAAAATATCTGCAAGTAAAGTATTTGGAAAAAAAACTGCCGGCTCTTTCCAATTCACCAATTACATTGATCTCTTTTTTTGGACAAGCATATATAGCACAGCAATGCTGTTGCTTACAACTATATATAATTAAACAAATTTATCTATGGTTACTAGTGAGAATATAATGAGGTCATTTAAACAAGCATAAGCAAGCGGAACAAGCCATTAAGGAAATCCTTACACACAAAGAAATATAAAAAGGAAGTAAAAAGTCATGCACAGTTTTGTTAAGACATAAAATTGGCAAAGATTGATAACAATTTTGAAAATTAAAATTTTTTGAGAAATATAAGTTGCATGTCATCGGAATAAGGTTTATAACAAATAATTGCATGGTATGCTTGTTGATCACCTTGTCATAAGTGTATGTTATAAGGGTAACTCCTCACCTAATATCTTAAAGTTTCGGTAACTTCTTTGGTACCAATGAATACCACCCACACACACACACAAATAAAAAAATTGCCTTTTATCTTTGGTATTACTTTGTCAGTACTAGTCAAACTTGGCATGTGCACCCACAACACACACACAAAGAAAAAAACATGACTTTTTTTTTACGTTATAAGTAAATTCTTTGGTATACATAGAACTCACACAAGACAGTATAAATTGTATACTCGAATTACCCTAACCTAATTGGAAATTCTCCACGTACCATAGCCTAAACAGTGGTATACATAGAACTCACACAAGACAATATAAATATTCTATGAACCATGTGCACCAAATTGTTGCAGCCGATATACATTAGTATTGGCTGATACTCAAAACCTTGTTAACATCTTCTAAAAAAGAACACATAACCCATAAATCAAGTTTCTCTCAACCTCGCCCCTACAGACATTTCCATCACCCACTTCCCTTTAACAAAATCCTCATGCTCCACTTCAACCAAAGCCAAGATTCTCTCTTTGCATCCAATTTTCCTGCCACTAATGCAGGCCATTCCTCACCAAACCTTCCATCATTATGGCTACAATTATCTCAACCTACTCCTAGCCTAATTTTGCCACTAACATCACCAACAGCAGTCCACCCTCAACATATGTTTTGATGCGTTTATGGATTTCACATCATCACACCCTCCACTGGTTCAACCCTGTCACGGTCAGATGAATATATCCATCCCACTTCGACCAGGCCACAGATTCGACATTGTCTAAGTTAAGTGCTATATATCAAGATCCAATTAATTCTTCACCAAAGTGCTCTCAACCATCCTCCTTTTCGTCAATTTCTTACTCCATCTTCAGATGTTAAAATGATGCAACTTAAGATTTACCGAGGATTATTGAGTTGAGAAAATTTAATGATATAAGCTCAAACAAGAAAAGCATAAGCTGTTCTAAATTATAAAGCTCAACTTGTTTCAAGAGGTTTATGAGGATGTCCACATTCTTAGTCGTTATTGTACTTGGGATATGATTCTAGCGGGGAATTTATTGTAACTGGGACCTCGGGTGAACAATCGGAGACCAAGTTCGAGTTTGACATCAAAGTTGTAGTTGGCGGTTATGGTTCTCTCTTTAGATTCCGGGCAACAAGTTTGGTTCATGTCTCACTTCTTGTATTAATTTCTAGTATTCACTTGTATTAAACTCCAATGGTTGTCCCCTAGCTACAATGACACAACTTTGAAAAAAAATAAAAAAAGAATTTCCTACGTGTGAATTGTCTCCTAGGATCTATATTAAGCCTTCTCGCCCATAATTCTCTTCTCCTTTGAACCCCTTTATAGAACTAAGGTCCTGTTTGGGAACAAAGCATAGATAACCTAAGTAATTATAACATTGGAGGTACAAAGTATGCTAACATTGGCAGTCTTACTTGTACCTCCATTTCAAAGTTACCTTCATAGTTAAGAAAAACTTTGTACGAGTGGAGTTTAGATAACTATAATTTTCTCACCTTTTGGCGTAAGATGATTGTAGTTATCTTAACTCCAGAATGAGTCTCAAACATACCAAAGTTAGGATAACTAGAGTTATTTTTGAGAGATAACTCCATTTATCCTAACTTAACTTTGTTACATGCATGGCCTAAACAACAACAAAATCTTCCCCAAATCTTTGGAGTCCACCACATTAATCATTTTCTCTCCATTTACCTTCACGAGTATTCAGTAGTCATCTCCTCTACCAAGTTAACAACTACCCTACCTTCACAAACAATCTCAACCCCAATAATCTCAACTCCACTCCTAATACAATTTACCCACTAAAATCCACCAAACTCCACAGTCCAGCCTTACCAAAGGATTCACCACATCGACGAATTTCACATCACCACACCCTCCGTTGGTTCCACCTAGCCACTATCAAATAACAACTCCTGCATCCATCCCACACCCCATCACAGATTCCACATTCTCTTTATCAAGTTCTACCCATCTACATCCAACCCCTCTTCACCCAATCCATCAAAATTCTTTATTTTCTCAATTTCTCACTCCATTACCGACTTCCTATTATCTTAATCTTACACACTCAGTCAAAACCCAATTTCTTTAAATAAAAAAATTTGATAATTCTCAATCAAAACACTATAATTTGATAAATGAATGAGATGGGTTTCTGGGGAATGGATGGAAAACCCTAGATCTAGACGATTCTGAACTAATTGTTTTTTAAAAAATATTTAAAAAATCAAGAAATAGAAGAAACCTGTTTGGTTGTTAGGGTGCAGTCGCGATTGAAGTCGTCGATGAAAGAGGAGGATTCCTCTTCGAGGGCTTGCTCTTCGTCCACCTCCATTCCCACCAGCATCTTCGCCTTCTCCAAAGCTCTGCTCATCTTCTCCATTTTGTGTCTCTGTCTCTCTCTGTTACTGTTTTTTTTTTTTTTGATGAGAAAAAGAGTCGGGTGTGTGAGAGCAAGAAAAAGGAGAGATTTTTGGTGGGAATTTGACAATTCTTTTTTTTCTTACTCTTATTATTATTATAATTTTTTTTTTGGCATAAGTTGAAAGAAGATTCCAAATTTTTATTATCGTTAAACAGATTTGAAATTTAAAAAAAAAAAAAAACTGATTTAGCTATTTACAATAATAACAGTAGGTATTTCGATGCCATTGTTGGAATATCGGCATCAGTTCAAAGAATATTTCAAAATTTTATTTTCGTTAAACATGTATGAAATCAATATTTAAAATCTTCTTTGAAATGTTGCAGCTATATACACTAACGACATTAGATATTTCGATGTCGTTGTTGGGATAGCTGCATCAGTTATAAGATATTTTCACACTTACAATTTTTTTCAAGTCAGATGGTTCCCAAATGAGTAGAAAAAGTACTTATGTCGTTACTCCAAAAAACGGGCATGCAATTTTTTTTTTACAGATGCCTCTATTAAAAATAACGACATAGAAATTACCTATGCCGTTATTACCAAATAGCGTTTTATGCTGACGTATCCAAAATTATGCCGGTTTAGTCAATATTTTCAAAAAGTCGGTCATTATAAAAAAAAATCTAGGTTTAACTGGTGTGAAGTATGTACTACAGTATGTCATACCTGCCCAACCATCTTTTAACTAAATCTGCTCTTGCAGAGTAATCAAATTTTTGAGGAAGTTTTTTCTCATTGTATAAACTAGTAATTGTTAAATTATTGTTTATTACATATTCAAAATACTAAAATAAATATATAAGTAAAAATTATTGAATTGAAAAAGAATTTTATCTTAATAGCCAAACATAAATTTACATTTTCATAATCAAAGAAAGGGTAATTTATTGGTATGCATGTATTATGAGCTATATAGCATATTAATATTTGCATTTCCTATTTCACAAAATTCATTCCTACTAAATCTGGAGAAGAAAAAAAACCCAATATCCAAGCATTAAAATCTAAATGAATTTAGAATATATGTTTAGCGACAAGTGGTGGTGGCACAGTGTTTGGACCGGGCTTTTTTCTATTTTCTTCTTATGTATTGCACCCCGATAGGCTGTTATAGTACAGTATACACATTTTGGCAAATTTTTTATTATATATGCCAAAATTTTGAAAATATTTGTACTTATATACAACAGTTGTCAAAGTATTTGTGCTTATGGACTCAATAACTAAATTCGACATTTCCAACGACGAGTTTAGCTATTTTATGCTCGCCGTTAGAACACGGCGAGTTTAGTTCTAATTTGTTGAAAAACTCGCCCTGCCTAATGGCGAGTTCAGTTAAAAAAAAAAAATCAATGAAGATTTGTTGTTCCCAATAACGGTGACATTTATACTAGACTCACTGTTGGGAACAGCGAGTTTAGTTCAATTTTTTCATTAAAGACTCGTTATTCCAATGGCAATGACATTTACACTAGACTCACTGTTGGGAACGGCAAGTTTAGTTCAAAAAAAAATTCTATAGAGTTTTTTTTTCGAAAATTCATTAAGTAGTCCAATAGAATGTTTCTCTCTCTGTGAAATTTCCTACATCCTCGCCGTTCCCAATAGTGAGTCTAGTATAAATGTCATCACCATTGGGAACGGCGAGTCTTCTTTCAAAAATTTGAACTAAACTCGCTATCCCAACAGCGAGTCTATAAATATCCTCGTTGTTGGGAACAATGAGTTTTTCAAAAAAATAACACTAAACTCGACGTGTCCCAACAGCGAGTACGAAACAACTAAACTCGCCGTTGGAAACGGCGAGTTTAGTTGTTGCGTCCACGAATATAAATACTTTAACAATTGTCCTCTTTCTACAAATATTTTCAAAAAGTGTCTTATCAAAAAAAAATCCATCTTGGCATGCTTACAGTTGTAGCACATATAACTCCTTTGAATTCCAAATTTTAAAACTGAAATGAGAGGTTTTATTTGGTGTGTAGTGTGATCAGCGAAACTTCTATTTTGAGCTTTTTTTTTTTAAATTTAAAAGATGACAAAGTCATCGCTTCATTAAAAATATGTTAACGAAACAGAAATAAAGTTACATAGAATGCCCGAAGGCGATAAACATTCAAGAACTCCTAAGCAGAAAACATCAATCTAAGCGGGAAGCAAAATACATCAAAATAGAAATACATCGAGAAAAGTAACCATGAAGTAAACCAAAGTCTGAGCTGTCTTAATCGATGATCGGTAGCTCCCCCCACTGTTCGATAGCTGCTACTACTCCTCTCCCAGTCGCATCTTCTTCCTGGATTTGAGAAGTCATGTCCATTCATAACAGCATAATTGAATTTTGTGCATCAGAGAAGATAATCTATGAATAATGCTATTGAAACAAAAGTCATTTCGATCTAGCCAGAGGTTCCACATAACTGAGGCAACAACAATATCTCACTCTAATCTTACTTTCTTTCTAATCCAATTCGAAAGCCCCCCCAAATATCTGAAGTAGAATCTGGACAGTGTAAAACACCGTACGTATGACCCACTTTCTCCCATACCCATCTAGCTCTATGACACTTGAAAATAATGTTGTTCGTATCTTCTTCTTGATTTAGACATCTATTGCAAATTGCGTTGTCCAAGATTCCCCGCTTCATCAAATTAGCCTTCGAAAGAACCGCATCGTTATCCACCAACCAAAGAAAAACTTTAACTTTGGAAGGAACGCAGGAGCCCCATATGATATCCGCGACCTGACTTCTTAATCCTCCATCATTCATCCATCTGTAAAGGGAGGAGACCGAGAACTTGCGACTCGCCTCCAAATTCCACAATCTCTCATCTTCCGACTGTTGAGTGAAATTGCCCTCTATACGAATGAAATTGTTGACCATTTGAAGTTGGAAAATAGTTTCCTGATCAAGGAGACCCTTGACTTCCAGTCTCAAATTATTGTTCTTCCAAATATCGCTCACAAGGGTGTCATTGTTGAGTACTGCCTTTGCAGCGGTGGGAAACAATCCCGTAAGTGAGTTATCACCGCACCATTTGTCTTTCCAGAACATTGTATTCTTGCCATTCTTTATCCTACAAATAGTGTTGCTGTGATATACGTCACCCGTCTTGAACACCCCTCTCCATAAGAACGACTTCCTATTGTGAACTCCTTTCCCCCCAAATCTAAACCTCTTCCTAGCCCGATAATTAGAAAGAGACTTGCACCACCAATTGTTGCGTCAATTTGCCAACTTCCACCACCACTTACTGCGCAGGGCTTTGTCCATATCTCTAAGATTAATGATCCCCAATCCGCCAAACTCTTTCCTTTTGCAAACCCTTCCCCAACTGATGAGGTGAATCCCTTTACCTCCCTCATTAGTTCCTTTCCAAAGAAAATGCCTCCTACATTTGTCTATCGTTTGAATAACCCAAACCGGTAGTTCGTAAATAGACATGAGATAGATCGGGATGCTGTTGATGACGGAATTGAGCAAAGTGATCCTGCCCCCCAATGTTAAAGATTTCCCCTTCTAGCCAGCTAATCTTTTTTCGATCCTATCAATAAATGGTTGCCAGTCCTCCCTATTGAGTTTCCCAGGCCTGATAGGAATCCCTAAATAAACAAGCGGGAACTCTCCCTTATTACATCCAAGCATCTGTTGAATCGTTGTGGGGGCTATGGAGCAATTGTCGCTAAGCTCTTATTGAAATTGACCTTCATACCAGACCATGCCTCAAAACACTTCAGTACTGTTCCCATAGCTATGATATCCTCTGTCGATGCTGATGCAAACAATAAAGTATCGTCAGCGTACTAAAGGATTGAAATAGGGTCTGTGAATCCTTTGATTTTTATGCCGAAGTTAGCGCTTTCCTTTTTGTCGTTTGCTATTTTGAGCCTTTATCGGCTTTATTGCTGGATTTAGCTTCACCCATATTTTTTAAAATTTTAATTTTTTTATATGTTTTAATATTGTTGTGTCTGTGATGTTTGTTGGACATGCACTTGTAATTTGGTTTTTTGTTTTTTTTTTTAAGTTCTGGATAGAAACAGCCACAATAGTATAGTTCGTGTAAAAAATTATAATCTAAATTTCTTGAAATCTAAATTGTAACTCACAAAAGCTGGCCAAGATGGTGTGACTGCTATTTTTTTTAAAAAAAAAAACAACAAAAAAAATTGAACTACAATCCACAAATTTTGGCTACAATGGTTAAATTCGGAATTTCACAAGAGCTTGCCAAAATAGTAAGATTTAGCTATTTTGAACATTTTACCAAAAAGAATGAAGTACGACCTACAAATTTTAGTTACAATAGTAACATTTTCAATTTCTCTAGATTGAACACCGAACTTTTTGAAAATACCAATCAAAAAGTGTGAACTACAACCCACAAATTCCAGCTACAATAGTGAAATTCCGAATTTCTTGAGCTTGGACAAAAACAATGGATTATAGCTCTCAAAACCTAGATAAATTTAGTGGGATTAATAATTTGAAAAAAGTGACCAAAAACAATGAGCTACAACCACAAATTCCGGCTATAATAGTGAAATTCCGAATTTCTAGATATCAGGCAAAAATCGTGGACTAGCTCACAAAAGTTGGCAAAAATAGTGAGATTTAGAATTTTTGAAAAATCAATCAAAAAAAGTGAACTACAACCCACAAATTTTAGTTACAATAGTGAAGTTCTGAATTTCTCGAGATCGGACAAAAACAATGGACTATGACTCACAAAAACTGGTCAAAACTATTGAGATTTAGAATTTTTGAGAAATTGACAAAAAAGAGTGAGTTGCAAGCCACATGTTCTAGGTACAATAGTGAAATTTGGAATTTCCAGAGATCGGGCAAAAACAGTGGGCTATGGCTCACAAATATTGCCAAAATAATGAGATTTAGAATTAAAAAAAAATCGACCAAAAAGAGTAGATTACAACCCAAAATTCTGGCAAAAAATAGTGAAATACCGAATTTCTCGAGATCTGGCAAAAACTGTAAATCAACCGGGGGGGGGGGGGGGGGGAGAGAAGGGGGTGATTGTGCAGAAATTAAAAACATAAATAAAATGCGTTAAGTGAGAAAATATAGTTAGGGAAAGCAAACAGAGAAAGTATGCAAAACACAGCGATATAACGTGGTTCGATCCCCAGGTCTACGTCCACACCACCTACTTGTAGCAATTATCCACCACAAGCATTCCAATATACTTAAAACCTTTATACAGTGATTCTCGAAATTCAGGCCGAGAGTCCTATTAAACCGGCAAGACTTCTACAAACAGGTCCCGCAAAACTCACTAAAGTGAAAGAAAAGAAAAACTCCCAAGATCTATAACGATCTTGACTGAAGAAACACAATAAAAAACTCTCACACTTGGATCGTTGATTGAATGATTAGTTCAGAAAAATTATAATTGCAATGGATGAAGAATACGCAGTGATTTCGCCTTTATTTAAAAGCGATAAAATGTATGTTTCCAAAAACAAAAAAATATTTCTGAAATAGTCAAAACTGCATGCGAACGATCGACCGCTTTGTTAAGCAGTCGGCCGTTCATCTTTTAACTTGAAAGTCGAGCGATGACCGGTCGACTGACTCATCTTTTCCACTATGATGAGGGGTCAACCAGTATATTGTACGGTCGACCGCTATCGTGCAGATTCAACATTTATATGGTGAACCCACTTTATATTCTTTCCAAACACTAATCAATCAATCAACGACTCTTTACAAAGTATTTTCTCACAAAAAAAAGAAATAAATAATTGAGTATTGTTGGCTTTCTTGAGGATTTGAAGCATATGTTTCTTGAGTTGAAATCTTCTTGATATTGCAATCTTCTTTGATACATTCCTCTTTTGCTTGATTGCTAATCTTTTTGGCCCTTTGTTTTTAATTACCTTCTTTGTAAATTATATAGATCTCAATTAAAAATATTAGTCTTAATAATACATTTTTGTGCACACCAAACTTAGGGTCAACAAAAGCTGGCCAAAGTAGTGAGATTTAGAAAATTTGAAAAAATCGACCTAAAAGAGTGAGCTACAACCCTTAAATTTTGAATAAAATAGTGAATTTTGAATTTCTCAAGATCGGGCAAAATCGGTTAACTTTAGCCTGCAGAAGTTGGCCAAAATAGTGAGTTTTATAATTTTTGAAAAGTCGACCAATGAGAGTGAACTACACCCACAAATTCTAGCCACAATAGTGAAATTCCGAACTTCTCAAGATCGGACAAAAATGATGGACTATAGCTCACAAGATCTTGTCAAAAGTAGTGAGATTTACAATTTTTGAAAATAACGACCAAAAGGAACCCACAAATTTCGGATAGAATAGTGAAATTTTGAATTCTCAAGACCGGGCAAAAATTGTGTGCTATAGCTCAAAAAAACTGATCAAAGTAATGAGATTTAGAATTTTTGAAAAAAATCAACAAAAAATTGAACTAAAACCCCCAAATTTCTGATACAATCAAGAAATTCCGAATAAGCTAAAAAAAAGCTATCAAAAATAGTGAGCTTTAAAATTTTTGAAAAATCGACCCAAAAGAGTGAAGTACAACCCACAAATTCTAGCTACAATAGTGAAATTCTGAATTTCTCGAGATCAGGCCAAAATGGTGGGCTATAGCTCACAAAAGCTAGCCAAAATAGTGTATTTAGAATTTTATTTGAAAAATCGAACAAAAATGGTGAATTACAATACACAAATTTCGACTAAAATATTGAAATTCCAAATTTCTTGAGATCAGACAAAAACAGTAGATTATATCTCAACAAAAGTTGAGCAAAATAGTGAGATTTAGATTTTTTAATGAAAAACTGGCCAAAAAAAGTTAACTATAATCCACCAATTCTTGTCATATAGTGAAATTCCGAATTTCTCAAGATCGGGCAAATCAATGGACTGTAGAAGTTGGCCAATATAATGAAGTTTAAAATTTATTGAAATTGGTAAAATAGTGTACAAATCCATTAAAGTTAGCCAACGCTAATATTTATAGTTTCTCGACATCGGCAAAAAAAATGTTGATTATATAGTTCCATAAACGATGGCTAGAATAGTATCATTATTAAGAGTGTAAAAGCTGTTTGGTAATAATTTTTTTTGAAAATAGTTTTTTGAAAATGATAGTATAATGTATGTATAGGTTTGGTTGTATGTATATATGTATACAGTATATATACTCTGACATATACATACATACTGATATATAATAATATAAAATATTTTATTATAATAAACATATTTAATAATATACATATATATAATAATATATAATAATTATAATAATATATATGTAATAATAATATATTCAAATTATATATTAAACAACTTATTATAATAATAATAATATATATAATAATATATAATAGTAATATATAATAATAATAATATATATTTTAATAATAATAATATATATTATAATAATAGATTATTATAATAGCACATATAAAATAGTATATATGAAATAATAGTATATATAAAATAATAAAATAAAATAATATATATATAAAATAATAATATAATATAATAATAGTATATATAATAATAATATAATATAATAATAGTATATATAAAATAATAATATATATAATAATATTATAATATAATAATAGTATATATATAAATAATCTATATAAAATAATAATATATTATAATAATTGTATATTATATAATAATATGAAATAATTTATTATAATAAACTTATTTAATTATATACATATATATAATAACATATAATAATTATAATAATATATATTAAAATAATCTATTATAATTATATATTAAACAATTTATTACAATAATAATAAATTATATAATAATATATATAATAATATATAATAGTAATATATAGTAATAATAATAATATATATAATAATAATAATAATAATAATAATAATAATAATAATATATAATAATAATAATAATAATAATAATAATAATAATGTATATGTAACAATAATATATTATAAATATATATATAACAATATTTTATAATAATAGTATATTATATAATAATAAATATAATAATATATAATAGTAATATATTATATATTAATATATATAATAATATGTAATAATAATATATAATAATAATAATAATAATATATAATAATAATATATATAATAATAATATAATATAATAATAGTACATATAAAATAGTATAAAATAGTATATATAAAATTGTATATATAAAATAATAATATATATAATTATATAATAATATAATAATAGTATATATAAAATAGTATATACAAAATAATAATATATTATAATAATTTTATATTATATAATAATATGAAATAATTTATTATAATAAACATATTTAATTATATACATATATATAATAACATATAATAATTATAATAATATATATGTAATAATAATCTATTATAATTATGTATTAAACAATTTATTACAATAATAATAAATTATATAATAAATTATATAATAAATTATATAATAAATTATATAATAATATATAATAGTAATATAATAATAATAATAATAATATATATTATAATAATAGTATATATAAAATAGGATATATAAAATAATAATATATAATATAATAATAGTATATATAAAAAAGTATAAATAAAATAATAATATATATAATAATAATATATATAATAGTAATAGTATATATAAAATAATAGTATATTGTAATAATTGTATATTATATAATAATATAAAATAATTTATTATAATAAACATATTTAATTATATACATATATATAATAACATATAATAATTATAATAATATATATGTAATAATAATATATTATAATAATATTTTAAATAATTTATTATAATAATAATAAATTATATAATAATATATATAATAATAATAATAGAATATTATAATAGTATATATAAAATAGTATATATGAAATAATAATATATATTATAATAATAGTCTATATATATATATATATATATATATATATTAAATAATAATAATAATAATATATGTAACAATAATATATTATAAATATATATATAATAATAATAATATATATAAATAGATTTAGAAAGAGGATGTGAAAAAACAGAAAATAGGTGGAGTGGAGTTTTGTGAAAACTGTTTTCAAAAAACAACATAACCAAACGGGTTTTGGGGTTTTGGAAAACAGAAAAGGGAAAAAACAAACCAAATAGATATATTAGTTTCTCGAACTTGGAAAAAACCGATTTTTATTTTTATTTTTTGATAGAAGATGACCGTAGTCATCGTTTCATTAATGATAATTAAAGAAACAAAGTAGTACAACAATCACCATTACAGATACACGTGCTAATCTGAAGCACAACATAACAAAATAAAATAGACAATATCTAAGTAGACATAATCTGAAGTAACAAGACAATTTAGCCGCAGCATCGGGGTTGGACTAGACGGAACACCCCTATCCTGCTTGAGAGGATCACCTCTCCCTGCACTCCTCCTTAACTAGTCTCCTTCGTTGTTCCTGAGAATCAGAACAAAAATTTTATGCATTGACTAAGGGAATCTGTAATAATTGTTGCAGAAAATGAAATCGTTTCTTTCTAGCCAAAGGTTCCAAATTGCTGCTACTATTGCTATATCCCAAGTCTTTTTATCCTCTAGTCTAATATGTACTTCTCTTAGGGTCCCCAAATGTCAGTAGTTGAGTTAGGAACCTGGTTACACCCAAAACCCCTACATACTATCTCCCAAGTTAGACGAGCTTTAGGACATTGAAAAAGGATATGATTAACGTCTTCTTCCGCTGTTAGGCACATCCCACAGATAACGTCGATATGCATGTTTCTCTTCTGAAGGTTTACTTTCGATAGGATCGCATTTTTGTGGGCTAGCCAACAGAAAACTTTGACTCTGTACGACACGTAAGCCCCCCATATAACCGATAGTATAACTCACAAAGGTTTGTTTAAATACTAAAATTCAAAAATCTCGCAATTGGCCAAAAATATGGACTTTTCTCTTAAAGTTGGTGAAAACAATGAAATTCGTAATTTCTTTAAATTGGCCAAAAATATTGGATTCTAACACTCAAAATTTGGCTAAAAGTGTAATACAGATTTTCACTAAATCGCTAAAAAAATGTGGACTATCAAATATATCTATGTAATTTTTTTTTATTTTTTTGTTTTTGGGATAAATAGATACAAGACTACATACAGTTCTCTTTGTTTTTATGGGTAAAAAGGTAGCAACCACTAATCTCAGATACTTTCTCAATCCCTTCCCTTTTGTTCTGATATGGGAAAAGAACATACCTATCACTCTATATGTATAGGGATAAGATATTTCTGAAAGGGCTTCAGATGATGCATGTTTGATCAGGAACGCCATCACTATACATCAATAGAATCATTGTTTAGTGGCCAACGCAATACAATACTACTAACACTTTGGATTTGTTTTTAATTATTGTGAAAGAGAAAGCCAACAACTTCAAATAGATGTTATAACCAGTTTCAGCTTCCAGTTCTCAAACAGTAAAGCTAAGAAGCAGCAGCAGCAGCAGCAGGAGCAGGAGCAGGAGGAGGATGAAGAAAACCCAAGAGGAGTTTCATGACATTGTGATTGTCGGAGGCGGCATTTCCGGCCTTGCATCTGCACTCGCACTTCACAGGTACTTAACACCGGATAAAAATCCGATATTTGTTCATTTCAGATAACAATTTATTGTCAAATTAATAATAAGCAACTGATATCGGTTCAATAAGGTAAGAAGAACATCATGTAAGCAAAATTCTGTACAGATTAGTGTATGCGGGAGTTGAGTTCCTTGTAAACTAGTTACTTGATACCCTTCTGTTCTAGATTCAAGTAGTTTTTTTTTTGTTTGTATCAGTTTCTGCTAGGAATCACAAATATCATCTAAATATAAGGAAAACAAAAGCGCTTTAAGCTGTGATACATAGCTTTTTTATACAAATGTTACATGATTACTATCTATTTTGAATTATATTCAGGAAAGGTATACAAAGTCTTGTTTTGGAGAGATCCGAAACCCTTAGAGCTACAGGGGCAGCAATCTCTATCTACCTTAATGGCTGGCATGCACTTGACCAACTCGGAGTCGGAGATGATTTGCGCACAAAGTCGGTTCCTATAACAGAGTATGATAAATTTTTGTTTTTCCTAAGTTATAAAGTTATACTTCATGGTTTGTGGTTATCAGTAATGGTGTCACAGCCATCATACTCATTATACGATACAAACACCAGTGAAGTAGTTATACAGCTGACAGATTCAACGCATTCACGTTATCATAGCGAAGATCCATAACTGAAGTACTTCTTGGTTGCTAAATCTCAATATGAATGTAAACAACATTCTCATTTTGTTAACTATTTCCAGGATACATGATGAATCGGTAAACCAGGAGGCGATACAAGTAATACCGAGCAGGTATATTCATGAAACTGATCAAAATTCATATTTCTGTGATTAGTTGATCTGAATTTTGGGTATAACTTCGGTTGAGATAACATAGCGCACTTGTTTCTAATGTTTGCATAAAATACGACCAAATTTGCATATTAGCATCCATACTGTATGTTTCAGTATATCAGAAAAGGAATTCGGTACATGTGTATGGAAAATTTTCTCAACAGTCAGAAATTTGCATTGAATCAAGAACAATTTACGGGAAAAAAGTATCATCGATATACAAACATATTAAACAATCTCGTGTCTTTTTGTTTTTCTAGGGAAGAAGGGCTCCGGTGTGTGAAAAGGAGTGATCTCATCGAGACCATGGCCAGGAGACTGCCTACTGGATCAATTCGTTTCGGTTGTCAAATAGTAGCAGTCGAAACTGATCATGTAAACACATTTCCTACCGTATATCTTGAAGACGGAGGCATCATAAAAACCAAGGTAGATATTAGCACAAAAACACGGTTTTGCATATGCACAATTAGATATCCGATCGAGTGATAAACTAATGTAGTTCATAAGATGGAAATATTATATCCATATTTACATAGTTTTGCAGAATAATTCGGTCCTAAAGGAAATGATCAGCGTCGAGATTCTGAATCTTGTTGATGTACCTAAACAGGTTCTGATTGGATGCGACGGCTCAAATTCAGTCGTAGCAAGAACATTAGGGCTGAAGGCTCCAAAACTTTTTCAGAAAAGTGCAGTACAAGGTTTCACAAGTTATCCAAACGGACACAAATTTTCTACTCATTATCTACATCTACGAGGTGACAAATTCTTCCTTGTGAGAATCCCTGTCGACGAAAAATTGGTCTTCTGGTTCGTCAATCAGGAGTTCCAACCGAAAGGTATTTCAGTTGTAGTTACAACTTCAAATTAATTTCTTTTCGGCAATAGAAATAATGTTAGATCTACAAGTCGTGTAAAAAGTCGCTAGTAAACCAGTGAAGTGTATTACAGACTTGGAAACTCGAAAAGATCCTAAACTTATCAGAGATCAAACTATGGAGGCACTTACAGAAACGCCTAAGGAGGTGACTGAGATGGTGAAACACTGTGATCTCAGCTCGCTCTCCCTTGTTCGCATCAGATACCGTGCACCGTGGCACTTGGCATTTAGCAAACTTTGTAGAGGGACGATGACAGTTGCTGGCGATGCAATGCACCAGATGGACCCGAGCCTAGGTCAAGGAGGTTGTGCCGCCCTTGAAGATGCAGTGGTTCTAGCCCGATGTTTAGCCATAGTAATGCCACGTGGGTCTGGGTCTGGGTCGATAAAAGGAAGAGAAGACAATGACGAGGAGCTTCAGAAAAGAGTTGGAGTGGCTTTGAGGAAATACACGAGGGAACGAAGGTGGAGGATACTGCTCTTGTCGACTAAATCCTACCTTGTAGGGTCTCTGTTTCAAGCGTCGTGGCTGAAGAGGATCGTGTTTCTTTCCATATTCGGTACGTTCTTTGGCGGCAGGTTTGGCCACACTCAATACAACTGTGGCCACCTATAAATTAAAACCTGATGTTGGATATTATATATTACATTGTCCAGTTATTAGTATATTGGGTCTATATTGGGTCCATTGGGTCCATTGTTTGTAAGCCCAGCACCTATAGTGTATATATTGTACAAACTGCCCAACATTAGAGATGGGGAATTCACAAAACCTACATGATATCAGAGCCCACCTCTTATCGCCAGGCTTCTCAGGATGAGGGGTGGCGACAGGCCATGCAGAGAGAGATTCAGGCACTGGAGGATAGTGGGACTTGGACTCTTTCAGACTTACCGCCCGGGAAGAAGGCATTGGGCAGCAGGTGGGTTTATAAGATCAAGTACAATTCAGATGGCAGTGTTGAGCAACTAAAGGCCAGACTGGTTGTATTTGGTAACCACCAGGTGGAAGGTATTGATTACTCTGAGACCTTTGCACCTGTAGCTAAGATGACTTCTGTTCGTACTTTCTTAGCTGTTGCAGCTGTCAGGGGATGGATGTTGCATCAGATGGATGTGCACAATGCCTTTCTTCACGGGGATTTGACAGAGGAGGTGTATATGAGGATGCCTCCAGGTTTTGAGTCTGGTAAACCCAACAAGGTGTGTCGCTTGCGTAAGTCCCTATATGGACTGAAACAGGCACCACGTTGTTGGTTTGCCAAACTTACTTCTGCCCTATTATCTTATGGTTTTTCCCAGTCCCATTCTGATTATTCTCTCTTTTCCTATAGGAAAGAGAAAGTTGAGTTGCATGTGCTGATTTATGTGGATGATCTCATTATTTCTGGGAGTGATTCAGATGCTTTGGCTAGCTTCAAGACATATCTGAGCTCATGTTTTCACATGAAGGATCTTGGGGTGCTAAAGTATTTTCTTGGGATTGAGGTTGCTCGAGGACCTGAGGGTATCTCTTTGTGTCAGAGGAAGTATGCTTTGGATATCATTTCTGAGTGTGGATTGTTGGGGTCTAGACCTGCTAGTTTTCCTATGGAGCCTAATCATAAGTTAGCAAAGTCCAGCAGTTCTCCTTTGGCAGATGGCGAGGCTTATCGTCGATTGGTTGGGAGATTGATTTATTTGTCTTTTACTCGACCTGATTTGGCTTATGCAGTCCACATTTTATCTCAGTTTTTACAGCATCCACTTGAGGATCATTGGCAGGCCGCTTTGAGGGTGGTACGGTATTTGAAGAATTCCCCAGGGCAGGGGATTCTTTTGAGATCTGATTCGGAGCTTGGTCTTACTGGCTGGTGTGATTCTGATTGGGCGAGCTGCCCCACTACTAGGAGGTCTACTACTGGGTGGTTGGTTTTTCTTGGTTCTTCTCCTATCTCTTGGAAGACCAAGAGACAACCGACTGTTGCACGTTCTTCCGCTGAGGCTGAGTATCGATCACTTGCAGCTGTTATCTGTGAGCTGAAGTGGTTGAGGGGTTTATTGTCTTGTTTTGGGATACAGCAGGAGGGTCCGATGCAGGTTTATTGCGACAGTCAGTCTGCATTGCATCTGGCACATAACCCAGTTTTTCACGAGCGCAGTAAGCACATTGAGGTGGATTTGCATTTTATCAGGGATACCATATTGGATGGCACTATAGTGGCTTCTCATGTCTCGACTACTTCCCAATTGGCTGATATCTTCACTAAGCCACTGGGGTGGCAGCAGTTTGATCCCATACTTCGCAAGTTGGGCATTTGTGACCTCCATGCTCCAACTTGAGGGGGGGTGTTGGATATTATATATTACATTGTCCAGTTATTAGTATATTGGGTCTATATTGGGTCCATTGGGTCCATTGTTTGTAAGCCCAGCACCTATAGTGTATATATTGTACAAACTGCCCAACATTAGAGATGGGGAATTCACAAAACCTACACCTGACAATGAAGACAACCTCCGCAAACTCACAGAATCCAGACAACACATACCAATGCAAGTGTACGCTGCATATGCTGTTGTAGCAGAGTGGTAAAACTTCTTAACAGTGGGCGTTGTATGAAGTTCAAATTCTGCTTGTATCGGGTTATGGAAGAGATATGTTTATTGGAAATAAGATCAAGCCTGTCTTCTAGTCTTGGCTTTAGTCTTGGTCAGTGAATGTTATATATGATAGCTAGTAAAAATGAGCTCATTCATCTTTATAGTTTACTTTCTGATATATATATCTCTTATTTCTTTACCTATGATTTTCATTTGATTTGAGAGTTCAATCGTGATAACCTCTCAGATGAGGAAGCTATGACAAAGTAGACATAATTGAAGTGAGTGGACAAACCCTACCACAAAGAGAAAATTATGGACATTGGCAAGCTAAATATTTTACTAGTTTAAGGAGGGATAATATTATGCAAAAGCATATGATTTTTCTAATGAAGTTAATCACAAGTTAATCATATGATCACAAGCATATGATTTTTCGGAGAGGAGTAGTAGATAGCAAGCAGGAGGACTTCTGGCGTCTAGGAGTGGGATTTTATCTTTTGGTCTGATGTAATAGACGCCCTAGTATTTTAATGTTTTGCTCAGTGTTCGGGTTGTTTAGCCCAAATTAAGATGTTGTTTATTGTTGTTCTGCCTTCGGGATTTATATGTACTATTCCGGTTTCGTTAATTTCCCTTTAATGAAGCGATGACTCTAGTCATCTTTTAATCAAAAAAAAATCACAAGATTTAAAGATTTTGGATTCTTTGGAGACCACTAAAGTTTTTTTAGCGATAGCGAAGTTGCAAAATGTTTCTCATGTTAGGGTTTGATTTGTTAGGGTTTGAGAAGATGAGGAAGAGAAGAGAAGAGAGGGAGACAACAGCCGTATTTGGGAGAGTAGCAAAATGTTGATTGATTATTTCATTTGATTCATAGCTTATATATGTGAAGATACAAAGCCCAATGGGCCCTAAGAGCAATTGGGCCATAACATAACAATCTCCACCTTGAAACAAATTGCATCTAAAACAAACTAAAACATAAAGCAAATGCATAAAGCAAACATAACCTAAACAAAGGTAAACATAAAGATATACTAGCAACATGCTAGAAACAAAACTAGCTCAAACTAGCTAGAAACAAACCGACATCAAACTTGAACAAAGCTTGAACTTTGCAATTGGAAAAGGCTTTGTGAGCATATCGGCCGGATTCGATTCGGTACCAATCTTCTTCACGGCAACCTTGCCTTCCGAGATCACATCTCGAACAAAATGGTATCGAAGTCAATGCGCTTCGTCTTCTCATGGTACATGCGGTCCTTGGTCAAATAAATCTCGCTTTGGTTGTCACAAAACACCGTAATAGGACCCTCGAGTGAAGACATCTCACCAACAAACGCCTTGAGCCAAATAGCCTCCTTAACAGCCTCAGTAATTGCCATATATTCAGCCTCGGTACTTGAGAGTACAACGGTGGCTTGAAGTGTAGACTTCCAACTAATTGCACAATCTTCAAGGGTAAAAACATAACTTGTCAAGAAACGCCTTTTGTCCAAATCACCCGCAAAATCCGCATCCACAGAACCCGTTATTTTCTTGCCATCATTAACTCCAAACAAGCATCAATAGTACCTCTCAAATAGCGGAAGATCCACTTCACCACTTCCCAATGCCCTTTTTCCGGACAAGAGAGATATCTACTTACCACACTAACGGCTTGAGCAATGTCGGGTCGAGTACACACCATCAAGTACATGAGACTCCCGACCGCACTCGAATATGGAACCTTTTCCATATATTTCTTCTCATCATTGGATTTTGGGCTTAAAGCGGCCAAAAGCTTGACATGCGCTGCAAGAGGTGTTGAAACAACTTTCACTTTCTCAATGCCAAAACGGCGTAGCACTTTCTCGGCAAAATTCTTTTGTGAAAGAAATAACTTTCTTTTGGACCTATCCCTTGTGATCTCCATCCCGAGAATTCTTTTGGCGGCCCCCAAATCTTTCATCTCAAATGCATAACTTAGTTGCTCTTTCAACCTCCTAACTTTTTTTAAGTTTGAGGATGCAATCAACATGTCATCCACATAGAGCAACAAGTAAATGAAATCCCCACCATCCAACTTCTTGAAATAAACACAACTATCATAATTGGAACGATGGAAATTAATACTCACCATGAATGAGTCGAACTTTTTATACTATTGTCGCGGTGATTGCTTAAGGCCATAAAGGGACTTCTTCAAAAGACACACACGGTCCTTCTTTCCCGCAACCTCAAAACCCTCCGGTTGGCTCATGTAAATTTGCACCTCCAAATCACCATGCAAGAAGGCAGTTTTCATATCCATTTGCTCCAATTCCAAATTCTTCATTGCCACCAAAGAGAGCAAAACTCGAATGGAGGTGTGCTTAACTACGGGAGAGAACACATCATTGAAGTCCACACCATGGACCTGACTATACCCTTTAGCCACTAGCCTTGTCTTGTATCGAAAATCCGCAGGATTTGAGCCATCAATCTTCCTCTTAAACACCCACTTGCAACCCACAATCCTCTTACCACTCGGAGGCTTCACAAGAGACCAAGTCTCATTTTGTTGCAAAGATTGTAACTCTTCATTCATAGTGGCAACCCAATTGGCTGCATCTTTAGAAGAAATGGCTTCCTTATAGGAAGATGGCTCACAATACTCCACTTTCTCTGCAATTGCCAAACAATAAGGAAAGTCGGAGTATCCATACCTTGTAGGTGGTCGTGTTTATCTTCTAGCTCGGTCCCTTGCCAATGCATATGGTTGTGTCTCTTCTTGGACTTCCTCCAAATTGACATCATCACGTGAGATCAAATCATCACCTTCTTGGACCGACACCTCAAACTCTACCTTCTTCTCAACCGTCTCATTCTCCTTAATAGTCGGCTCGGGTGCAACATCATTTGCCTTCAACATGGCCGACTCATTGAAATTGACATCTCTTGAAATAAGGAACTTAGATGATTCGGGACACCACAACTTATATCCCTTCATCATTAGAATTGCAATGGATGAAGAATACGCAGTGAATTCGCCTCTATTTATAAGCGATAAAATGTATATTTCCAAAAACAAAAAGATATTTCTGAAATAGTCAAAACTGCATGCGAACGGTCGACCGCTTTGTTGAGCAGTCGGCCGTTCATCTTTTAACTCGAAAGTCGAGCGATGATTGGTCGACTGACTCATGTTTTCCACTATGATGAGGGGTCGACCGATATATTGTATGGTCGACCGCTATCGTGCAAATTCAACATTTATTTGGTGAATCCACTTTATATTTTTTCCAAACACTAATCAATCAATCAACGACTCTTTACAAAGTATTTCTCACAAAAAACAGAAATAAATAATTGAGTATTGTTGGCTTTCTTGAGGATTTGAAGCCTATGTTTCTTTAGTTGAAATCTTATTGATATTGCAATTTTCTTTGATACATTCCTCTTTTGCTTGATTGCTAATCTTTTTGGCCCTTTGTTTTTAATTTCCTTCTCTGTAAATCATGTAGATCCCAATTAAAAATATTAGTCTTAATAATACATTTTTGTGCACACCAAACTTAGGGTCAACAAAAGCTGGTCAAAGTAATGAGATTTAGAAATTTTGAAAAAATCGACCTAAAAGAGTGAACTACAACACTCAAATTTTGAATAAAATAGTGAATTTTGAATTTATCAAGATCGGGCAAAATCAGTTAACTCTAGCCTGCGGAAGTTGGCCAAAGTAGTGAGTTTTATAATTTTTGAAAAGTCGACCAATGAGAGTGAACTGTACCCACAAAATTCTAGCCACAATAGTGAAATTCTGAACTTCTCAAGATCAGAAAAAAATGATGGACTATAGCTCACAAGATCTTGTCAAAAGTAGTGAGATTTAAAATTTTTGAAAAATCGACCAAAAGGAACCCACAAATTTCGGATAAAATAGTGAAATTTTGAATTCTCAAGATCGGACAAAAATTGTGGACTTTAGCTATAAAAAAACTGGTGAAAGTAGTGAGATTTAGAATTTTTGAAAAAAAATCAACAAAAAATTGAACTAAAACCCCCAAATTTCTGATACAATCAAGAAATTCCGAATAAGCTAAAAAAAAAGCTATCAAAAATAGTGAGCTTTAGAATTTTTGAAAAATCGACCCAAAAGAGTGAAGTACAACCCACAAATTCTAGCTTCAATAGTGAAATTCCGAATCTCTGGAGATCAGGCGAAAATGGTGGGCTATAGCCCACAAAAGCTAGCCAAAATAGTGTATTTATAATTTTATTTGAAAAATCGAACAAAATTGGCGAATTACAATACACAAATTTCGACTAAAATATTGAAATTCCAAATTTCTTGAGATCAGACAAAAACAGTAGATTATATCTCAACAAAAGTTGAGCAAAATAGTGAGATTTAGATTTTTTTATGAAAAACTGACCAAAAAAAGTTAACTATAATCCACCAATTCTTGTCATATAGTGAAATTCCGAATTTCTCAAGATCGGGCAAATCAATGGACCGTAGAAGTTGGCCAATATAATGAAGTTTAAAATTTATTGAAATTGGTAAAATAGTGTACAAATCCACTAAAGTTAGCCAACACTAATATTTATAGTTTCTCTAAATCAGCAAAACAAATGTTGATTATATAGTTCCATACAAGATGGCTAGAATAGTTACATTATAGTTTCTCGAACTTGGAAAAAACCGATAGTATTACTCACAAAGGTTGGTTTAAATACACTAAAATTCAAAAATCTCGCAATTGGCCAAAAATATGGACTTTTCGCTTAAAGTCGGTGAAAACAATGAAATTTGTAATTTCTTTAAATTGCCCAAAAACATTGGATTCTAACACTCAAAATTTGGCTAAAAAGTGTAATACAGATTTTCTCTAAATCGCTAAAAAAATGTGGACTATCAAATATATCTATGTATTTTTTTTATTTTTAATTTTGTTTTTGGGATAAATAGATACAGGACTAGATACAGTTCTCTTTGTTTTTATGGGTAAAAATGTAGCAACCACTAATCTTAGATACTTTCTCGATCCCTTCCCTTTTGTTCTGATATGGGAAAAGAACGTACCTATCACTCTATATGTATAAGGATAAGATATTTCTGAAAGGGCTTCAGATGATGCATGTTTGATCAGGACCGCCATCACTATACACCAATAGAATCATTGTTTAGTGGCCAACGCAATACAATACTACTAACTCTTTGGATTTGTTTTTAATTATTGTGAAAGAGAAAGCCAACAACTTCAAATAGATGTTATAACCAGTTTCAGCTTCCAGTTCTCAAACACTAAAGCTAAGAAGCAGCAGCAGGAGCAGGAGGAGGAGGATGAAGAAAACCCAAGAGGAGTTTCATGACATTGTGATTGTCGGAGGCGGCATTTCCGGCCTTGCATCTGCACTTGCACTTCACAGGTACTTAACACCGGATAAAAATCCGATATTTGTTCATTTCAGATAACAATATGTAAGCAAAATTCTGTACAGATTGGTATATGCAGGAGTTAGAGTTCCTTGTAAACTAGTTACTTGATACCCTTCTGTTCTAGATTCAAGTAGTTTTTTTTTTTTTGTTTGTATCAGTTTCTGCTAGGAATCACAAATATCATCTAAATATAGGGAAAACAAAAGCGCTTTAAGCTGTGATACACAGCTTTTTTATACAAATGTTACATGATTACTATCTATTTTGAATTATATTCAGGAAAGGTATACAAAGTCTTGTTTTGGAGAGATCCGAAACCCTAAGAGCTACAGGGGGAGCAATCTCTATCTACCTTAATGGCTGGCATGCACTTGACCAACTCTGAGTCGGAGATGAATTGCGCACAAAGTCGGTTCCTATAACAGAGTATGATAAATCTTTGTTCTTCCTAAGTTATAAAGTTATACTTCATGGTTTGTGGTTATCAGTAATGGTGTCACAGTCATCATACTCACCAGTGAAGTAGTCATACAGCTGACAGTTCATTGCAACGCATTCGTATTATCATAGCAAAGATGCATAACTGGAGTACTTTTTGGTTGCTAAATCTCAATATGAATGTAAACAACATTCTCATTTTGTTAACTATTTCCAGGATACATGATGAATCGGTAAACCAGGAGGCGGCACAAGTAATACCGAGCAGGTATATTCATGAAACTGATCAAAATTCATATTTCTGTGAGCAGTTAATCTGAATTTTGGGTATATCTTCGGTTGAGATAACATAGCGCACTTGTTTCTAATGTTTGCATAAAATACGACCAAATTTGCATATTAGCATCCATACTGTATATTTCAGTATATCAGAAAAGGAATTCGGTACATGTGTATGGAAAATTTTCTCAACAGTCAGAAATTTGCATTGAATCAAGAACAATTTACGGGGAAAAAGTATCATCGATATACAAACATATTAAACAATCTCGTGTCTTTTTGTTTTTCTAGGGAAGAAGGGCTCCAGTGTGTGAAAAGGAGTGATCTCATCGAGACCATGGCCAGGAGACTGCCTACTGGATCAATTCGTTTCGGTTGTCAAATAGTAGCAGTCGAAACTGATCATGTAAACACATTTCCTACCGTATATCTTGAAGACGGAAGCATCATAAAAACCAAGGTAGATATTAGCACAAAACACGGTTTTGCATATGCACAATTAGATATCAGATCTAGTGATAAACTAATGTGCTTCATAAGATGGAAATATTATTTCCATATTTACATAGTTTTGCAGAATAATTCAGTCCTAAAGGAAATGATCAGCGTCGAGATTCTGAATCTTGTTGATGTACCTGAACAGGTTCTGATTGGATGCGACGGCTCAAATTCGGTCGTGGCAAGAACATTAGGGCTGAAGGCTCCAAAACTTTTTCAGAAAAGTGAAGTACGAGGTTTCACAAGTTATCCAGACGGACACAAATTTTCTACTCATTTTCTACATCTACGAGGTGACAAATTCTTCCTTGGGAGAATCCCTGTCGACGAAAAATTGGTCTTCTGGTTCGTCGATCAGGAGTTCCAACCGAAAGGTATTTCAGTTGTAGTTATAACTTCAAATTAAATTCTTTTCGGCAATAAAAATAATGTTAGATCTACAAGTCGTGTAAGTCGCTACTAAACCAGTGAAGTGTATAACAGACTTGGAAACTCGAAAAGATCCTAAACTTATCAGAGATCAAACTATGGAGGCACTTACAGAAACGCCTAAGGAGGTGACTGAGATGGTGAAACACTGTGATCTCAGCTCGCTCTCCCTTGTTCGCATCAGATACCGTGCACCGTGGCACTTGGCATTTAGCAAACTTTGTAGAGGGACGATGACAGTTGCTGGCGATGCAATGCACCAGATGGACCCGGGCCTAGGTCAAGGCGGTTGTGCCGCCCTTGAAGATGCAGTGGTTCTAGCCCGATGTTTAGCCATAGTAATGCCACGTGGGTCTGGGTCGATAAAAGGAAGAGAAGACAATGACGAGGAGCTTCAGAAAAGAGTTGGAGTGGCTTTGAGGAAATACACAAGGGAACGAAGGTGGA
Source organism: Hemerocallis citrina (assembly GCA_017893485.1). NCBI lineage: Eukaryota > Viridiplantae > Streptophyta > Magnoliopsida > Asparagales > Asphodelaceae > Hemerocallis > Hemerocallis citrina. Next base: position 67,732 of record JACEHZ010000088.1, read on the forward strand.
GGATACTGCTCTTGTCGACTAAATCCTACCTTGTAGGGTCTCTGTTTCATGCGTCGTGGCTGAAGAGGACCGTGTTTCTTTCCATATTCGGTACGTTCTTTGGCGGCAGGTTTGGCCACACTCAATACAACTGTGGCCACCTATAAATTAAAACCTGACAATGAAGACAACCTCCGCAAACTCACAGAATCCATACAACGCATACCAATGCAAGTGTACGCTGCATATGCTGTTGTAGCAGAGCGGTAAAACTTCTTAACAGTGGGCGTTGTATGAAGTTCAAATTCTGCTTGTATCAGGTTATGGAAGAGATATGTTTATTGGAAATAAGATCAAGCCTGTCTTCTAGTCTTGGCTTTAGTCTTGGTCAGTGAATGTTATATATGCTAGCTAGTAAAAATGAGCTCATTCATCTTTATAGTTTACTTTCTGATATATCTCTTATTTCTTTACCTATGATTTTCATTTGATTTGAGAGTTCAATCGTGATAACCTCTCAGATGAAGAAGCTATGACAAAGTATACATAATTGAAGTGAGTGGACAAACCCTACCACAAAGAGAAAATTATGGACATTGGCAAGCTAAATATTTTACTAGTTTAAGGAGGGATAATATTATGCAAAAGCATATGATTTTTCTAATGAAGTTAATCACAAGATTTAAAGATTTTGGATTCTTTGGAGACCACTAAAGTTTTTTTAGCGATAGCGAAGTTGCAAAATGTTTCTCATGTTAGGGTTTGTTTTGTTAGGGTTTGAGAATATTAGGAAGAGAAGAGAAGAGAGGGAGACAGCAGCCGTATTTGGGAGAGTAGCAAAATGTTGATTGATTATTTCATTTGATTCATAGCTTATATATGTGAAGATACAAAGCCCAATGGGCCCTAAGAGCAATTGGGCCATAACATAACAATCTCCACCTTGAAACAAATTGCATCTAAAACAAACTAAAACATAAAGCAAATGCATAAAGCAAACATAACCTAAACAAAGGTAAACATAAAGATATAATAGCAACATGCTAGAAACAAAACTAGCTCAAACTAGCTAGAAACAAACCGACATCAAACTTGAACAAAGCTTGAACTTTGCAATTGGAAGATGCTTTGTGAGCATATCGGCCGGATTCGATTCGGTACCAATCTTCTTCACGGCGACCTTGCCTTCCGAGATCACATCTCGAACAAAATGGTATCGAAGTCAATGTGCTTCGTCTTCTCATGGTACATGCGGTACTTGGTCAAATGAATCGCGCTTTGGTTGTCACAAAACACCGTAATAGGACCCTCGAGTGAAGAAATCTCACCAACAAACGCCTTGAGCCAAATAGCCTCCTTAATAGCCTCAGTAATTGCCATATATTCGGCCTCGGTACTTGAGAGTACAACGGTGGCTTGAAGTGTAGACTTCCAACTAATTGCACAATCTCCAAGGGTAAAAACATAACTTGTCAAGGAACGCCTCTTGTCCAAATCACCCGCAAAATCCGCATCCACAGAACCCGTTATTTTCTTGCCATCACCAATGTCACGCCCCGCTTCCCGGAATACGGGAACACAGGCACGTAACTGAGGCCCAGCGAATGATATAAGTACGCCAACTCATATCATCCATAAGCTGTACCAGTCTTAACTCAACAATATAAGAAAAATGAATCACAACCACGCAGAAAAACATAATCACATAAACGATAATGAAATTCAATAACCAAATCTGAACTACAAGAACTTACCAAATAGCTCGATAGGCTCCAGTCCCAATCGTAGAGAACTGCTCGTCAATGCCATTTGAAAATTCTCCTTGTTCACCTGTACTTGTTCATCTAAAAAGAAAGAATAATTTGTCCTTAGAGCAAGTCATGGACATGCAAGTGGAGAAACAGTGAAACAATGGAAATAGTGGCATAGCAATGAATTCAAATAAACGATGCAGTCGATGGTATTGAACAGTGTAAAACAGATAACAGTATAGTATGCATTAAGTACGATTTACCACAATAACGATAAACAATACCAATAAGGGCAATAATAATGAGAACACTGTTCATTAAGATAACAATATGCAATGATGATGTGAGGAGAGCCTTAAGTCTATTATTCATTTTTTTTTTTTTTTTTTTTTTTCCAAGCTAATGCACGTACTACTGCATCCCATTCTACAGGTTCCATGCATACAATCAATTTCGTTTAGACTAAGGTGGTAGATTCTACAGTTTATGTACTCGGGAACATTATTCATTAATGACCGATGATCGAATCAATTGAGATACTGAGTCAGTAATCTACAATTAACCGATGACCGATATGACCAATAGACCGATAGACCGATAGACCGATAATTAGGGAAACACGGGCCCCTCTTCCGAGTACAGTCACTATGTCATCAACTACCCTAATCAACCCTTAACCCCGGCTTGCTTTACTTTCTTTACTCAATTATCATACAATAATGCAATTAATAAGGGACGCTAGAAAAGGTGACAACACAACCCTAGGATAATGCAATATACTATATACAATTAGATACACTAAATATAACATTATAAACACAATCGTACATTATGAAGCATAGAATCCCAATTCTGGACAGCAGTAGGTTGCTGTACCAAAATCAGTATTTCCGTTGCTACAGGACAGCAACTAAGGATCCGTCAGGTGGTCTAGAAACTAGACTCCCGCCCGGTTCCAACGCATACTTAAAAGTTACATTCCGACGACGGTAGCTAAGTGAAATTCGGTGTTCTTTATAGGTTTTAGTTTCTGGCTGGGTGTAGATGTCGTCTAACTTTAATTATAAAGACAGTAAATAAATATCATAAAAATCAGTAAAAATACTTTTTAACACCCTAAACATGTTATTTTCAAATCTGGAATTTATCTTGGCCATATATGATTAATAGTTCACTTAATTCATTAGCCTAAGTTGTTATGTATGTGAATCTGGAATTTCAGCGCAGCTGTGGTAAAAGGTTCATAACTGGAGCTGTATAACTCCGAATTCAAAAGTTTTGGTGTCTATCGACATCTAGACAGATAGGGCTACGATTTACTTTCAGAGAGTTTCTGATTTTAAAGAAGTGTTCTAGGTCTAAACAGCACATTAAGGTTCAGATTAGCGTAATTTTTCTGAATAGTCTATATGTCCACTTTAAGTAAAATGGTAAAAATAAAATAAAATGATAGTAAATTGGAGTTTAATTAATCTTAATCGCAGCGAATCAACCTTAGGTGAACATGGTATTAATATAGGGGATGTCTAACATTCTAAAAATCACAATTCAACAATTTAACAATAACCATCACATTAACGATCAACAATTTCTACAATCTACTATAGCTATTTGTCATTTAATTTCATGATATGAAATGTGTCTACAATTCCTTATTTTTATAATCAATAACTATAACTATATGATGTATGAACATTTTTATACTTTAGAGGCAAAAGATGGCACGATGTCGAGACTACCTCTTGGATTCGCTCGTGTAAATCCGTGGCATCTCGACGATTGATACAATAACAATTTACGATTTTAAGTAGGATCCACTTGCGGAATTTCAATAATATTTATCGAATATGATACAAAAAAAATACATTCGATAAGAGTGACTTGCCTTTTACTTTGTAGACGGTTCGAAATATTTAGGAATAACGGGATCAGTATCCCGGGGATCAATCCCAAGAGTGCGTGCGAAGACCGTGTGAAGAAAGCTAGTAGATAGCACAATTCTCCCACACCCGATCCAGGCAAAATAGCAAACAGCAAGAGGATCCGCTACGCGCCGAACAGCGAACAGCAAGAGGCAGCCAATGGGATCGCTCCAATACAGCGGATCCCGCCCGAACAGCAAACAGCGGAATCAGATCCGCTGTGGCAAAACAGCGAAGCAGCGATCAGATCGGAGAGCTGGACTCGAATCTCGATGCGATCGGACGGTTGAAATTCACTCCCGCTCGAATCAGCGTCTTCTTCTTCGAAGCTGAGAGCGAGGGAGAGTGGCGGCACGAGGCTTCGGCGACGGCGCGACACCACGGCGGGGTTCGCGACGACGTCTGACGGCGGCGCGACTGCGGCGAGAGGCGACTGCGGCGACGGCGAGCTCTGTTTCGTTTCCGAAACAGAGGAGGCGAGAAAGGAGGAGCTGCGGGGTCTTCGACGGTGGGGAAAGGGCGAAGTCGATGATGGTGATGAGGTTGAAGAAGGTCGGAGATGGCGAAATGGATCTCGGAGGTCGAGCGGTGGAGAGGACGGTGGGTTCGGCGGTGGTTTGATGCTGCGGTGGTGGTGATCGAGGGGTTGGCGAGGAATTGGGGACGACGGCAATGGAGATGGAGTGGGTTGACGACGGTGGAGGCGAAGGTGGTGGTGGGTTTTGGTGGGTTCGACGGGGTGAGCGGGGAGGAAGAGAAGAAGATGAGTATGGGTTGTTTTGTTTGTTTGAGTGTATAATGCTGGGTTTGTTTGCTTCGTTTTGCTGGTTTGTTATAATCAGAGGAGAGGGAGAGAGAGAGAGTACGGGAGAGAGATTTTAGGAGGATTATTAATATAATAATAATATAGTAATAAGGAGGGGGTTACGGGATACAATAATGAAGGGAATCAATAGCTGATAATTAGGGATAGTGAGATTGTGGTTATGGGGAGTGATTGGGAGAAATCATAGGATTAGTCTGTTAGGGAGAGATTGGGGGGGGTAGTGTGGGTTAGTGGGTTTGGGTATTGACGGGTAGATGACCCAATAAGAGAGTGGGTATGATTTACAAACCAATTTATATAACTAAAATCCAATAGGGGCAAATGGGTAATGGGTAAAATCCAGTGGGGAAAATAGGGTTTATAAACAAGATGTAATTTGTATTAAAATGTAGAAGTTATTTGAAATGAGTACAAATGTGATTAATACATAAAACTAGGTTTTTAATAATTAATCAAGTAGCAATAATAATAATAATCATAATAAAAATGTTCATGAAAATTTACAGTAATAATAATAATCATATTTTCCTTAATAATCAAGGCAATAATGATAATAATAATAATTGTAATATAATATAAGAATCATGGGAACTAGTTACAAATAAAATAATTTGTTGAAAGTAGATTTTAGCAAAAGATCAATAATACATTTTAACAGTGAATTTGAAAACGGAAAATAAAATAAAATAAATAAATATTAATTGATAACAAATTTTAAATACAGGAAAATATACAGAAAATACGTATTTGGGAAAACAGGGGTTACAAATCCTACCCACCTTACACAAAAATTTCGTCCTCGAAATTTGCTTAGGCGGTATATAGGATAAGGCAAAACAACTCTTCTAGGAAATAGCAAAACAAGGGATTCAAAGAAATGTCAAGAAGGTGGCAATACCAGAATAAGAAAGTCATAGATAAATAATGGGGTGATCTAGAATGAAGTCTAATGGAGATTCAATGAACGAAGACAATGCAAATGTATGAAGGAAGAGCAAGTAGTGCAATGAAGGGAAACAATAAGACAATTCTGAGACCCATGGGCTATGGGCCCACCACGCTTCCGCTGCGCTGCTTTGACGGCGACGTTCCAAGTTGCAGACTTGTTGTTGTAGACCACATGGCACTGATCGACGAACCGAGCAGGGAGAAAAAAAATTAAGACACAGGAATCACAAAGGGTATGGGCTCCCAATAGAGGCAAGCAATAATACAAGGTGAATATAAGGTTTGAGCTTCAATCTTCATAATTAAAAGATAGAATACGTATCAAAACTAATGGCTTTTAACAGAAATAATAACACAACAATTATCAATAATAATAATATCAATAGTAACGGAATAATAATAACAATAATAAAAATAAATATAACAATGATAATAATAAAATTAGTAATAATAGTAATAATAATAATAAAGATAGTAGCATTAATAACAATAATATCAATAAAGTAACGGTAATAATAATACATAAATAAAAATATAATAAGAGTACTGAAGGTAACGAAAACAATAATAATAACATCAATTGAAATGATAATAATAATAACAATATCAATAATAACGAAAATATTCCTTAACGTCAATTTATTTATATAAGGAACGAGTCTTGAAATATCATTTAGCAATAGGTAGAAAATCTTGCCTCCCTAACCTCAAGTTGCATAATTGCCTTCACGATATCAGGTTTCAAGTTGCCGTCCGAATATTCGGCTGCAGATTTTGCCTCGCCGATATCCAGTTGCAACTTGCCTCCATTGACATCGAGTTGCATATTTGCCATCTCGACATTAGGTTGCACCGAAATGGTGAAATGTATATAAAATTGAGTATGCTTAGGCTCAAAACAAATTAATAATAATAATAATAATAATAACGATAAAAATAATAACACGAATAGCAGTAACAAAATATTGATGCTATTAACAATAAGAATAACAATTATAAGAGCAATGATCATAACAATAACAATAACAGTAATCGCAAAAGATTGATAATAATAATAATAATAACATTAATATTAAAATCAACACTAGTAAAAGTAATAATACAAGAACCCCCAATATTTTTGTGAAAGTAATTTAATATTAGCAATAGTAATAAAATAATGAAAACAACAATAAGAATATCAATAGTAGTAACAATAATAATAATACTAATGATGATAGTGAAAATAATATCAATAATAATAATAGTAATAATAATAGCATTATACAACAAATAAGAATTTTGTCTTATCGAAATAATCCAGTAGAAATATATAGTCGATCAAAAATGAAAAGTGAAGTTAAAATACACCATTATTCGGAATAACAAGAATCCTTGTTGAGAAATATTTTTATAGCAAATCGAAAATAAATATAACAATTAATAATTGAAATATAGAAAGTATTCGGGAAAATTAATTATAAGGAGAAAAAAAATAGGTAGGAGAAAAATGAAGCTATACCCAATGAAGAGTTAAAGAGATTGATGACTAGAAGGGACACAAGAAAATTAAGGAATTGAATTCGAAGGAAGAAGGACGAGGGCAAAATCGGAATTGAAGAGAATATAGCAAGGAGTAAATAACTAACATGATACTCAATATGAATCAACAAACGAAAATAAATGCAAGGCATGAAAAGCAATGAACGACACACGAGTTGAAATAAGAATGGATCAACGAGACAAGCAGAAAATCAGAGATTGCTTGCACCGGAATCAAAATAATATGGGTACAAAAAGAAAAATTCTATACCCAATAAGAAATTAATAAATGTGAATGAATGGAAGGGACGAAACAACTAAGAAATGAAAGGACTGAATGTGAAGGATTCAAAGAGGAATCAAATCAGAAGAGTATCCAGATTATGTTGGTTATTCATTATCCGTGTGATCAGCGTGGTGTACATATTGTTGAGTCAGCTTGGTTGAGTCAAGTCTGTCTAATGTATTAATCACTAACACATTAGCCCAAACCTGAGCTCTGATACCACTAAAAACCTTGTCACGCCCCGCTTCCCGGAATACGGGAACACAGGCACGTAACTGAGGCCCAGCGAATGATATAAGTACGCCAACTCATATCATCCATAAGCTGTACCAGTCTTAACTCAACAATATAAGAAAAATGAATCACAACCACGCAGAAAAACATAATCACATAAACGATAATGAAATTCAATAACCAAATCTGAACTACAAGAACTTACCAAATAGCTCGATAGGCTCCAGTCCCAATCGTAGAGAACTGCTCGTCAATGCCATTTGAAAATTCTCCTTGTTCACCTGTACTTGTTCATCTAAAAAGAAAGAATAATTTGTCCTTAGAGCAAGTCATGGACATGCAAGTGGAGAAACAGTGAAACAATGGAAATAGTGGCATAGCAATGAATTCAAATAAACGATGCAGTCGATGGTATTGAACAGTGTAAAACAGATAACAGTATAGTATGCATTAAGTACGATTTACCACAATAACGATAAACAATACCAATAAGGGCAATAATAATGAGAACACTGTTCATTAAGATAACAATATGCAATGATGATGTGAGGAGAGCCTTAAGTCTATTATTCATTTTTTTTTTTTTTTTTTTTTTTTTCCTAGCTAATGCACGTACTACTGCATCCCATTCTACAGGTTCCATGCATACAATCAATTTCGTTTAGACTAAGGTGGTAGATTCTACAGTTTATGTACTCGGGAACATTATTCATTAATGACCGATGATCGAATCAATTGAGATACTGAGTCAGTAATCTACAATTAACCGATGACCGATATGACCAATAGACCGATAGACCGATAGACCGATAATTAGGGAAACACGGGCCCCTCTTCCGAGTACAGTCACTATGTCATCAACTACCCTAATCAACCCTTAACCCCGGCTTGCTTTACTTTCTTTACTCAATTATCATACAATAATGCAATTAATAAGGGACGCTAGAAAAGGTGACAACACAACCCTAGGATAATGCAATATACTATATACAATTAGATACACTAAATATAACATTATAAACACAATCGTACATTATGAAGCATAGAATCCCAATTCTGGACAGCAGTAGGTTGCTGTACCAAAATCAGTATTTCCGTTGCTACAGGACAGCAACTAAGGATCCGTCAGGTGGTCTAGAAACTAGACTCCCGCCCGGTTCCAACGCATACTTAAAAGTTACATTCCGACGACGGTAGCTAAGTGAAATTCGGTGTTCTTTATAGGTTTTAGTTTCTGGCTGGGTGTAGATGTCGTCTAACTTTAATTATAAAGACAGTAAATAAATATCATAAAAATCAGTAAAAATACTTTTTAACACCCTAAACATGTTATTTTCAAATCTGGAATTTATCTTGGCCATATATGATTAATAGTTCACTTAATTCATTAGCCTAAGTTGTTATGTATGTGAATCTGGAATTTCAGCGCAGCTGTGGTAAAAGGTTCATAACTGGAGCTGTATAACTCCGAATTCAAAAGTTTTGGTGTCTATCGACATCTAGACAGATAGGGCTACGATTTACTTTCAGAGAGTTTCTGATTTTAAAGAAGTGTTCTAGGTCTAAACAGCACATTAAGGTTCAGATTAGCGTAATTTTTCTGAATAGTCTATATGTCCACTTTAAGTAAAATGGTAAAAATAAAATAAAATGATAGTAAATTGGAGTTTAATTAATCTTAATCGCAGCGAATCAACCTTAGGTGAACATGGTATTAATATAGGGGATGTCTAACATTCTAAAAATCACAATTCAACAATTTAACAATAACCATCACATTAACGATCAACAATTTCTACAATCTACTATAGCTATTTGTCATTTAATTTCATGATATGAAATGTGTCTACAATTCCTTATTTTTATAATCAATAACTATAACTATATGATGTATGAACATTTTTATACTTTAGAGGCAAAAGATGGCACGATGTCGAGACTACCTCTTGGATTCGCTCGTGTAAATCCGTGGCATCTCGACGATTGATACAATAACAATTTACGATTTTAAGTAGGATCCACTTGCGGAATTTCAATAATATTTATCGAATATGATACAAAAAAAATACATTCGATAAGAGTGACTTGCCTTTTACTTTGTAGACGGTTCGAAATATTTAGGAATAACGGGATCAGTATCCCGGGGATCAATCCCAAGAGTGCGTGCGAAGACCGTGTGAAGAAAGCTAGTAGATAGCACAATTCTCCCACACCCGATCCAGGCAAAATAGCAAACAGCAAGAGGATCCGCTACGCGCCGAACAGCGAACAGCAAGAGGCAGCCAATGGGATCGCTCCAATACAGCGGATCCCGCCCGAACAGCAAACAGCGGAATCAGATCCGCTGTGGCAAAACAGCGAAGCAGCGATCAGATCGGAGAGCTGGACTCGAATCTCGATGCGATCGGACGGTTGAAATTCACTCCCGCTCGAATCAGCGTCTTCTTCTTCGTTCTTCCTCTTCGAAGCTGAGAGCGAGGGAGAGTGGCGGCACGAGGCTTCGGCGACGGCGCGACACCACGGCGGGGTTCGCGACGACGTCTGACGGCGGCGCGACTGCGGCGAGAGGCGACTGCGGCGACGGCGAGCTCTGTTTCGTTTCCGAAACAGAGGAGGCGAGAAAGGAGGAGCTGCGGGGTCTTCGACGGTGGGGAAAGGGCGAAGTCGATGATGGTGATGAGGTTGAAGAAGGTCGGAGATGGCGAAATGGATCTCGGAGGTCGAGCGGTGGAGAGGACGGTGGGTTCGGCGGTGGTTTGATGCTGCGGTGGTGGTGATCGAGGGGTTGGCGAGGAATTGGGGACGACGGCAATGGAGATGGAGTGGGTTGACGACGGTGGAGGCGAAGGTGGTGGTGGGTTTTGGTGGGTTCGACGGGGTGAGCGGGGAGGAAGAGAAGAAGATGAGTATGGGTTGTTTTGTTTGTTTGAGTGTATAATGCTGGGTTTGTTTGCTTCGTTTTGCTGGTTTGTTATAATCAGAGGAGAGGGAGAGAGAGAGAGTACGGGAGAGAGATTTTAGGAGGATTATTAATATAATAATAATATAGTAATAAGGAGGGGGTTACGGGATACAATAATGAAGGGAATCAATAGCTGATAATTAGGGATAGTGAGATTGTGGTTATGGGGAGTGATTGGGAGAAATCATAGGATTAGTCTGTTAGGGAGAGATTGGGGGGGGGGTAGTGTGGGTTAGTGGGTTTGGGTATTGACGGGTAGATGACCCAATAAGAGAGTGGGTATGATTTACAAACCAATTTATATAACTAAAATCCAATAGGGGCAAATGGGTAATGGGTAAAATCCAGTGGGGAAAATAGGGTTTATAAACAAGATGTAATTTGTATTAAAATGTAGAAGTTATTTGAAATGAGTACAAATGTGATTAATACATAAAACTAGGTTTTTAATAATTAATCAAGTAGCAATAATAATAATAATCATAATAAAAATGTTCATGAAAATTTACAGTAATAATAATAATCATATTTTCCTTAATAATCAAGGCAATAATGATAATAATAATAATTGTAATATAATATAAGAATCATGGGAACTAGTTACAAATAAAATAATTTGTTGAAAGTAGATTTTAGCAAAAGATCAATAATACATTTTAACAGTGAATTTGAAAACGGAAAATAAAATAAAATAAATAAATATTAATTGATAACAAATTTTAAATACAGGAAAATATACAGAAAATACGTATTTGGGAAAACAGGGGTTACAACCAAACTCCAAACAAGCATCAATATTACCTCTCAAGTAGCGGAAGATCCACTTCACCGCTTCCCAATGCCCTTTCCCCGGACAAGAGAGATATCTACTTACCACACTAACGGCTTGAGCAATGTCGGGTCGAGTACACACCATCAAGTACATGAGACTCCCGACCGCACTCGAATATGGAACCTTTTCCATATATTTCTTCTCATCATTGGATTTTGGGCTTAAAGCGGCCGAAAGCTTGACATGCGCTGCAAGAGGTGTTGAAACAACTTTCACTTTCTCCATGCCAAAACGGCGTAGCACTTTCTCGGCAAAATTCTTTTGTGAAAGAAATAACTTTCTTTTGGACCTATCCCTTGTGATCTCCATCCCGAGAATTCTTTTGGCGGCCCCCAAATCTTTCATCTCAAATGCATAACTTAGTTGCTCTTTCAACCTCCTAACTTCCTTTAAGTGTGAGGATGCAATCAACATGTCATCCACATAGAGCAACAAGTAAATGAAATCCCCACCATCCAACTTCTTGAAATAAACACAACTATCATAATTGGAACGATGGAAATTAATACTCACCATGAATGAGTCGAACTTTTTATACTATTGTCGCGGTGATTGCTTAAGGCCATAAAGGGACTTCTTCAAAAGACACACACGGTCCTTCTTTCCCGCAACCTCAAAACCCTCCGGTTGGCTCATGTAAATTTGCTCCTCCAAATCACCATGCAAGAAGGCAATTTTCATATCCATTTGCTCCAATTCCAAATCCTTCATTGCCACCAAAGAGAGCAAAACTCGAATGGAGGTGTGCTTAACTACGGGAGAGAACACATCATTGAAGTCCACACCATGGACTTGACTATACCCTTTAGCCACTAGCCTTGCCTTGTATCGAAAATCCGCAGGATTTGAGCCATCAATCTTCCTCTTAAACACCCACTTGCAACCCACAATCCTCTTACCACTCGGAGGCTTCACAAGAGGCCAAGTCTCATTTTGTTGCAAAGATTGTAACTCTTCATTCATAGTGGCAACCCAATTGGCCGCATCTTTAGAAGAAATGGCTTCCTTATAGGAAGATGGCTCACAATACTCCACTTTCTCTGCAATTGCTAAACAATAAGCAAAGTCGGAGTATCCATACCTTGTAGGTGGTCGTGTTTATCTTCTAGCTCGGTCCCTTGCCAAAGCATATGGTTGTGTCTCTTCTTGGACTTCCTCCAAATTGACATCATCATGTGAGATCAAATCATCACCTTCTTGGACCGGCACCTCAAACTCTACCTTCTTCTCAACCGTCTCATTCTCCTTAATAGTCGGCTCGGGTGTAATATCATTTGCCTTCAACATGGCCGACTCATTGAAAATGACATCTCTTGAAATAAGGAACTTAGATGATTCGGGACACCACAACTTATATCCCTTCACATTTGCGGGATACCCAACAAAAATACACTTCTTCGATCTAGGTTCCAACTTTCCTCACATGTGCATAAGCGGGACAACCAAACACCCTCAAATTCGAATAATCGGTCGTCTTACCCGACCACACTTTTTCGGGTGTCTTCAACTCAATTGAAATGGTAGGAGATCAATTTACCAAATAGCAAGATGTGTTAATGGCTTCCGCCCAAAACTCCTTATCCAAACCCGCATTTGAAAGCATACTTCTAGACCTTTCAAGTAGTGTTCTGTTCATCCTTTCTGCAACACCATTTTGTTGTGGAGTGTTGACCACCGTCTTGTGCCGAACAATCCCTTCGGCCTTACAAAAATTATCAAACTCACAGTTGCAAAGCTCCAAACCATTATCGGTTCTCAACCTCTTAACTTTCCTTCCCGTTTGGTTCTCCAAAAGTGACTTCCATTCTTTGAAGGTGCGAAACACATCACTTTTCTCTTTCAAGAAATAAACTCAAACCTTCCTTGAGAAATCATCAATGAAAGTAAGCATATAATGAGAACCATTACCTTTGGAAGGCTCGCGAGAAGGTCCCTAAAGATCCGAATGGATGTAGTCCAGTGTTCCCTTGGTCGAATGAATGGCCGTGGAGAAGCTCAACCTCTTATGCTTGCCAAATACACAATGCTCACAAAACTCCAAGTTGCCCGTGCATTGGCCACACAACAAGCCTCTCTTGCTCAAAATGGTCATTCCTCGCTCGCTCATATGCCCCAATCTCATATGCTAGAGCCTAATAGCATCCTCATCCGAGATAGTACCCGAACGTGCAATGGCGGCCGAGCCCGTGACCGTGGAACCTTGTAGAAAATAAAGAGTTCCAATTCTCTTCGCCTTCATGATTATGAGAGCCCCTTTGGAGACTCTAAGGACTCCACCTTCACTTTGGAACTTACACCCCTTTTCTTCAAGAGACCCCAAAGAAATCAAATTCGTAGACAAATCAGGTATATGCCTCACACCCGTCAACTTTCGGACCTTTCCATTATGGAACTTAATTGTCACCGAACCAATTCCGGCAACCTTACACATATTGTTGTTCCCCATGAGAACCTTACCATCCGTAGGCTCATATGTCTCAAACCAATCTCTATTCGGAGTCATGTGTTGTGAAGCACCCGTATCCATCACCCAACAATGTATATTATCAACATTAGTATCTATTACACAAAGAGTATCAACCGTGTCACATTCAGCCACATTGACCTCCTCCGAAGAAGAACCTTTACTATCCGCCTTTTGTTTATTTTTAAGTTTGAAACAATCGGTCTTAATGTGTCCCTTCTTCTTACAATAGTTACACGTCAAATTCTTGTGCCTAGACTTCGAACGGGTCCTTGTATCTTTCGAGTTTCGGTCCCATGGCCTACCTCGATCAACAACCAAACCAACACCTTGGCTCCCTTTCCCATTATTGGTCATTTTACTATCAATGTGCAACTTGGCTTGCAAATTGCTCTTAACATCCTCTAGAGAAATTTTATCTCTACTATAAATCAACATGTCTCTAAAAGCCTTGTATGATGCGGGTAATGAGCATAATAACAAAAGGGCTTGGTCCTCATCCTCCACCTTAACATCAATCTTACCTAAGTCATTCAAAATAGATGCAAACTCCGTAATATGATTGGAAATTGATGTACCTTTAACCATGCAAAGGGTGTAGAGGCGCAATTTCAACCGCAGTCGATTAGTGAGAGACTTCTTCATGTAAATGTTCTCCAATTTCTCCCACAAATCCTTAGCGGTCTTCTCTGATAGGACCTCTTGCAATGTCGAATCGCTCAAACACAATTGGATAATAGAGAGCGCTTTATCATCCATCTCTCTCCATCTCTTATCTGCCACCGCATCAATCAATTTTTCTCGACCAAAAATGGCATCCTTAACGCCTTGGCTCGACAAAATCGCTGCCATACGCACTTGCCATAATGCAAAACTCGTCTTCCCATCATACTTCTCAATATCATATTTTCCCAACATATCCATTCAAATTTCTTGAACCTAATTCAACAAAACACCAAATTTTTTCCCAAAAATTAATTACTCAAATCAAAAAATCAAACCTTCTCCTTCTTGATCTGGGTTGGGGGGTCGATGGTGGCAGAGGGAATCAGCAACAACAGCACCGGAATCAGCAACAACAGCACCGAAATCAGCAACAACAGAAGCGAAGAGGACCGGATTTGGGCGTCGACTTCACTGGCCGTCGGATTTGGGCGTCGACTTCACTGGCCATTGGTGGTGGAGGGGATCAGGAGAAGGGATCGGGATGTGGAGGTTTTGGTGTTGGCTCTGATACCAATTTGTTAGGGTTTGAGAAGATGAGGAAGAGAAGAGAAGAGAGGGAGACAGCAGCCGTATTTGGGAGAGTAGCAAAATGTTGATTGATTATTTCATTTGATTCATAGCTTACATATGTGAAGATACAAAGCCCAATGGGCCCTAAGAGCAATTGGGTCATAACATAACATCTCATATAACAACAAAGATTCTATTTCTTTACCTATGATTTTCATTTGGTGTAATGGAATAGACTTCATGTTAGCAAAATTCATACACATAAGTTATGCAAAAATTTCCTTCCAACCAACATTCTTTTATGAGGAATCCGAGCCTCTCTACAAGGCCATGAGTCTGATCCACAACAAAACCAAAACTCACCGGTATTACTCAACCACGTACAACCTCTGAAACACCATCCAATGATCTGAATATTCCAATTGATGTTCGTAAAGGTGTTAGGTCATGTACAAATTATCCAATGTCAAAGTATGTGTCCTACAAAAATTGTCACTGTCTTTTTCCACTTTTACCTCTCAACTTTCACTTGTGGAGATTCCAAAGAATGTCCAGGATGCCTTACAGGTTCCAGAGTGAAAGGAAGGAAGGAAGCAGTTTTTGAGGAAATGAAAGCTCTTGAGAAGAATAGGACTTGGGAGTTGGTTGATCTGACAACGGTTGGGTGTAAAAGGGTGTTTACTGTGCAGTACAAGTCAGATGGAACTATCGAGAGATATAAGGCTCAATTGGTGGCAAAGGGCTTCACTCAAACCTACGACATTGATTACACATATATGTTTGCACCGGTGGCAAAACTAAATATTGTAAGGGTTTTGCTATCTATAGTAGCGGATCTTGATTGGCCTCTGTAACAACAGCAACTCAATGTCAAGAATGCCTTCCTCAATGGGGACTTAGAGGGAGAGGTCTACATGAATTCATCGGTTAAAAAAAGGTTAAAAAAGGCTTTGTACGGGTCTCAAACAATCACCAAAAGCATATTTTGAGAAATTCACCCGTTCCGTGAAGAACCAAGGCTACAGTCAGGCCCAAACTGATCATACAATGTCCATGAAGCCCTCAGAAGGTGGTAAGACAATTGTTTTGATAGTTTAGATAGATTATATCATCTTAACCGAAAAAGCCAACTGAAGAAAAGTTTGGCCATTGAATTTGAGATCAAAGATTTGGGAGCTCTCAAGTATTTTCTAGGAATGGAGGATGCAAGGTCAAAGAAGGGGATCATGGTGACTCAAAGAAAATACGTTCTAGATATCCTCAATAAGAATGGAATGAGCAGGAGTCGATCCGTAGAAACACCAATAGAACCAAATATAAAATTCTGAGTAGATATGAAAGAAGAACCAGTCGATACTATACTATATCAAAAACTGGTGGGAAACCTGATATACTTATCTCATACACATCCCGACATAGTCTTAGTTGTCAGCACTCACCTCAGAAGGAACATCTAGAGGCTACCTATCGGATTATGAGGTACTTGAAGAGTTCTCCAAGGCTAGGTTTGTTCTTCCAGAAAAGCATGCAGAGAGAGATTGAAGCCCACCGATGCTGATTAGGCAGGTTCAGTTACAGGTAGAAGGTCAACAACAAGATATTGCACCTATGCATGGGGCAATCTAGTTATTTGGAAGAACAAGAAGCCAAATGTGGTAGCTCGGAGTAGTGCAGATTCAGAGTTTAGAGCCATGACTACTATTAGAAAGAAGGAAGATGACGAAGGAGAGTGGGTTCTCGTCAAGGCTAAGAAGCATAGGAACAGAGAAAAAGGCGAGGATAGCAAGCGAAGCAATGGGTCATCGGGGGGGTAATGGGGTAGGCGGTAAACAACTATGTCATAAATGTGCTCAAAGGGGGCATTCCATCCATCAGTGCAAGAACGATTGGTTCTGCTTCAGCTGCAAACAATCCGGCCACATCTCCACGGCGTGTCCACACAGTAGGAGCTACAGCCAATGCTCTAACAAGGAGGCGTTCTCTTCGGCGAGGTCCGTTAGCAGCAAAACAGAGGAGAGCGCGGCTGGGAGGAGGAAGATGGCGTTGGCGAAGATCACCCCGACACCGATCATGTCTGAGTTTGAGAGGCGTTATAAGAATTGCGTATTGGTTAGGGTGCATACGGGCCATCCGAGTAGTCTCGACATTGAGGAGCTTTTGCAGGTCACCACTACAACTCCCCCAAACTGGAAATGAGAGGCGACCACGACAGCTAATAACAACTATCTTGTGCACTGCCACAACGAAGATCGCGTTGCTGAGCTTATACTGATGAAGGGTTTAGAGGGGAGGGGCAACGACGGCATGGAGTTTTATGTCACTTTCAAGTAGTGGTCGCACGAGGCAGGGGCTTTGAAGGCCGAGTCGCTCTTCTCCGTTTGGCTGCGTCTTTATAATTTGCCCTACCACAGTTGGGTTCGCACGGGATTTCAAGATGTGGTGAGGAGCTTCGGGAGGGTGATCGACATAGATAAAGGTACTATGGTGCACTCCAACATTGAGTTTGCTCGTATTCGAGTAGGGGTGGCCAACAAACAAGACATTCCCTCCATGATTAGCGTTGACTTCGAAGAGGAGAGATTCGAGGTGAAGGTAATTACAGAAGTTAGAAAGTCTGTGTCGTTTCGTGGTGATTCAAGGAGAGGGGAAGGAGAGGGGAAGGAGAGGATCGGCATAATAGGGAAGAGCTGGAGGTTGAAGATGAACTGAAACCGTCGGATAAGGAGAGGTTTAATCTTAGCCGTCCAGAGAGAGAGATGATCGAAGGGGGCTCTAAACCACAGGATCTGATCAAACGCTATCATGATCTTTCGTTACAACCAGACTCTGCAAAGGTGGGACCTGTGGATCATACCTCCACACTGTCTAAGTCAAAATTGACTTCGGTGATGGTGAGAGGAGATGGGACAGGGCTAAATGGCGTATCCTTAAAAATGGGGATTTTAAAAAAGGTGACTAGCGCAAGGCTCGAGGGACAGGGTGAAAAGGAATGCAATAATGACGCTCTTACTTTTTCCAAGGAGGACGTGGAGCGCTCAGTCCGTTTGGCGCTGAAGTCACTTCTTTCCGCTAAGAATTCACAGGGACCGTATGGGCCTAAGCCCACCTTAGAGGATGACACGGGAGAGGCCCAAGAGTTTGGGTCTTCTAATCTGAAGTGTGATGGGCCTGGGCCGACGAATGTGGAATTTTTATGTGGAGTAGGGAAGGTACGGGAACAAGACTATGGAGAAGGAGAGAATCAAGCAGTCAATGCTGCCAAACTTACTCTGACTTCACCTGTTATTGAAATTCAGGCAGAGGATGAGATGATCGGTGCATTAGACGGGATTAGAGAAGACAATTTTATATCAGAAACTGAGATCGAGGCAGGAGAAAAGGAAAGAGGAATTGAGGAAATGGGAAGCACTAGCAAACAGGTGACAGAGTTCCCAAGAAAAAGCAAGAGACAATTAGACAAGTGTGGCACGTAGGGGCCAAGCGAGGAAGATCTCGTTAGGGTGGCGGCAAAAGGAAAGGAACCTGCGTCTGCGTGGGGAGGTCATAGGGGAGCAATGAAGCGGCGAAGTATGGAAGAGGAGGAATAGGAGTCGCTCGCTGCGGGCAAGCAAAAGATCTGAGTTCACTTCTACTTCAGGTCGACTAGGAGTGGGGATCCACATGTGTGGGTGTGCCATAGATTGAGGTGTTGTTTAAAACCACTTGTATCTTTCTTTCTGCATTGCTAGTATTGTCATGGATGTATTTTGGATGTTAAAGGTGGTAGTTTGGATCTTTTGTAATTAGTACTACTGTGTTTCTTTAATCTCGCATTAATGAAGCGATGACTGGGCCATCTTTTTATCAAAAAAAAAATAATAGAGAATTTCCGAATTTCTTGAGCTTGGACAAGAACAGTGGATTATAGCTCTCAAAACCTAGATAAAAATAGTGGGATTAATAATTTTGGAAAAACTAACCAAAAACAGTGAACTACAACCACAAATTCCGACTATAATAGTGAAATTCCGAATTTCTAGAGATCAGGCAAAAATAGTGGACTAGCTCACAAAAGTTGGCAAAAATAGTGGGATATAGAATTTTTGAAAAATCAATCAAAAAGAGTGAACTACAACCCACAAATTTTGGTTACAATAGCGAAATTCTGAATTTCTCGAGATCGGACAAAAACAATGGACTATGACTCACAAAAACTGGCCAAAATTATTGAGATTTAGAACTTTTGAAAAATTGACAAAAAAGAGTGAGTTACAAGCCATATATTCTAGGTACAATAGTGAAATTTGGAATTTCTAGAGATCGGACAGAAATAGTGGGCTATGGCTCACAAATATTGCCAAAATAATGAGATTTAGAATTTTAAAAAAATCGACCAAAAAGAGTAGATTACAACCCAAAATTCTGGCAAAAATAGTGAAATACCGAATTTCTCTGGGATCGGGCAAAAACTGTAAAACACCCACGCGCGCGCGTGTGTGTGTTGGGGGGGGGGGGGGTGATTATGCGGAAATTAAAAACTTAAATAAAATGTGTTAAGTGAGAGATTATAGTTAGAGAAAGCAAACAGAGCAAGCATGTAAAACACAGCGATATAACGTGGTTCGATCTGCAGGTCTACGTCCACACCACCTACTTGTAGCAATTATCCACCACAATCGTTCCACTATACTTTAAACCTTTGTACATTGATTCTCGAAATTCAGACCATGAGTCCTATTAAACCGGCATGACTTCTACAAACAAGTCCTGCAAAACTCACTAAAGTGAAAGAAAAGAAAAACTCTCAAGATCTATAACGATATTGACCGAAGAAAAACAATAAAAAGCTCTCACACTCAGATCGTTGATTGAATGATTAGTTCAGAAAAATTAGAATTGCAAAGGATGAAGAATACGCAGTGAATTCGCCTCTATTTATAAGCGATAAAATGTATATTTCCAAAAACAAAAAGATATTTCTGAAATAGTCAAAACTGCATGCGAACGGTCGACCGCTTTGTTGAGCAGTCGGCCATTCATCTTTTAACTCGAAAGTCGAGCGATGATCGGTCGACTGACTCATGTTTTCCACTATGATGAGGGGTCGACCGATATATTGTATGGTGGACCGCTATCGTGCAAATTCAACATTTATTTGGTGAATCCACTTTATATTTTTTCCAAACACTAATCAATCAATCAACGACTCTTTACAAAGTATTTCTCACAAAAAACAGAAATAAATAATTGAGTATTGTTGGCTTTCTTGAGGATTTGAAGCCTATGTTTCTTTAGTTGAAATCTTCTTGATATTGCAATTTTCTTTGATACATTCCTCTTTTGCTTGATTGCTAATCTTTTTGGCCCTTTGTTTTTAATTTCCTTCTCTGTAAATCATGTAGATCCCAATTAAAAATATTAGTCTTAACAATACACTTTTGTGCACACCAAACTTAGGGTCAACAAAAGCTGGTCAAAGTAGTGAGATTTAGAAATTTTGAAAAAATCGACCTAAAAAGGTGAACTACAACACTCAAATTTTGAATAAAATAGTGAATTTTGAATTTCTCGAGATCGGGCAAAATCAATTAACTATAGCCCGCAGAAGCTGGCCAAAATAGTGAGTTTTCTAACTTTTGAAGAGTCGACCAACGAGAGTGAACTATACCCACAAATTCTAGCCACAATAGTGAAATTCCGAACTTCTCAAGATCGGACAAAAATGATGGATTACAGCTCACAAGATCTTGTCAAAAGTAGTGAGATTTACAATTTTTGAAAAATCGACCAAAAGGAACCCACAAATTTCGGATAAAATAGTGAAATTTTGAATTCTCAAGATCGAACAAAAATTGTGGACTTTAGCTAAAAAAAAACTGGTCAAAGTAGTGAGATTTAGAATTTTTGAAAAAAATCAACAAAAAATTGAACTAAAACCCCCAAATTTCTGATACAATCAAGAAATTCCGAATAAGCTAAAAAAAGCTATAAAAAATAGTGAGCTTTAGAATTTTTGAAAAATCGACCCAAAAGAGTGAAGTACAACCCACAAATTCTAGCTTCAATAGTGAAATTCCGAATTTCTCGAGATCAGGCGAAAATGGTGGGCTATAGCCCACAAAAGCTAGCCAAAATAGTGTATTTAGAATTTTATTTGAAAAATCAAACAAAAATGGCGAATTACAATACACAAATTTCGACTAAAATATTGAAATTCCAAATTTCTTGAGATCAGACAAAAACAGTAGATTATATCTCAACAAAAGTTGAGCAAAATAGTGAGATTTAGATTTTTTTATGAAAAACTGACCAAAAAAAGTAAACTATAATCCACCAATTCTTGTCATATAGTGAAATTCCGAATTTCTCAAGATCGGGCAAATCAATGGACTGTAGAAGTTGGCCAATATAATGAAGTTTAAAATTTATTGAAATTGGTTAAATAGTGTACAAATCCACTAAAGTTAGCCAACGCTAATATTTATAGTTTCTCGAAATCAGCCAAAAAAATATTGATTATATAGTTCAATAAAAGATGGCTAGAATAGTTACATTATTAATTTTGTTTTTGGGATAAATAGATACAGGACTAGATACAGTTATCTTTGTTTTTATGGGTAAAAATGTAGCAACCACTAATCTTACAGGGGTGTATTGAATTCAGATTTCAAAATATTTTAAAAGAATTGAGAATCCCAGTATTTAAGGAATTCATGGGGAATTCACCTAAAACTTTGACTGTGATTTATAAGGATTTTAAAATAGTTTGATGGAATTCTTATTATGAATTTGATGGAATTCGATGAAAATAAACTTTATAATTAGTTCATTTCCTACACAAGATTGTCATTCTCATAAGAGTAGTACGAATAAATATCAAGGCACTTCGCAAGTCATAAAAATATCATTCTCATAAGCTTTTTCTGAAGTACTAGAAGGACACCCACATAAACAAAAGTAACAAAAAAAAATTAGCCCTACGTGAGAGAGTTGTTGATGAGTTCATCGACTCAATACTCGCTGTTTTATCATTCTGAAATAGCATAAAATAATAATAACTAATAACACCCGGTAACCAAAGTCATGGAGCAAGAGATCTATAAGGAGCACAAACTCTCCC
Source organism: Hemerocallis citrina (assembly GCA_017893485.1). Classification (NCBI taxonomy): domain Eukaryota; kingdom Viridiplantae; phylum Streptophyta; class Magnoliopsida; order Asparagales; family Asphodelaceae; genus Hemerocallis; species Hemerocallis citrina. Next base: position 89,792 of record JACEHZ010000088.1, read on the forward strand.
GTTAGGCATCATAACTCTACCACATCTCCTCATCAAATCAATATTCGTTGTTTCTGCACCATAGGTCTTCCAGTTAACAGTTTCACTATACAGGCCACATTATACAAACCATGGAACGTTATCCATTTCGTCCTGTACCTGCAATGAGAAACCAATTTATGCCATAGCAATCTTGAGAATATTTTTGAATCAACTCCATCGCGTTGATTTTGATTGAAATTGATTCCATTGTCTTTCAAGAGGCGGATGGAGGCCTCTGCGTGGGGATCGGTGGTTGGGTTGAAGTAGGGTTTCGGTTGAATTAGGCCTCTACGTGGGGATCGGAGGTCGGGAGGTAGAGGGGAGTGGGGTAGCAGCAGAGGAGGGTGTCGGTAGGTAGAGGAGAGGAGGAAGAAGACGATGGAGAGAGAAGGGGGATTATAGGGTTTGGGTTTATTTGGAGATAATTTGGGGCATATGTACATGAAACAAAACCATACTCACCAATGGCTTGAAAGTTTCTAAAGAGAAGGTGAGAATTGCAAAGGCTTTTGGTATTTATACCTCGGACCCTAGATTCAATCTAAATCCTCCAAATTCTCAATTCTACCAAAATCATTAACTTTTTGAATACACCGAGAATTGAATGGGGTCATTTAAAATCTCAATTGAATACACCGAGAATTGAATAGAATCACTTAAAGTCTCAATCGAATACACTGTGACTTTTATAAACTCCTTTAAAATCCTAATAGAATACACTAGGATTTTCACATTCTTTTAAATTCTTTTCAAATTCCAATCCAATACACCCCTGTTAGATACTTTCTCGATCCCTTCCCTTTTGTTCTGATATGGGAAAAGAACGTACCTATCACTCTATATGTATAAGGATAAGATATTTCTGAAAGGGCTTCAGATGATGCATGTTTGATCAGGACCGCCATCACTATACACCAATAGAATCATTGTTTAGTGGCCAACGCAATACAATACTACTAACTCTTTGGATTTGTTAATTATTGTGAAAGAGAAAGCCAACAACTTCAAATAGATGTTATAACCAGTTTCAGCTTCCAGTTCTCAAACAGTAAAGCTAAGAAGCAGCAGCAGCAGCAGGAGGAGGAGGATGAAGAAAACCCAAGAGGAGTTTCATGACATTGTGATTGTCGGAGGCGGCATTTCCGGCCTTGCATCTGCACTTGCACTTCACAGGTACTTAACACCGGATAAAAATCCGATATTTGTTCATTTCAGATAACAATTTATTGTCAAATTAATAATAAGCAACTGATATCGGTTCAATAAGGTAAGAAGAACATCATGTAAGCAAAATTCTGTACAGATTAGTATATGCGGGAGTTGAGTTCCTTGCAAACTAGTTACTTGATACCCTTCTGTTCTAGATTCAAGTAGTTTTTTTTTGTTTGTATCAGTTTCTGCTAGGAATCACAAATATCATCTAAATATAAGGAAAACAAAAGCGCTTTAAGCTGTGATACATAGCTTTTTTATACAAATGTTACATGATTACTATCTATTTTGAATTATATTCAGGAAAGGTATACAAAGTCTTGTTTTGGAGAGATCCGAAACCCTAAGAGCTACAGGGGCAGCAATCTCTATCTACCTTAATGGCTGGCATGCACTTGACCAACTCGGAGTCGGAGATGAATTGCGCACAAAGTCGGTTCCTATAACAGAGTATGATAAATCTTTGTTTTTCCTAAGTTATAAAGTTATACTTCATGGTTTGTGGTTATCAGTAATGGTGTCACAGTCATCATACTCATTATACGATACAAACACCGGTGAAGTAGTTATACAGCTGACAGATTCAACGCAACGCATTTGCATTATCATAGCAAAGATGCATAACTGCAGTACTTCTTGGTTGCTAAACCTCAATATGAATGTAAACGACATTCTCATTTTGTTAAGTATTTCCAGGATACATGATGAATCGGTAAACCAGGAGGCGGCACAAGTAATACCGAGCAGGTATATTCATGAAACTGATCAAAATTCATATTTCTGTGAACAGTTTATCTGAATTTTGGGTATAACTTCGGTTGAGATAACATAGCGCACTTGTTTCTAATGTTTGCATAAAATACGACCAAATTTGCATATTAGCATCCATACTGTATATTTCAGTATATCAGAAAAGGAATTCGGTACATGTGTATGGAAAAATTTCTCAACAGTCAGAAATTTGCATTGAATCAAAGAATAATTTACGGGAAAAAGGTATCATCGATATACAAACATATGAAACAATCTCGTTTCTTTTGTTTTTCTAGGGAAGAAGGGCTCCAGTGTGTGAAAAGGAGTGATCTCATCGAGACCATGGCCAGGAGACTGCCTACTGGATCAATTCGTTTCGGTTGTCAAATAGTAGCAGTCGAAACTGATCATGTAAACACATTTCCTACCGTATATCTTCAGGACGGAAGCATAATAAAAACCAAGGTAGATATTAGCACAAAAACACGGTTTTGCATATGCACAATTAGATATCCGATCGAGTGATAAACTAATGTAGTTCATAAGATGGAAATATTATTTCCATATTTGCTTAGTTTTGCAGAATAATTCAGTCCTAAAGGAAATGATCAGCGTCGAGATTCTGAATCTTGTTGATGTACCTGAACAGGTTCTGATTGGATGCGACGGCTCAAATTCGGTCGTGGCAAGAACATTAGGGCTGAAGGCTCCAAAACTTTTTCAGAAAAGTGAAGTACGAGGTTTCACAAGTTATCCAGACGGACACAAATTTTCTACTCATTTTCTACATCTACGAGGTGACAAATTCTTCCTTGGGAGAATCCCTGTCGACGAAAAATTGGTCTTCTGGTTCGTCGATCAGGAGTTCCAACCGAAAGGTATTTCACTTGTAGTTACAACTTCAAATTCAATTCTTTTCGGCAATAGAAATAATGTTAGATCTACAAGTCGTGTAAAAAGTCGCTACTAAACCAGTGAAGTGTATTACAGACTTGGAAACTCGAAAAGATCCTAAACTTATCAGAGATCAAACTATGGAGGCACTTACAGAAACGCCTAAGGAGGTGACTGAGATGGTGAAACACTGTGATCTCAGCTCGCTCTCCCTTGTTCGCATCAGATACCGTGCACCGTGGCACTTGGCATTTAGCAAACTTTGTAGAGGGACGATGACAGTTGCTGGCGATGCAATGCACCAGATGGACCCGGGCCTAGGTCAAGGAGGTTGTGCCGCCCTTGAAGATGCAGTGGTTCTAGCCCGATGTTTAGCCATAGTAATGCCACGTGGGTCTGGGTCTGGGTCGATAAAAGGAAGAGAAGACAATGACGAGGAGCTTCAGAAAAGAGTTGGAGTGGCTTTGAGGAAATACACGAGGGAACGAAGGTGGAGGATACTGCTCTTGTCGACTAAATCCTACCTTGTAGGGTCTCTGTTTCAAGCGTCGTGGCTGAAGAGGATCGTGTTTCTTTCCATATTCGGTACGTTCTTTGGCGGCAGGTTTGGCCACACTCAATACAACTGTGGCCACCTATAAATTAAAACCTGACAATGAAGACAACCTCCGCAAACTCACAGAATCCAGACAACACATACCAATGCAAGTGTACGCTGCATATGCTGTTGTAGCAGAGTGGTAAAACTTCTTAACAGTGGGCGTCGTATGAAGTTCAAATTCTGCTTGTATCAGGTTATGGAAGAGATATGTTTATTGGAAATAAGATCAAGCCTGTCTTCTAGTCTTGGCTTTAGTCTTGGTCAGTGAAGGTTATATATGCTAGCTAGTAAAAATGAGCTCATTCATCTTTATAGTTTACTTTCTGATATATATATCTCTTATTTCTTTACCTATGATTTTCATTTGATTTGAGAGTTCAATCGTGATAACCTCTCAGATGAAGAAGCTATGACAAAGTAGACATAATTGAAGTGAGTGGACAAACCCTACCACAAAGAGAAAATTATGGACATTGGCAAGCTAAATATTTTACTAGTTTAAGGAGGGATAATATTATGCAAAAGCATATGATTTTTCTAATGAAGTTAATCACAAGTTAATCATATGATCACAAGCATATGATTTTTCGGAGAGGAGTAGTAGATAGCATGCAGGAGGACTTCTGGCGTCTAGGAGTGGGATTTTATCTTTTGGTCTGATGTAATAGACGCCCTAGTATTTTAATGTTTTGCTCAGTGTTCGGGTTGTTTAGCCCAAATTAAGATGTTGTTTATTGTTGTTCTGCCTTCGGGATTTATATGTACTATTCCGGTTTCGTTAATTTCCCTTGAATGAAGCGATGACTCTAGTCATCTTTTAATCAAAAAAAAATCACAAGATTTAAAGATTTTGGATTCTTTGGAGACCACTAAAGTTTTTTTAGCGATAGCGAAGTTGCAAAATGTTTCTCATGTTAGGGTTTAATTTGTTAGGGTTTGAGAAGATGAGGAAGAGAAGAGAAGAGAGGGAGACAACAGCCGTATTTGGGAGAGTAGCAAAATGTTGATTGATTATTTCATTTGATTCATAGCTTATATATGTGAAGATACAAAGCCCAATGGGCCCTAAGAGCAATTGGGCCATAACATAACAATCTCCACCTTGAAACAAATTGCATCTAAAACAAACTAAAACATAAAGCAAATGCATAAAGCAAACATAACCTAAACAAAGGTAAACATAAAGATATACTAGCAACATGCTAGAAACAAAACTAGCTCAAACTAGCTAGAAACAAACCGACATCAAACTTGAACAAAGCTTGAACTTTGCAATTGGAAGAGGCTTTGTGAGCATATCGGCCGGATTCGATTCGGTACCAATCTTCTTCACGGCAACCTTGCCTTCCGAGATCACATCTCGAACAAAATGGTATCGAAGTCAATGTGCTTCGTCTTCTCATGGTACATGCGGTCCTTGGTCAAATAAATCGCGCTTTGGTTGTCACAAAACACCGTAATAGGACCCTCGAGTGAAGACATCTCACCAACAAACGCCTTGAGCCAAATAGCCTCCTTAACAGCCTCAGTAATTGCCATATATTCGGCCTCGGTACTTGAGAGTACAACGGTGGCTTGAAGTGTAGACTTCCAACTAATTGCACAATCTTCAAGGGTAAAAACATAACTTGTCAAGGAACGCCTCTTGTCCAAATCACCCGCAAAATCCGCATCCATAGAACCCGTTATTTTCTTGCCATCATTAACTCCAAACAAGCATCAATAGTACCTCTCAAATAGCGGAAGATCCACTTCACCGCTTCCCAATGCCCTTTTCCCGAACAAGAGAGATATCTACTTACCACACTAACGGCTTGAGCAATGTCGGGTCGAGTACACACCATCAAGTACATGAGACTCCCGACCGCACTCGAATATGGAACATTTTCCATATATTTCTTCTCATCATTGGATTTTGGGCTTAAAGCGGCCAAAAGCTTGACATGCGCTGCAAGAGGTGTTGAAACAACTTTCACTTTCTCAATGCCAAAACGGCGTAGCACTTTCTCGGCAAAATTCTTTTGTGAAAGAAATAACTTTCTTTTGGACCTATCCCTTGTGATCTCCATCCCGAGAATTCTTTTGGCGGCCCCCAAATCTTTCATCTCAAATGCATAACTTAGTTGCTCTTTCAACCTCCTAACTTTTTTTAAGTTTGAGGATGCAATCAACATGTCATCCACATAGAGCAACAAGTAAATGAAATCCCCACCATCCAACTTCTTGAAATAAACACAACTATCATAATTGGAACGATGGAAATTAATACTCACCATGAATGAGTCGAACTTTTTATATTATTGTCGCGGTGATTGCTTAAGGCCATAAAGGGACTTCTTCAAAAGACACACACGGTCCTTCTTTCCCGCAACCTCAAAACCCTCCGGTTGGCTCATGTAAATTTGCTCCTCCAAATCACCATGCAAGAAGGCAGTTTTCATATCCATTTGCTCCAATTCCAAATTCTTCATTGCCACCAAAGAGAGCAAAACTCGAATGGAGGTGTGCTTAACTACGGGAGAGAACACATCATTGAAGTTCACACCATGGACCTGACTATACCCTTTAGCCACTAGCCTTGTCTTGTATCGAAAATCCGCAGGATTTGAGCCATCAATCTTCCTCTTAAACACCCACTTGCAACCCACAATCCTCTTACCACTCGGAGGCTTCACAAGAGACCAAGTCTTATTTTGTTGCAAAGATTGTAACTCTTCATTCATAGCGGCAACCCAATTGGCCGCATCTTTAGAAGAAATGGCATCCTTATAGGAAGATGGCTCACAATACTCCACTTTCTCTGCAATTGCCAAACAATAAGCAAAGTCGGAGTATCCATACCTTGTAGGTGGTCGTGTTTATCTTCTAGCTCGGTCCGTTGCCAATGCATATGGTTGTGTCTCTTCTTGGACTTCCTCCAAATTGACATCATCATGTGAGATCAAATCATCACCTTCTTGGACCGGCACCTCAAACTCTACCTTCTTCTCAACCGTCTCATTCTCCTTAATAGTCGGCTCGGGGGCAACATCATTTGCCTTCAACATGGCCGACTCATTGAAATTGACATCTCTTGAAATAAGGAACTTAGATGATTCGGGACACCACAACTTATATCCCTTCACATTTGCGGGATACCCAACAAAAATACACTTCTTCGATCTAGGTTCCAACTTTCCTTCATTCACATGTGCATAAGCGGGACAACCAAACACCCTCAAATTCGAATAATCGGCCGTCTTACCCGACCACACTTTTTCGGGTGTCTTCAACTCAATTGAAGTGGTAGGAGATCAATTTACCAAATAGCAAGATGTGTTAATGGCTTCCGCCCAAAACTCCTTATCCAAACCCGCATTTGAAAGCATACTTCTAGACCTTTCAAATAGTATTCTATTCATCCTTTCTGCAACACCATTTTGTTGTGTAGTGTTGACCACCATCTTGTGCCGAACAATCCCTTCGGCCTTACAAAAATTATCAAACTCACAGTTGCAAAGCTCCAAACCATTATCGGTTCTCAACCTCTTAACTTTCCTTCCCGTTTGGTTCTCCAAAAGTGACTTCCATTCTTTGAAGGTGCGAAACACATCACTTTTCTCTTTCAAGAAATAAACCCAAACCTTCCTTGAGAAATCATCAATGAAAATAAGCATGTAATGAGAACCATTACCTTTGGAAGGCTCGCGAGAAGGTCCCCAAAGATCCGAATGGATGTAGTCCAGTGTTTCCTTGATCGAATGAATGGCCGTGGAGAAGCTCAACCTCTTATGCTTGCCAAATACATAATGCTCACAAAACTCCAAGTTGCCCGTGCATTGGCCACACAACAAGCCTCTCTTGCTCAAAATGGTCATTCCTCGCTCGCTCATATGCCCCAATCTCATATGCCAGAGCCTAATAGCATCCTCATCCGAGATAGTACCCGAACGTGCAATGGTGGCCGAGCCCGTGACCGTGGAACCTTGTAGGAAATAAAGAGTTCCAATTCTCTTCGCCTTCATGATTGTGAGAGCCCCTTTGGAGACTCTAAGGACTCCACCTTCACTTTGGAACTTACACCCCTTTTCTTCAAGAGACCCCAAAGAAATCAAATTCGTAGACAAATCAGGTATATGCCTCACACCCGTCAACCTTCGGACCTTTCCATTATGGAACTTAATTGTCACCGAACCAATTCCGGCAACCTTACACATATTGTTGTTCCCCATGAGAACCTTACCATCCGTAGGCTCATATGTCTCAAACCAATCTCTATTCGGAGTCTTGTGTTGTGAAGCACCCGTATCCATCACCCAACAATGTATATTATCAACATTAGTATCTATTACACAAAGAGTATTAACCGTGTCACATTCAGCCACATTGGCCTCCTCCGAAGAAGAACCTTTACTATCCGCCTTTTGTTTATTTTTAAGTTTGAAACAATCGGTCTTAATGTGTCCCTTCTTCTTACAATAGTTACACGTCAAATTCTTGTGCCTAGACTTCGAACGGGTCCTTGTATCTTTCGAGTTTCGGTCCCATGACCTACCTCGATCAACAACCAAACCAACACCTTGGCTCCCTTTCACATTATTGGTCATTTCACTATCAATGTGCAACTTGGCTTGCAAATTGCTTTTAACATCCTCTAGAGAAATTTTATCTCTACTATAAATCAACATGTCTCTAAAAGCCTTGTATGATGCAGGTAATGAGCATAATAACAAAAGGGCTTGGTCCTCATCCTCCACCTTAACATCAATCTTACCTAAGTCATTGAAAATAGATGCAAACTCCGTAATATGATTGGAAATTGATGTACCTTCAACCATGCGAAGGGTGTAGAGGCGCAATTTCAACCGTAGTCGATTGGTGAGAGACTTCTTCATATAAATGTTCTCCAATTTCTCCCATAAAGCCTTAGCGGTCTTCTCTGATAGGACCTCTTGCAATGTCGAATCGCTCAAACACAATTGGATAATAGAGAGCGCTTTATCATCCATCTCTCTCCATCTCTTATCTGCCACCGCATCAATCAATTTTTCTCGACCAAAAATGGCATCCTTAACGCCTTAGCTCGACAAAATCGCTGTCATACGCACTTGCCATAATGCAAAACTCGTCTTCCCATCATACTTCTCAATATCATATTTCCCCAACATATCCATTCAAATTTCTTGAACCTAATTCAACAAAACACCAAATTTTTTCCCAAAAATTAATTACTCAAATCACAAAATCAAACCTTCTCCTTCTTGATCTGGGTTGGGGGGTCGATGGTGGCAAAGGGAATCAGCAACAACAACACCGGAATCAGCAACAACAGCACCGAAATCAGCAACAACAGAAGCGAAGAGGACCGGATTTGGGCGTCGACTTTACTGGGCGTCGACTTCACTGGCCGTCGGATTTGGGCGTCGACTTCACTGGCCGTTGGTGGTGGAGGGGATCAGGAGAAGGGATCGGGATGTGGAGGTTTTGGTGTTGGCTCTGATACCAATTTGTTAGGGTTTGAGAAGATGAGGAAGAGAAGAGAAGAGAGGGAGACAGCAGCCGTATTTGGGAGAGTAGCAAAATGTTGATTGATTATTTCATTTGATTCATAGCTTACATATGTGAAGATACAAAGCCCAATGGGCCCTAAGAGCAATTGGGTCATAACATAACATCTCATATAACAACAAAGATTCTATTTCTTTACCTATGATTTTCATTTGGTGTAATGGAATAGACTTCATGTTAGCAAAATTCATACACATAAGTTATGCAAAAATTTCCTTCCAACCAACATTCTTTTATGAGGAATCCGAGCCTCTCTACAAGGCCATGAGTCTGATCCACAACAAAACCAAAACTCACCGGTATTACTCAACCACGTACAACCTCTGAAACACCATCCAATGATCTGAATATTCCAATTGATGTTCGTAAAGGTGTTAGGTCATGTACAAATTATCCAATGTCAAAGTATGTGTCCTACAAAAATTGTCACTGTCTTTTTCCACTTTTACCTCTCAACTTTCACTTGTGGAGATTCCAAAGAATGTCCAGGATGCCTTACAGGTTCCAGAGTGAAAGGAAGGAAGGAAGGAAGCAGTTTTTGAGGAAATGAAAGCTCTTGAGAAGAATAGGACTTGGGAGTTGGTTGATCTGACAACGGTTGGGTGTAAAAGGGTGTTTACCGTGCAGTACAAGTCAGATGGAACTCTCGAGAGATATAAGGCTCAATTGGTGGCAAAGGGCTTCACTCAGACCTACGGCATTGATTACACATATATGTTTGCACCGGTGGCAAAACTAAATATTGTAAGGGTTTTGCTATCTATTGTAGCGGATCTTGATTGGCCTCTGCAGCAACAACAACTCGATGTCAAGAATGCCTTCCTCAACGGGGACTTAGAGGGAGAGGTCTACATGAATTCATCGGTTAAAAAAAGGTTAAAAAAGGCTTTATACGGTCTCAAACAATCACCAAAAGCATATTTTGAGAAATTCACCCGTTCCGTGAAGAACCAAGGCTACAGTCATGCCCAAACTGATCATACAATGTCCATGAAGCCCTCAGAAGGTGGAAAGACAATTGTTTTGATAGTTTAGATAGATTATATCATCTTAACCGAAAAAACCAACTGAAGAAAAGTTTGGCCATTGAATTTGAGATCAAAGATTTGGGAGCTCTCAAGTATTTTCTAGGAATGCAGGATGCAAGGTCAAAGAAGGGGATCATGGTGACTCAAAGAAAATACGTTCTAGATATCCTCAATAAGAATGGAATGAGCAGGAGTCGATCCGTAGAAACACCAATAGAACCAAATATAAAATTCTGAGTAGATATGAAAGAAGAACCAGTCGATACTATACTGTATCAAAAACTGGTGGGAAACCTGATATACTTATCTCATACACATCCCGACATAGTCTTAGTTGTCAGCACTCACCTCAGAAGGAACATCTAGAGGCTACCTATCGGATTATGAGGTACTTGAAAAGTTGTCCAAGGCTAGGTTTGTTCTTCCAGAAAAGCATGCAGAGAGAGATTGAAGCCCACCGATGCTGATTAGGCAGGTTCAGTTACAGGTAGAAGGTCAACAACAAGATATTGCACCTATGCGTGGGGCAATCTAGTTACTTGGAAGAACAAGAAGCCGAATGTGGTAGCTCGGAGTAGTGCAGATTCAGAGTTTAGAGCCATGACTACTATTAGAAAGAAGGAAGATGACGAAGGAGAGTGGGTTCTCGTCAAGTCTAAGAAGCATAGGAACAGAGAAAAAGGCGAGGATAGCAAGCGAAGCAATGGGTCTTCGGGGGGGTAATGGGGTAGGCGGTAAACAACTATGTCATAAATGTGCTCAAAGGGGGCATTCCATCCATCAGTGCAAGAACGATTGGTTCTGCTTCAGCTGCCAACAATCCGACCACATCTCCACGGCGTGTCCACACAGTAGGAGCTACAGCCAACGCTCCAACAAGGAGGCGTTCTCTTCGGCGAGGTCCGTTAGCAGCAAAACAGAGGAGAGCGCGGCTGGGAGGAGGAAGATGGCGTTGGCGAAGATCACCCCGACACCGATCATGTCTGAGTTTGAGAGGCGTTATAAGAATTGCGTATTGGTTAGGGTGCATACGGGCCATCCGAGTAGTCTCGACATTGAGGAGCTTTTGCAGGTCACCACTACAACTCCCCCAAACTGGAAATGAGAGGCGACCACGACAGCTAATAACAACTATCTTGTGCACCGCCACAACGAAGATCGCGTTGCTGAGCTTATACTGATGAAGGGTTTAGAGGGGAGGGGCAACGACGGCATGGAGTTTTATGTCACTTTCAAGCAGTGGTCGCACGAGGCAGGGGCTTTGAAGGCCGAGTCGCTCTTCTCCGTTTGGCTGCGTCTTTATAATTTGCCCTACCACAGTTGGGTTCGCACGGGATTTCAAGATGTGGTGAGGAGCTTCGGGAGGGTGATCGACATAGATAAAGGTACTATGGTGCACTCCAACATTGAGTTTGCTCGTATTCGAGTAGGGGTGGCCAACAAACAAGACATTCCCTCCATGATTAGCGTTGACTTCGAAGAGGAGAGATTCGAGGTGAAGGTAATTACAGAAGTTAGAAAGTCTGTGTCGTTTCGTGGTGATTCAAGGAGAGGGGAAGGAGAGGATCGGCATAATAGGGAAGAGCTGGAGGTTGAAGATGAACTGAAACCGTCGGATAAGGAGAGGTTTAATCTTAGCCGTCCAGAGAGAGAGATGATCGAAGGGGGCTCTAAACCACAGGATCTGATCAAACGCTGTCATGATCTTTCGTTACAACCAGACTCTGCAAAGGTGGGACATGTGGATCATACCTCCACACTGTCTAAGTCAAAAATGACTTCGGTGATGGTGATAGGAGATGGGACAGGGCTAAATGGCGTATCCTTAAAAATGGGGATTTTAAAATAGGTGACTAGCGCAAGGCTCGAGGGACAGGGTGAAAAGGAATGCATTAATGACGCTCTTACTTTTTCCAAGGAGGACGTGGAGCGCTCAGTCCGTTTGGCGCTGAAGTCACTTCTTTCCGCTAAGAATTCACAGGGACCGTATGGGCCTAAGCCCACCTTAGAGGATGACACAGGAGAGGCCCAAGAGTTTGGGTCTTCTAATCTGAAGTGTGATGGGCCTGGGCCGACGAATGTGGAATTCTTATGTGGAGTAGGGAAGGTACTGGAACAAGACTATGGAGAAGGAGAGAATCAAGCAGTCAATGCTGCCAAACTTACGCTGACTTCACCTGTTATTGAAATCCAGGCAGAAGATGAGATGATCGGTGCATTAGACGGGATTAGAGAAGACAATTTTATATCAGAAACTGAGATCGATGCGGGAGAAAAAGATGGAGGAATTGAGGAAATGGGAAGCACTAGCAAACAGGTGACAGAGTTCCCAAGAAAAAGCAAGAGACAATTAGACAAGTGTGGCACGTAGGGGCCAAGCGAGGAAGATCTCGTTAGGGTGGCGGCAAAAGGAAAGGAACCTGCGTCTGCGTGTGGAGGTCATAGGGGAGCAATGAAGCGGCGAAGTATGGAAGAGGAGGAATAGGAGTCGCTCGCTGCGGGCAAGCAAAAGATCTGAGTTCACTTCTACTTCAGGTCGACTAGGAGCGGGGATCCACATGTGTGGGTGTGCCATTGATTGAGGTGTTGTTTAAAACCACTTGTATCTTTCTTTCTGCATTGCTAGTATTGTCATGGATGTATTTTGGATGTTAAAGGTGGTAGTTTGGATCTTTTGTAATTAGTACTACTGTGTTTCTTTAATCTCGCATTAATGAAGCGATGACTGGGCCATCTTTTTATCAAAAAAAAATAGAGAATTTCCGAATTTCTTGAGCTTGGACAAGAACAGTGGATTATAGCTCTCAAAACCTAGATAAAAATAGTAGGATTAATAATTTTGGAAAAACTAACCAAAAACAGTGAACTACAACCACAAATTCTGACTATAATAGTGAAATTCCGAATTTCTAGAGATCAGGCAAAAATAGTGGATTAGCTCACAAAAGTTGGCGAAAATAGTGGGATATAGAATTTTTGAAAAATCAATCAAAAAGAGTGAACTACAACCCACAAATTTTGGTTACAATAGTGAAGTTCTGAATTTCTCGAGATCGGACAAAAACAATGGACTATGACTCACAAAAACTGGCCAAAATTATTGAGATTTAGAACTTTTGCAAAATTGACAAAAAAGAGTGAGTTACATGCCACATATTCTAGGTATAATAGTGAAATTTGGAATTTCTAGAGATCGGGCAAAAATAGTGGGCTATGGCTCACAAATATTGCCAAAATAATGAGATTTAGAATTTTTAAAAAATTGACCAAAAAGAGTAGATTACAACCCAGCAAAAATAGTGAAATACCGAATTTCTCTGGGATCGGGCAAAAACTGTAAATCACCCACGTGTGTGTGTTGGGGGGGGGGGGGGGGGGGGGGGGATGATTGTGCGGAAATTAAAAACTTAAATAAAATGCGTTAAGTGAGAGAATATAGTTAGAGAAAGCAAACAGAGCAAGCATGTAAAACACAGCGATATAACGTGGTTCGATCCGCAGGTTTACGTCCACACCACCTACTTATAGCAATTATCCACCACAATCGTTCCACTATACTTTAAACCTTTGTACATTGATTCTCGAAATTCAGACCATGAGTCCTATTAAACCAGCATCACTTCTACAATCAAGTCCTGCAAAACTCACTAAAGTGAAAGAAAAGAAAAACTCTCAAGATCTATAACGATATTGACCGAAGAAAAACAATAAAAACTCTCACACTCGGATCGTTGATTGAATGATTAGTTCAGAAGAATTAGAATTGCAATGGATGAAGAATACGCAGTGAATTCGCCTCTATTTATAAGCGATAAAATGTATATTTCCAAAAACAAAAAGATATTTCTGAAATAGTCAAAACTGCATGCGAACGGTCGACCGCTTTGTTGAGCAGTCGGCCGTTCATCTTTTAACTCGAAAGTCGAGCGATGATCGGTCGACTGACTCATGTTTTCCACTATGATGAGGGGTCGACCGATATATTGTATGGTCGACCGCTATCGTGCAAATTCAACATTTATTTTGTGAATCCACTTTATATTTTTTCCAAACACTAATCAATCAATCAACGACTCTTTACAAAGTATTTCTCTCAAAAAACAGAAATAAATAATTGAGTATTGTTGGCTTTCTTGAAGATTTGAAGCCTATGTTTCTTTAGTTGAAATCTTCTTGATATTGCAATTTTCTTTGATACATTCCTCTTTTGCTTGATTGCTAATCTTTTTGGCCCTTTGTTTTTAATTTCCTTCTCTGTAAATCATGTAGATCCCAATTAAAAATATTAGTCTTAATAATACATTTTTGTGCACACCAAACTTAGGGTCAACAAAAGCTGGTCAAAGTAGTGAGATTTAGAAAATTTGAAAAAATCGACCTCAAAGAGTGAACTACAACACTCAAATTTTGAATAAAATAGTGAATTTTGAATTTCTCAAGATCGGGCAAAATCAGTTAACTATAGCCCGCAGAAGCTGGCCAAAATAGTGAGTTTTCTAACTTTTGAAGAGTCGACCAACGAGAGTGAACTATACCCACAAATTCTAGCCACAATAGTGAAATTCCGAACTTCTCAAGATCGGACAAAAATGATGGACTACAGCTCACATGAGATTTACAATTTTTGAAAAATCGACCAAAAGGAACCCACAAATTTCGGATAAAATAGTGAAATTTTGAATTCTCAAGATCGAGCAAAAATTGTGGACTTTAGCTATAAAAAAAACTGGTCAAAGAAGTGAGATTTAGAATTTTTGAAAAATTCAACAAAAAATTGAACTAAAACCCCCAAATTTCTGATACAAAGAAATTCCGAATATAGCTAAAAAAGCTAGCAAAAATAGTGAGCTTTCGAATTTTTGAAAAATCGACCCAAAAGAGTGAAGTACAACCCACAAATTCTAGCTACAATAGTGAAATTCTGAATTTCTCGAGATCAGGCGAAAATGGTGGGCTATAGCCCACAAAGCTGACCAATATAGTGTATTTAGAATTTTATTTGAAAAATCAAACAAAAATGGTGAATTACAATACACAAATTTCGACTAAAATATTGAAATTCCAAATTTCTTGAGATCAGACAAAAATAGTAGATTATATCTCAACAAAAGTTGAGCAAAATAGTGAGATTTAGATTTTTTTATGAAAAACTGACCAAAAAAAGTTAACTATAATCCACCAATTCTTGTCATACTAGTATGATGCACGTGCGATGCACATGGAGGAGGAAGGAAAAGGACAAAAAAAACCTACCAACACGTGCGCTGCACGTGTTTGCACACATACAAAAAAAAATAAAAAATTGTTTATTTGTTTACCTACCCCATCTCTCTCATTATAATAGTTATAGATAGTAAAATTCCGAATTTCTCAAGATCGGGAAAATCAATGCTGTAGAAGTTGGCCAATATAATGAAGTTTAAAATTTATTGAAATTGGTAAAATAGTGTACAAATCCACTAAAGTTAGCCAACATTAATATTTATAGTTTCTCGAAATCAGCAAAAAAAAATTGTTGATTATATAGTTCCATAAAAGATGGCTAGAATAGTTTTTTTTTTTTTTTTTTGATAAAAGATGACGCACGTCACCGTTTCAATGGCTAGAATAGTTACATTATTAGTTTCTCGAACTTGGAAAAAACCGATAGTATAACTCACAAAAGGTTGGTTTAAATACTAAAATTCAAAAATCTCGCAATTGGCCAAAAATATGGACTTTTCGCTTAAAGTCGGTGAAAACAATGAAATTCGTAATTTCTTTAAATTGGCCAAAAACATTGGATTCTAACACTCAAAATTTGGCTAAGAAGTGTAATACAGATTTTCTCTAAATCGCTAAAAAAATGTGGACTATCAAATATATCTATGTATTTTTTTTTTTTTTTTTTTGTTTTTGGGATAAATAGATACAAGACTAGATACAGTTCTCTTTGTTTTTATGGGTAAAAAGGTAGCAACCACTAATCTCAGATACTTTCTCGGTAGTCGGTCCCTTCCTTTTTGTTCTGATATGGGAAAAGAACGTACCTATCACTCTATATGTATAGGGATAAGATATTTCTGAAAGGGCTTCAGATGATGCATGTTTGATCAGGACCGCCATCACTATACACCAATAGAATCATTGTTTAGTGGCCAACGCAATACAATACTACTAACTCTTTGGATTTGTTTTTAATTATTGTGAAAGAGAAGGCCAACAACTTCAAATAGATGTTATAACCAGTTTCAGCTTCCAGTTCTCAAACAGTAAAGCTAAGAAGCAGCAGCAGCAGCAGCAGCAGCAGGAGGAGGATGAAGAAAACCCAAGAGGAGTTTCATGACATTGTGATTGTCGGAGGCGGCATTTCCGGCCTTGCATCTGCACTTGCACTTCACAGGTACTTAACACCGGATAAAAATCCGATATTTGTTCATTTCAGATAACAATTTATTGTCAAATTAATAATAAGCAACTGATATCGGTTCAATAAGGTAAGAAGAACATCATGTAAGCAAAATTCTGTACAGATTAGTATATGCGGGAGTTGAGTTCCATGTAAACTAGTTACTTGATACCCTTCTGTTCTAGATTCAAGTAGTTTTTTTTTGTATCAGTTTCTGCTAGGAATCACAAATATCATCTAAATATAAGGAAAACAAAAGCGCTTTAAGCTGTGATACATGGCTTTTTAATACAAATGTTACATGATTACTATCTATTTTGAATTATATTCAGGAAAGGTATACAAAGTCTTGTTTTGGAGAGATCCGAAACCCTAAGAGCTACAGGGGCAGCAATCTCTATCTACCTTAATGGCTGGCATGCACTTGACCAACTCGGAGTCGGAGATGAATTGCGCAAAAAGTCGGTTCCTATAACAGAGTATGATAAATCTTTGTTTTTCCTAAGTTATAAAGTTATACTTCACGGTTTGTGGTTATCAGTAATGGTTTAACAGTCATCATACTCATTATACGATACAAACACCAGTGAAGTAGTTATACAGCTGACAGATTCAACGCAACGCATTCGCATTATCATAGCAAAGATGCATAACTGCAGTACTTTTTGGTTGCTAAATCTCAATATGAATGTAAACAACATTCTCATTTTGTTATCTATTTCCAGGATACATGATGAATCGGTAAACCAGGAGGCGGCACAAGTAATACCGAGCAGGTATATTCATGAAACTGATCAAAATTCATATTTCTGTGAACAGTTGATCTGAATTTTGGGTATAACTTCGGTTGAGATAACATAGTGCACTTGTTTCTAATGTTTGCATAAAATATGACCAAATTTGCATATTAGCATCCATACTGTATATTTCAGTATATCAGAAAAGGAATTCGGTACATGTGTATGGAAAAATTTCTCAACAGTCAGAAATTTGCATTGAATCAAAGAACAATTTACGGGAAAAAGGTATCATCAATATACAAACATATTAAACAATCTCGTTTCTTTTGTTTTTCTAGGGAAGAAGGGCTCCAGTGTGTGAAAAGGAGTGATCTCATCGAGACCATGGCCAGGAGACTGCCTACTGGATCAATTCGTTTCGGTTGTCAAATAGTAGCAGTCGAAACTGATCATGTAAACACATTTCCTACCGTATATCTTGAAGACGGAAGGATCATAACAACCAAGGTAGATATTAGCACAAAAACACGGTTTTGCATATGCACAATTAGATATCCGATCGAGTGATAAACTAATGTAGTTCATAAGATGGAAATATTATTTCCATATTTACATAGTTTTGCAGAATAATTCCGTCCTAAAGGAAATGATCAGCGTCGAGATTCTGAATCTTGTTGATGTACCTGAACAGGTTCTGATTGGATGCGACGGCTCAAATTCGGTCGTGGCAAGAACATTAGGGCTGAAGGCTCCAAAACTTTTTCAGAAAAGTGCAGTACAAGGTTTCACAAGTTATCCAAACGGACACAAATTTTCTACTCATTATCTACATGTACGAGGTGACAAATTCTTCCTTGGGAGAATCCCTGTCGACGAAAAATTGGTCTTCTGGTTCGTCAATCAGGAGTTCCAACCGAAAGGTATTTCAGTTATAGTTACAACTTCAAATTAATGAAATATAGTTACAACTTCAAATTAATTTCTTTTCGGCAATAGAAATAATGTTAGATCTACAAGTCCTGTAAAAAGTCGCTACTAAACCAGTGAAGTGTATAACAGACTTGGAAACTCGAAAAGATCCTAAACTTATCAGAGATCAAACTATGGAGGCACTTACAGAAACGCCTAAGGAGGTGACTGAGATGGTGAAACACTGTGATCTCAGCTCGCTCTCCCTTGTTCGCATCAGATACCGTGCACCGTGGCACTTGGCATTTAGCAAACTTTGTAGAGGGACGATGACAGTTGCTGGCGATGCAATGCACCAGATGGACCCGGGCCTAGGTCAAGGCGGTTGTGCCGCCCTTGAAGATGCAGTGGTTCTAGCCCGATGTTTAGCCATAGTAATGCCACGTGGGTCTGGGTCGATAAAAGGAAGAGAAGACAATGACGAGGAGCTTCAGAAAAGAGTTGGAGTGGCTTTGAGGAAATACACAAGGGAACGAAGGTGGAGGATACTGCTCTTGTCGACTAAATCCTACCTTGTAGGGTCTCTGTTTCATGCGTCGTGGCTGAAGAGGACCGTGTTTCTTTCCATATTCGGTACGTTCTTTGGCGGCAGGTTTGGCCACACTCAATACAACTGTGGCCACCTATAAATTAAAACCTGACAATGAAGACAACCTCCGCAAACTCACAGAATCCATACAACACATACCAATGCAAGTGTACACTGCATATGCTGTTGTAGCAGAGCGGTAAAACTTCTTAACAGTGGGCGTTGTATGAAGTTCAAATTCTGCTTGGATCAGGTTATGGAAGAGATATGTTTATTAGAAATAAGATCAAGCCTGTCTTCTAGTCTTGGCTTTAGTCTTGGTCAGTGAATGTTATATATGCTAGCTAGTAAAAATGAGCTCATTCATCTTTATAGTTTACTTTCTGATAGATATATCTCTTATTTCTTTACCTATGATTTTCATTTGATTTGAGAGTTCAATCGTGATAACCTCTCAGATGAAGAAGCTATGACAAAGTATACATAATTGAAGTGAGTGGACAAACCCTACCACAAAGAGAAAATTATGGACATTGGCAAGCTAAATATTTTACTAGTTTAAGGAGGGATAATATTATGCAAAAGCATATGATTTTTCTAATGAAGTTAATCACAAGATTTAAAGATTTTGGATTCTTTGGAGACCACTAAAGTTTTTTTTAGCGATAGCGAAGTTGCAAAATGTTTCTCATGTTAGGGTTTGATTTGTTAGGGTTTGAGAATATGAGGAAGAGAAGAGAAGAGAGGGAGACAGCAGCCGTATTTGGGAGAGTAGCAAAATATTGATTGATTATTTCATTTGATTCATAGCTTATATATGTGAAGATACAAAGCCCAATGGGCCCTAAGAGCAATTGGGTCATAACATAACAATCTCCACCTTGAACCAAATTGCATCTAAAATAAACTAAAACATAAAGCAAATGCATAAAGCAAACATAACCTAAACAAAGGTAAACATAAAGATATACTAGCAACATGCTAGAAACAAAACTAGCTCAAACTAGCTAGAAACAAACCGACATCAAACTTGAACAAAGCTTGAACTTTGCAATTGGAAGATGCTTTGTGAGCATATCGGCCGGATTCGATTCGGTACCAATCTTCTTCACGGCAACCTTGCCTTCCGAGATCACATCTCGAACAAAATGGTATCGAAGTCAATGTGCTTCGTCTTCTCATGGTACATGCGGTACTTGGTCAAATGAATCGCGCTTTGGTTGTCACAAAACACCGTAATAGGACCCTCGAGTGAAGACATCTCACCAACAAATGCCTTGAGCCAAATAGCCTCCTTAATAGCCTCAGTAATTGCCATATATTCGGCCTCGGTACTTGAGAGTACAACGGTGGCTTGAAGTGTAGACTTCCAACTAATTGCACAATCTCCAAGGGTAAAAACATAACTTGTCAAGGAACGCCTCTTGTCCAAATCACCCGCAAAATCCGCATCCACCGAACCCGTTATTTTCTTGCCATCACCAAACTCCAAACAAGCATCAATAGTACCTCTCAAGTAGCGGAAGATCCACTTCACCGCTTCCCAATGCCCTTTCCCCGGACAAGAGAGATATCTACTTACCACACTAACGGCTTGAGCAATATCGGGTCGAGTACACACCATCAAGTACATGAGACTCCCGACTGCACTCGAATATGGAACCTTTTCCATATATTTCTTCTCATCATTGGATTTTGGGCTTAAAGCGGCCGACAGCTTGACATGCGCTGCAAGAGGTGTTGAAACAACTTTCACTTTCTCCATGCCAAAACGGCGTAGCACTTTCTCGGCAAAATTCTTTTGTGAAAGAAATAACTTTCTTTTGGACCTATCCCTTGTGATCTCCATCCCGAGAATTCTTTTGGCGGCCCCCAAATCTTTCATCTCAAATGCATAACTTAGTTGCTCTTTCAACCTCCTAACTTCCTTTAAGTGTGAGGATGCAATCAACATGTCATCCACATAGAGCAACAAGTAAATGAAATCCCTACCATCCAACTTCTTGAAATAAACACAACTATCATAATTGGAACGATGGAAATTAATACTCACCATGAATGAGTCGAACTTTTTATACTATTGTCGCGGTGATTGCTTAAGGCCATAAAGGGACTTCTTCAAAAGACACACACGGTCCTTCTTTCCCGCAACCTCAAAACCCTCCGGTTGGCTCATGTAAATTTGCTCCTCCAAATCACCATGCAAGAAGGCAATTTTCATATCCATTTGCTCCAATTCCAAATCCTTCATTGCCACCAAAGTGAGCAAAACTCGAATGGAGGTGTGCTTAACTACGGGAGGGAACACATCATTGAAGTCCACACCATGGACTTGACTATACCCTTTAGCCACTAGCCTTGCCTTGTATCGAAAATCCGCAGGATTTGAGCCATCAATCTTCCTCTTAAACACCCACTTGCAACCCACAATCCTCTTACCACTCGGAGGCTTCACAAGAGACCAAGTCTCATTTTGTAGCAAAGATTGTAACTCTTCATTCATAGAGGTAACCCAATTGGCCACATCTTTAGAAGAAATGGCTTCCTTATAGGAAGATGGCTCACAATACTCCACTTTCTCTGCAATTGCTAAATAATAAGCAAAGTCGGAGTATCCATACCTTGTAGGTGGTCGTGTTTATCTTCTAGCTCGGTCCCTTGCCAAAGCATATAGTTGTGTCTCTTCTTGGATTTCCTCCAAATTGACATCATCATGTGAGATCAAATCATCACCTTCTTGGACCGGCACCTCAAACTCTACCTTCTTCTCAACCGTCTCATTCTCCTTAATAGTCGGCTCGGGTGCAACATCATTTGCCTTCAACATGGCCGACTCATATAAAATGACATCTCTTGAAATAAGGAACTTAGATGATTCGGGACACCACAACTTATATCCCTTCACATTTGCGGGATACCCAACAAAAATACACTTCTTCGATCTAGGTTCCAACTTTCCTTCATTCACATGTGCATAAGCGGGACAACCAAACACCCTCAAATTCGAATAATCGGTCGTCTTACCCGACCACACTTTTTTGGGTGTCTTCAACTCAATTGAAATGGTAGGAGATCAATTTACCAAATAGCAAGATGTGTTAATGGCTTCCGCCCAAAACTCCTTATCCAAACCCGCATTTAAAAGCATACTTCTAGACCTTTCAAGTAGTGTTCTGTTCATCCTTTTTGCAACACCATTTTGTTGTGGAGTGTTGACCACCGTCTTGTGCCGAACAATCCCTTCGGCCTTACAAAAATTATCAAACTCACAGTTGCAAAGCTCCAAACCATTATCGGTTCTCAACCTCTTAACTTTCCTTCCCGTTTGGTTCTCCAAAAGTGACTTCCATTCTTTGAAGGTGCGAAACACATCACTTTTCTCTTTCAAGAAATAAACCCAAACCTTCCTTGAGAAATCATCAATGAAAGTAAGCATGTAATGAGAACCATTACCTTTGGAAGGCTCGCGAGAAGGTCCCCAAAGATCCGAATGGATGTAGTCCAGTGTTCCCTTGGTCGAATGAATGGCCGTGGAGAAGCTCAACCTCTTATGCTTGCCAAATACATAATGCTCACAAAACTCCAAGTTGCCCGTGCATTGGCCACACAACAAGCCTCTCTTGCTCAAAATGGTCATTCCTCGCTCGCTCATATGCCCCAATCTCATATGCCAGAGCCTAATAGCATCCTCATCCGAGATAGTACCCGAACGTGCAATGGCGGCCGAGCCCGTGACCGTGGAACCTTGTAGGAAATAAAGAGTTCCAATTCTTTTCGCCTTCATGATTGTCAGAGCCCCTTTGGAGACTCTAAGGACTCCACCTTCACTTTGGAACTTACACCCCTTTTCTTCAAGAGACCCCAAAGAAATCAAATTCGTAGACAAATCAGGTATATGCCTCACACCCGTCAACCTTCGGACCTTTCCATTATGGAACTTAATTGTCACCGAACCAATTCCGGCAACCTTACACATATTGTTGTTCCCCATGAGAACCTTACCATCCGTAGGCTCATATGTCTCAAACCAATCTCTATTCGGAGTCTTGTGTTGTGAAGCACCCGTATCCATCACCCAACAATGTATATTATCAACATTAGTATCTATTACACAAAGAGTATTAACCGTGTCACATTCAGCCACATTGGCCTCCTCCGAAGAAGAACCTTTACTATCCGCCTTTTGTTTATTTTTAAGTTTGAAACAATCGGTCTTAATGTGTCCCTTCTTCTTACAATAGTTACACGTCAAATTCTTGTGCCTAGACTTCGAACGGGTCCTTGTATCTTTCGAGTTTCGGTCCCATGACCTACCTCGATCAACAACCAAACCAACACCTTGGCTCCCTTTCACATTATTGGTCATTTTACTATCAATGTGCAACTTGGCTTGCAAATTGCTCTTAACATCCTCTAGAGAAATTTTATCTCTACTATAAATCAACATGTCTCTAAAAGCCTTGTATGATGCGGGTAATGAGCATAATAACAAAAGGGCTTGGTCCTCATCCTCCACCTTAACATCAATCTTACCTAAGTCATTCAAAATAGATGCAAACTCCGCAATATGATTGGAAATTGATGTACCTTTAACCATGCGAAGGGTGTAGAGGCGCAATTTCAACCGCAGTCGATTAGTGAGAGACTTCTTCATGTAAATGTTCTCCAATTTCTCCCACAAAGCCTTAGCGGTCTTCTCTGATAGGACCTCTTGCAATGTCGAATCGCTCAAACACAATTGGATAATAGAGAGCGCTTTATCATCCATCTCTCTCCATCTCTTATCTGCCACCGCATCAATCAATTTTTCTCGACCAAAAATGGCATCCTTAACGCCTTGGCGCGACAAAATTGCTGCCATACGCACTTGGCATAATGCAAAACTCGTCTTCCCATCATACTTCTCAATATCATATTTCCCCAACATATCCATTCAAATTTCTTGAACCTAATTCAACAAAACACCAAAATTTTTCCCAAAAATTAATTACTCAAATCACAAAATCAAACATTCTCCTTCTTGATCTGGGTTGGGGGGTCGATGGTGGCAGAGGTAATCAGCAACAACAGCACCGGAATCAGCAACAACAACACCGAAATCAGCAACAACAGAAGCGAAGAGGACCGGATTTGGGCGTCGACTTCACTGGCCGTCGGATTTGGGCATCGACTTCACTGGCCATTGGTGGTGGAGGGGATCAAGAGAAGGGATCGGGATGTGGAGATTTTGGTGTTGGCTCTGATACCAATTTGTTAGGGTTTGAGAAGATGAGGAAGAGAAGAGAAGAGAGGGAGACAACAGCCGTATTTGGGAGAGTAGCAAAATGTTGATTGATTATTTCATTTGATTCATAGCTTACATATGTGAAGATACAAAGCCCAATGGGCCCTAGGAGCAATTGGGTCATAACATAACATCTCATATAACAACAAAGATTCTATTTCTTTACCTATGATTTTCATTTGGTGTAATGGAATTGACTTCATGTTAGCAAAATTCATACACATAAGTTACGCAAAAATTTTCTTCCAACCAACATTCTTTTATGAGGAATCCGAGCCTCTCTACAAGGCCATGAGTCTGATCCACAACAAAACCAAAACTCACCGGTATTACTCAACCACGTACAACCTCTGAAACACCATCCAATGATCTGAATATTCCAATTGATGTTCGTAAAGGTGTTAGGTCATGTACAAATTATTCAATGTCAAAGTATGTGTCCTACAAAAATTGTCACTGTCTCTTTCCACTTTTACCTCTCAACTTTCACTTGTGGAGATTCCAAAGAATGTCCAGGATGCCTTACAAGTTCCAGAGTGAAAGGAAGGAAGGAAGGAAGCAGTTTTTGAGGAAATGAAAGCTCTTGAGAAGAATAGGACTTGGGAGTTGGTTGATCTGACAACGGTTGGGTGTAAAAGGGTGTTTACCGTGCAGTACAAGTCAGATGGAACTATCGAGAGATATAAGGCTCAATTGGTGGCAAAGGGCTTCACTCAAACCTACGGCATTGATTACACATATATGTTTGCACCGGTGGCAAAACTAAATATTGTAAGGGTTTTGCTATCTATTGTAGCGGATCTTGATTGGCCTCTGCAACAACAGCAACTCGATGTCAAGAATGCCTTCCTCAACGGGGACTTAGAGGGAGAGGTCTACATGAATTCATCGGTTAAAAAAAGGTTAAAAAAGGCTTTGTACGGGTCTTAAACAATCACCAAAAGCATATTTTGAGAAATTCACCCGTTCCGTGAAGAACCAAGGCTACAGTCAGGCCCAAACTGATCATACAATGTCCATGAAGCCCTCAGAAGGTGGTAAGACAATTGTTTTGATAGTTTAGATAGATTATATCATCTTAACCGAAAAAGCCAACTGAAGAAAAGTTTGGCCATTGAATTTGAGATCAAAGATTTGGGAGCTCTCAAGTATTTTCTAGGAATGGAGGATGCAATGTCAAAGAAGGGGATCATGGTGACTCAAAGAAAATACGTTCTAGATATCCTCAATAAGAATGGAATGAGCAGGAGTCGATCCGTAGAAACACCAACAGAACCAAATATAAAATTCTGAGTAGATAAGAAAGAAGAACCAGTCGATACTATACTGTATCAAAAACTGGTGGGGAACCCTGATATACTTATCTCATACACATCCCGACATAGTCTTAGTTGTCAGCACTCACCTCAGAAGGAACATCTAGAGGCTACCTATCGGATTATGAGGTACTTGAAGAGTTGTCCAAGGCTAGGTTTGTTCTTCCAGAAAAGCATGCAGAGAGAGATTGAAGCCCACCGATGCTGATTAGGCAGGTTCAGTTACAGGTAGAAGGTCAACAACAATATATTGCACCTATGCGTGGGGCAATCTAGTTACTTGGAAGAACAAGAAGCCAAATGTGGTAGCTCGGAGTAGTGCAGATTCAGAGTTTAGAGCCATGACTACTATTAGAAAGAAGGAAGATGACGAAGGAGAGTGGGTTCTCGTCAAGGCTAAGAAGCATAGGAACAGAGAAAAAGGCGAGGATAGCAAGCGAAGCAATGGGTCTTCGGGGGGGTAATGGGGTAGGCGGTAAACAACTATGTCATAAATGTGCTCAAAGGGGGCATTCCATCCATCAGTGCAAGAACGATTGGTTCTGCTTCAGCTGCCAACAATCCGACCACATCTCCACGGCGTGTCCACACAGTAGGAGCTACAGCCAACGCTCCAACAAGGAGGCGTTCTCTTCGGCGAGGTCCGTTAGCAGCAAAACAGAGGAGAGCGCGGCTGGGAGGAGGAAGATGGCGTTGGCGAAGATCACCCCGACACCGATCATGTCTGAGTTTGAGAGGCGTTATAAGAATTGCGTATTGGTTAGGGTGCATACGGGCCATCCGAGTAGTCTCGACATTGAGGAGCTTTTGCAGGTCACCACTACAACTCCCCCAAACTGGAAATGAGAGGCGACCACGACAGCTAATAACAACTATCTTGTGCACCGCCACAACGAAGATCGCGTTGCTGAGCTTATACTGATGAAGGGTTTAGAGGGGAGGGGCAACGACGGCATGGAGTTTTATGTCACTTTCAAGCAGTGGTCGCACGAGGCAGGGGCTTTGAAGGCCGAGTCGCTCTTCTCCGTTTGGCTGCGTCTTTATAATTTGCCCTACCACAGTTGGGTTCGCACGGGATTTCAAGATGTGGTGAGGAGCTTCGGGAGGGTGATCGACATAGATAAAGGTACTATGGTGCACTCCAACATTGAGTTTGCTCGTATTCGAGTAGGGGTGGCCAACAAACAAGACATTCCCTCCATGATTAGCGTTGACTTCGAAGAGGAGAGATTCGAGGTGAAGGTAATTACAGAAGTTAGAAAGTCTGTGTCGTTTCGTGGTGATTCAAGGAGAGGGGAAGGAGAGGATCGGCATAATAGGGAAGAGCTGGAGGTTGAAGATGAACTGAAACCGTCGGATAAGGAGAGGTTTAATCTTAGCCGTCCAGAGAGAGAGATGATCGAAGGGGGCTCTAAACCACAGGATCTGATCAAACGCTATCATGATCTTTCGTTACAACCAGACTCTGCAAAGGTGGGACCTGTGGATCATACCTCCACACTGTCTAAGTCAAAATTGACTTCGGTGATGGTGAGAGGAGATGGGACAGGGCTAAATGGCGTATCCTTAAAAATGCGGATTTTAAAAAAGGTGACTAGCGCAAGGCTCGAGGGACAGGGTGAAAAGGAATGCATTAATGACGCTCTTACTTTTTCCAAGGAGGACGTGGAGCGCTCAGTCCGTTTGGCGCTGAAGTCACTTCTTTCCGCTAAGAATTCACAAGGACCGTATGGGCCTAAGCCCACCTTAGAGGATGACACGGGAGAGGCCCAAGAGTTTGGGTCTTCTAATCTGAAGTGTGATGGGCCTGGGCCGACGAATGTGGAATTCTTATGTGGAGTAGGGAAGGTACAGGAACAAGACTATGGAGAAGGAGAGAATCAAGCAGTCAATGCTGCCAAACTTACGCTGACTTCACCTGTTATTGAAATCCAGGCAGAGGATGAGATGATCGGTGCATTAGATGGGATTAGTGAAGACAATTTTATATCAGAAACTGAGATCGATGCGGGAGAAAAAGAAGGAGGAATTGAGGAAATGGGAAGCACTAGCAAACAGGTGACAGAGTTCCCAAGAAAAAGCAAGAGACAATTAGACAAGTGTGGCACGTAGGGGCCAAGCGAGGAAGATCTCGTTAGGGTGGCGGCAAAAGGAAAGGAACCTGCGTCTGCGTGTGGAGGTCATAGGGGAGCAATGAAGCGGCGAAGTATGGAAGAGGAGGAATAGGAGTCGCTCGCTGCGGGCAATCCAAAGATCTGAGTTCACTTCTACTTCAGGTCGACTAGGAGTGGGGATCCACATGTGTGGGTGTACCATAGATTGAGGTGTTGTTTAAAACCACTTGTATCTTTCTTTCTGCATTGCTAGTATTGTCATGGATGTATTTTGGATGTTAAAGGTGGTAGTTTGGATCTTCTGTAATTAGTACTACTGTGTTTCTTTAATCTCGCATTAATGAAGCGATGACTGGGCCATCTTTTTATCAAAAAAAATAATAGAGAATTTCCGAATTTCTTGAGCTTGGACAAGAACAGTGGATTATAGCTCTCAAAACCTAGATAAAAATAGTGGGATTAATAATTTTGGAAAAACTAACCAAAAACAGTGAACTACAACCACAAATTCCGACTATAATAGTGAAATTCTGAATTTCTAGAGATCAGGCAAAAATAGTGGACTAGCTCACAAAAGTTGGCAAAAATAGTGGGATATAGAATTTTTGAAAAATCAATCAAAAAGAGTGAACTACAACCCACAAATTTTGGTTACAATAGCGAAGTTCTGAATTTCTCGAGATCGGACAAAAACAATGGACTATGACTCACAAAAACTGGCCAAAATTATTGAGATTTAGAACTTTTGAAAAATTGACAAAAAAGAGTGAGTTACATGCCACATATTCTAGGTACAATAGTGAAATTTGGAATTTCTAGAGATCGGGCAAAAATAGTGGGCTATGGCTCACAAATATTGCCAAAATAATGAGATTTAGAATTTTAAAAAAATCGACCAAAAAGAGTAGATTACAACCCAAAATTCTGGCAAAAATAGTGAAATACCGAATTTCTCTGGGATCGGGCAAAAACTGTAAATCACCCACGCGCGCGTGTGTGTGTGGGGTGGGGGGGGGGGGGGGGGGGGGTGATTATGCGGAAATTAAAAACTTAAATAAAATGTGTTAAGTGAGAGAATATAGTTAGAGAAAGCAAACAGAGCAAGCATGTAAAACACAGCGATATAACGTGGTTCGATCCGCAGGTCTACGTCCACACCACCTACTTGTAGCAATTATCCACCACAATCGTTCCACTATACTTTAAACCTTTGTACATTGATTCTCGAAATTCAGACCATGAGTCCTATTAAACCGGCATGACTTCTACAAACAAGTCCTGCAAAACTCACTAAAGTGAAAGAAAAGAAAAACACTCAAGATCTATAACGATATTGACCGAAGAAAAACAATAAAAAGCTCTCACACTCAGATCGTTGATTGAATGATTAGTTCAGAAGAATTAGAATTGCAATGGATGAAGAATACGCAGTGAATTCGCCTCTATTTATAAGCGATAAAATGTATATTTCCAAAAACAAAAAGATATTTCTGAAATAGTCAAAACTGCATGCGAACGGTCGACCGCTTTGTTGAGCAGTCGGCCGTTCATCTTTTAACTCGAAAGTCGAGCGATGATCGGTCGACTGACTCATGTTTTCCACTATGATGAGGGGTCGACCGATATATTGTATGGTCGACCGCTATCGTGCAAATTCAACATTTATTTGGTGAATCCACTTTATATTTTTCCCGAACACTAATCAATCAATCAACGACTCTTTACAAAGTATTTCTCAGAAAAAACAGAAATAAATAATTGAGTATTGTTGGCTTTCTTGAGGATTTGGAGCCTATGTTTCTTTAGTTGAAATCTTCTTGATATTGCAATTTTCTTTGATACATTCCTCTTTTGCTTGATTGCTAATCTTTTTGGCCCTTTGTTTTTAATTTCCTTCTCTGTAAATCATGTAGAGCCCAATTAAAAATATTAGTCTTAATAATACATTTTTGTGCACACCAAACTTAGGGTCAACAAAAGCTGGTCAAAGTAGTGAGATTTAGAAAATTTGAAAAAATCGACCTCAAAGAGTGAACTACAACACTCAAATTTTGAATAAAATAGTGAATTTTGAATTTCTCGAGATCGGGCAAAATCAATTAACTATAGCCCGCAGAAGCTGGCCAAAATAGTGAGTTTTCTAACTTTTGAAGAGTCGACCAACGAGAGTGAACTATACCCACAAATTCTAGCCACAATAGTGAAATTCCGAACTTCTCAAGATCGGACAAAAATTATGGACTACAGCTCACAAGATCTTGTCAAAAGTAGTGAGATTTACAATTTTTGAAAAATCGACCAAAAGGAACCCACAAATTTTGAATAAAATAGTGAAATTTTGAATTCTCAAGATCGAGCAAAAATTGTGGACTTTAGCTAAAAAAAAAACTGGTCAAAGTAGTGAGATTTAGAATTTTTGAAAAAAATCAACAAAAAATTGAACTAAAACCCCCAAATTTCTTATACAATCAAGAAATTCCGAATAAGCTAAAAAAAAGCTATCAAAAATAGTGAGCTTTAGAATTTTTGAAAAATCGACCCAAAAGAGTGAAGTACAACCCACAAATTCTAGCTTCAATAGTGAAATTCCGAATTTCTCGAGATCAGGCGAAAATGGTGGGCTATAGCCCACAAAAGCTAGCCAAAATAGTGTATTTAGAATTTTATTTGAAAAAATCAAACAAAAACGGCGAATTACAATACACAAATTTCGACTAAAATATTGAAATTCCAAATTTCTTGAGATCAGACAAAAACAGTAGATTATATCTCAACAAAAGTTGAGCAAAATAGTGAGATTTAGATTTTTTTATGAAAAACTGACCAAAAAAAGTAAACTATAATCCACCAATTCTTGTCATATAGTGAAATTCCGAATTTCTCAAAAACGGGCAAATCAATGGACTGTAGAAGTTGGCCAATATAATGAAGTTTAAAATTTATTAAAATTGGTTAAATAGTGTACAAATCCACTAAAGTTAGCCAACGCTAATATTTATAGTTTCTCCAAATCAGCCAAAAAAATATTGATTATATAGTTCCATAAAAGATGGCTAGAATAGTTACATTATTAATTTTGTTTTTGGGATAAATAGATACAGGACTAGATACAGTTATCTTTGTTTTTATGGGTAAAAAGGTAGCAACCACTAATCTTAGATACTTTCTCGATCCCTTCCCTTTTGTTCTGATATGGGAAAAGAACGTACCTGTCACTCTATATGTATAGGGATAAGATATTTCTGAAAGGGCTTCAGATGATGCATGTTTGATCAGGACCGCCATCACTATACACCAATAGAATCATTGTTTAGTGGCCAACGCAATACAATACTACTAACTCTTTGGATTTGTTAATTATTGTGAAAGAGAAAGCCAACAACTTCAAATAGATGTTATAACCAGTTTCAGCTTCCAGTTCTCAAACAGTAAAGCTAAGAAGCAACAGCAGCAGCAGCAGGAGGAGGAGGATGAAGAAAACCCATGAGGAGTTTCATGACATTGTGATTGTCGGAGGCGGCATTTCCGGCCTTGCATCTGCACTTGCACTTCACAGGTACTTAACACCGGATAAAAATCCGATATTTGTTCATTTCAGATAACAATATGTAAGCAAAATTCTGTACAGATTGGTATATGCGGGAGTTAGAGTTCCTTGTAAACTAGTTACTTGATACCCTTCTGTTCTAGATTCAAGTAGGGTTTTTTTTTTTTTGGTATCAGTTTCTGCTAGGAATCACAAATATCATCTAAATATAAGGAAAACGAAAGCGCTTTAAGCTGTGATACATAGCTTTTTTATACAAATGTTACATGATTACTATCTATTTTGAATTATATTCAGGAAAGGTATACAAAGTCTTGTTTTGGAGAGATCCGAAACCCTAAGAGCTACAGGGGCAGCAATCTCTATCTACCTTAATGGCTGGCATGCACTTGACCAACTCGGAGTCGGAGATGAATTGCGCACAAAGTCGGTTCCTATAACAGAGTATGATAAATCTTTGTTTTTCCTAAGTTATAAAGTTATACTTCATGGTTTGTGGTTATCAGTAATGGTGTCACAGTCATCATACTCATTATACGATACAAACACCGGTGAAGTAGTTATACAGCTGACAGATTCAACGCAACGCATTCGCATTATCATAGCAAAGATGCATAACTGCACTACTTTTTGGTTGCTAAATCTCAATATGAATGTAAACAACATTCTCATTTTGTTAACTATTTCCAGGATACATGATGAATCGGTAAACCAGGAGGCAGCACAAGTAATACCGAGCAGGTATATTCATGAAACTGATCAAAATTCATATTTCTGTGAACAGTTGATCTGAATTTTGGGTATAACTTCGGTTGAGATAACATAGTGCACTTGTTTCTAATGTTTGCATAAAATACGACCAAATTTGCATATTAGCATCCATACTGTATATTTCAGTATATCAGAAAAGGAATTCGGTACATGTGTATGGAAAAATTTCTCAACAGTCAGAAATTTGCATTGAATCAAAGAACAATTTACGGGAAAAAGGTATCATCGATATACAAACATATGAAACAATCTCGTTTCTTTTGTTTTTCTAGGGAAGAAGGGCTCCAGTGTGTGAAAAGGAGTGATCTCATCGAGACCATGGCCAGGAGACTGCCTACTGGATCAATTCGTTTCGGTTGCCAAATAGTAGCAGTCGAAACTGATCATGTAAACACATTTCCTACCGTATATCTTGAAGACGGAAGCATAATAAAAACCAAGGTAGATATTAGCACAAAAACACGGTTTTGCATATGCACAATTAGATATCCGATCGAGTGATAAACTAATGTAGTTCATAAGATGGAAATATTATTTCCATATTTGCTTAGTTTTGCAGAATAATTCAGTCCTAATGGAAATGATCAGCGTCGAGATTCTGAATCTTGTTGATGTACCTGAACAGGTTCTGATTGGATGCGACGGCTCAAATTCGGTCGTGGCAAGAACATTAGGGCTGAAGGCTCCAAAACTTTTTCAGAAAAGTGAAGTACGAGGTTTCACAAGTTATCCAGACGGACACAAATTTTCTACTCATTTTCTACATCTACGAGGTGACAAATTCTTCCTTGGGAGAATCCCTGTCGACGAAAAATTGGTCTTCTGGTTCGTCGATCAGGAGTTCCAACCGAAAGGTATTTCACTTGTAGTTACAACTTCAAATTCAATTCTTTTCGGCAATAGAAATAATGTTAGATCTACAAGTCGTGTAGTAAGTCGCTACTAAACCAGTGAAGTGTATGACAGACTTGGAAACTCGAAAAGATCCTAAACTTATCAGAGATCAAACTATGGAGGCACTTACAGAAACGCCTAAGGAGGTGACTGAGATGGTGAAACACTGTGATCTCAGCTCGCTCTCCCTTGTTCGCATCAGATACCGTGCACCGTGGCACTTGGCATTTAGCAAACTTTGTAGAGGGACGATGACAGTTGCTGGCGATGCAATGCACCAGATGGACCCGGGCCTAGGTCAAGGAGGTTGTGCCGCCCTTGAAGATGCAGTGGTTCTAGCCCGATGTTTAGCCATAGTAATGCCACGTGGGTCTGGGTCGATAAAAGGAAGAGAAGACAATGACGAGGAGCTTCAGAAAAGAGTTGGAGTGGCTTTGAGGAAATACACGACGGAACGAAGGTGGAGGATACTGCTCTTGTCGACTAAATCCTACCTTGTAGGGTCTCTGTTTCAAGCGTCGTGGCTGAAGAGGATCGTGTTTCTTTCCATATTCGGTACGTTCTTTGGCGGCAGGTTTGGCCACACTCAATACAACTGTGGCCACCTATAAATTAAAACCTGACAATGAAGACAACCTCCGCAAACTCACAGAATCCATACAATACATACCAATGCAAGTGGACGCTGCATATGCTGTTGTAGCAGAGTGGTAAAATCGTATGAAATTCAAATTCTGCTTGTATCAGGTTATGGAAGAGATATGTTTATTGGAAATAAGATCAAGTCTGTCTTCTAGTCTTGGCTTTAGTCTTGGTCAGTGAATGTTATATATGCTAGCTAGTAAAAATGAGCTCATTCATCTTTAGAGTTTACTTTCTGATATCTCTCTTATTTCTTTACCTATGATTTCATTTGAGATTTAAGAGTTCAATCGTGATAACCTCTCAGATGAAGAAGCTATGACGAAGTAGACATAATTGAAGTGAGTGGACAAACCCTACCACAAAGAGATAATTATGGACATTGGCAAGCTAAATATTTTACTATTTTAAGGAGGGATAATATTATGCAAAAGCATATGATTTTTCTAATGAAGTTAATCACAAGATTTAAAGATTTTGGATTCTTTGGAGACCACTAAAGTTTTTTTAGCGATAGCGAAGTTGCAAAATGTTTCTCATATAACAACAAAGATTCTATTTCTTTACCTATGATTTTCATTTGGTGTAATGGAATAGACTTCTGTTAGCAAAATTCATACACATAAGTTAAGCAAAAATTTCATTGCAACCAACATTCCTTTATGAGGAATCGGAGCCTCTCTACAAGGCCATGAGTCCGATCCACAACAAAACCAAAACTCACCGGTATTTCTCAACCATGTACAACCTCTGAAACACCATCCAAAGATCTGAATATTCCAATTGATGTTCGTAAAGGTGTTGGGTCATGTACAAATTATCCAATGTCAAAGTATGTGTCCTACAAAAATTGTCACTGTCTTTTTCCACTTTTACCTCTCAACTTTCACTTGTAGAGATTCTAAAGAATGTCCAGGATGCCTTACAGGTTCCAGAGTGAAAGGACGGAAGGAAGGAAGCAGTTTTTAAGAAAATGAAAGCTCTCGAGAAGAATAGGACTTGCGAGTTGGTTGATCTGACAACGGTTGGGTGTAAAAGGGTGTTTACCGTGCAGTACAAGTCAGATGCAACTCTTGAGAGATATAAGGCTCAATTGGTGGCCAAGGTTTCTCTCAAACCTACGGTATTGATTACACAGATAAGTTTGCACGGGTGGCAAAACTAAATATTGTAAGGGTTTTGCTATCTATTGTAGCGGATCTTGATTGGCCTCTGCAGCAACAGCAACTCGATGTCAAGAATGCCTTCCTCAACGGCAACTTAGAGGAAGAGGTCTACATGAATTCATCAGTTAAAAAAGGCTTTGTACCATCTCAAACAATCACCAAAAGCATATTTTGAGAAATTCACCTGCGTTCCGTGAAGAACCATAGCTACAGTCAGGCCCAAACTGATCATACAATGTCCATGAAGCACTCAAAAGGTGGTAAGACAATTGTTTTGATAGTTTAGATAGATTATATCATCTTAACCGGTGATGATTTGGCTGGAAAAAACCAACTGAAGAAAAGTTTGGCCATTGAATTTGAGATCAAAGATTTGGGAGCACTCAAGTATTTTCTAGGAATGGAGGATGCAAGGTCGAAGAAGGGGATCATGGTGACTCAGAGAAAATACATTCTAGATATCCTCAATAAGGTAGTGTTTGGCCCAGCTTAAAATTAGCTTAGCTTCTCCTTTAGAAGGAGAAGCTGGGCCAAACACACATTTTGAAAAGCTCTACAAAAAAAAAGTAGCTTTTTTATGAAGAAAAGGAGCTCTAAAAGAAGCTCCCAAAATCTACTTCTAGCTTCTAGCTTCTAGCTTCTGGATCAAAAAAAATTTCTCTTCCCGATGTCAGCCCCTCTGGCTGTCCTCTCTCTCTCTCCCGTCCTCTTGCTGTCCTCTCTCTCACGGTTCTTGATGGCCATGGCGATTTCAGCGCGTTTCAGATCGGGAATCCCTCTCTTCCAAAGTCTCCTCACTGCCCAATCCTTCGCTGCTTCTCGCTCCATCCCAAACCCTACCATCGCCAAATCCCAGGTGAATCATTCAAACCCTTCATATCAACAGAAATGAAATTGACATTATTTTTACTGAACAATGCTGTGATTTTGTTGCAGGGTTTGAGGAATTTCGCGACGGGGAGAAAGCCTGGGGATGATTCAATTGCAAATTTCGTGGTAATGTAATTGAACTTTTCAAGAACGGCTTTCACTGATCGAAATTTTGTTCCCATAAATAAAAAAAATTTGTAGCGCCATAAATAAAAAATTTTGTTCCCATTCTTGCCAAGGTGCCGTTGCTTTCCCATAAATAAAAAAATTTTGATGTATAAAAGTAGCTTTTAATTGATATTTTACCAAACAACTTCTAGCTTAAAAGTAGCTTTAAAGTTAAAAAAAAGCTGACTATCCAAACAGCTTCAGCTTTTAATTTCAAAGCTGTATTTTCTAGCTTCTCCTTCTGAAGTAGCTTTAAAGCTAAAAAAAGCTAGGCCTAAGAATGGAATGAGCAGGTAGACCCGTAGAAACACCAATCGATCCAAATATATAATTCTGAGTAGATATGAAAGAAGAACCAGTCGGTACAATACTGTATCAAAAACTGGTGGGAAAACTGATATACTTGTATCATACACGTCCCGACATAGCCTTGTTGTCAGCACTCACCTCAGAAGGAACATCTAGAGGCTACACCTATCGGATTATGAGGTACTTGAAGAGTTGTCCAAGGCTAGGTTTGTTCTTCCAGAAAAGTATGCAGAGAGAGATTGAAGCACACCGACGCTGATTAGGCAGGTTCTGTTACAGATAGAAGGTCAACAACAAGATATTGCACCTATGTGTGGGGGTAATCTAGTTACTTGGGAGAACAAGAAGCCAAATGTGGTAGCTCGGAGTAGTGCAGAGGTAGAGTTTAGAGCCATGGCCAAAGGTATTTGTGAGGAGTTGCGGCTGCAACGAGTTCTAGCAGAGTTACAGAAGCCTATGAACTTACCGATGAATCTGTATTGTGATAACAAAGCAGCTACAAGTATAGCTCATAATCCTGTACAACACAACAGACCCAAGCACATTGAAATTTATGGTCACTTCATAAAGGAGAAGCTCGAGGCCGGAGTCATTTGCATGCCATTTGTTCCAACATCACAGCAGA
The DNA here is from genome assembly GCA_017893485.1 of Hemerocallis citrina. Classification (NCBI taxonomy): domain Eukaryota; kingdom Viridiplantae; phylum Streptophyta; class Magnoliopsida; order Asparagales; family Asphodelaceae; genus Hemerocallis; species Hemerocallis citrina. The sequence goes on from JACEHZ010000088.1 coordinate 126,180, forward strand.
CACAGCAGACAGCAGACATTCATAAAAAAGGACTGTTCAAACCTAACTTTGAGTTCCTTATCAGCAAGTTGCAAGTTGGAATTAATCGACATCTACTCACCAACATAAGGGAGTTTTGGAAAATTCGGAAAAGTTGTTAGGATTTGATTTTTTTCCTGTTTGTTAATAGAAGTCTAATCCTGTAGTTTAGGATTCAGATATTAGCCGGAGATTAGATCCCTACCATTCAGCTAGTCAGTTATGAACAGAAGGATACTAGTTACCCTGTATATAGAAGTAATTCTGATTTAATTCAACAAGGGTTAATGTATATTTTCTTCCAAAACTTTCATATACAAATGCATGGATATAATAGATCACAAGTCAAGAGGACCATTAAACTTTCTCGGCTTTTACATGAGAGGGTATGCCGCCTTGATCGCTATGTAAGCCTTCCAGCGTTTTTTAAGACAAACTTTGACAGTCCCTAAAGTGTTCATCCCACTACATAAGTCACGCCTAACTGAGGTTAGCAGCAAGGGAGGTGGGGTGGGGTGGGGTGGTCAAGTAAACCACAACACATTGGGTTCAGACGTTTTTAAAGATGAACTACCGTGCAAGTCTGTCTTAATTTTGACAGAACCATAAATCAAAAGTACAACAGATTGATGTAGTAAAATAAAGTTAAAAATTTCAATTGATCATGTTAAGGAGTACAGTAATTTTTCAAGACCTGCCTTGCAAGATCGACAGCTCCGCTCTTCTTGTAAATGAGATGCAAATTGTAAGCCGCTTCACTGTGAAGATTGCAATAGCCAGGTTTGTGATTTTCGGGAAGAGTGGGAGCCTCATTAGGAAGTTTTGGAAAGGGATAGTCCTTTTCTTGAATTCTAAGTACTCTTTCATAATATGATGCTGCTAGGGTAACAAGACCTACATGGTGATATGCCCTGGCAACATTGTACAGGGCCTCCTGTAAAGCATTCCACAAGATGTTTCAGTTGAAAAAATAGTAGAGCATCAACAATTTAAAAAACGCAGAGGACTAACAGGGAGAAATGCTGCTATTTTGTGGACAATGTTTAGAGGCATCAATGGAGAAGTTATAAAATATTTTTTGAGGACGACAATTTAAATCTAGTCAGAATTGCAAGAGCTCCTAGTTTTACAGTAACCCCAACCACAGAAATCTTAAAGTATGTCGGTCCAGACTTCATATAGCATTTACAGAAGAAACAAGTACATAAAAGTTTTGATCAAATAAAACCACCCTAAGTAAGCAATGATATAGTTAAAACCAAAAAATTTGATACTAGAAAGGGGTTGGACGAGCAGTTTTACCCCCTAAAAGAGCATTCCTATGTCAGCTTTTTATTTAATATCCAAAATATCCTTACAGGATCTTGTGCATATTATAAAGCAACCTTCACCATTGTTTGAGAGACTAACTGTAGTTGACAGTGGCTGTTGTAGATGGACAGCGAGTACTCATGGTGGTGGTGGACCCTCTAGGATTTTTTTTACATTTCCCGTTAGCTCCTCCTGCAGACGAATGACTGCCGTCCAGTGTGGCATGACTGGTAACCCACTGCTTGTATGACAGCCACCATTGACAACTGGCAACCCCACACCACTCACAAACATAAGACAGATGGTGGGAATTTTCCAAAAGTGTATTACGGGTATTAAAATAAAAATGACACCAAAATGTGCTTTTAGGGGGGTAAAATTAATCTAGTTGGAATCTTAAGCTGTTCTTTTTGTATTTTTTCGCAATCACTAGGGGATTTTTAGGATTTTTTTTTAATATATGCATTTTTTTTCGAAACTATCTGCACAAAAAGGATAGTTGCCAAAGTAATTGAAATCGTGGACTCAACAACTATACTCGCCATTCCCAACGGCGAGCTTAGTTATTTCATGCTCGCCGTTGGGACATGACGAATGTAGTTTTTTTTATATTAAGAAACTCGTTGTTCCCAACGATGAGTTAGTTTAAAATTTTCAATCAAAACTCGCCGGTCCCAACAGCGAGGAGATTTATAAGACCCGCTGTTGGGAATGGCGAGTTTAGTTCAAAAAAAATTATGTTGAGTTTTTTTTCGAAAATTCACTAAGTTCTTTGTGAAATTTCATATATCCTTGTCGTTCTCAACAGCAAGTCTAGTATAAAGAACCTCGACGTTGAGAACAATGAGTCTTATTTGATAATTTTGAACTAAAATTGCCTTCCCCAACGAGTATAGTACAAAGAACCTCGCTGTTGGGAGTAACGAGTCTTTTTTGACATTTTTGAACTGAACTCGCCACTGGGAATGAGTTTCTCAATAAATTAGCACTAAATTTGCCGTGTCCCAAAGGCGAGCATAAAACAACTAAACTCGCCGCGACCAGCGAGTTTAGTTGTTGAGTCCACGAGCGCAATTAGTTTGGCAACTATCATCTTTTTGCAAATAATTTCAAAAAATGGCAGATATTAAAAAAACATTCGGTTTTCAGTTACTAAACTCAAAAAACAAATTTAACTGAGCAAAAGCTAAACCATCATTCCAACAGCACAAGTATGCTAAGGGATATCGTAGCACATTGATCAAACCTGACTGTTATTGCATAGGCGCAGATACTTGTAGAGGAATGAAAAACCTTGCACTATGCACCGATGCTTGTTCTTGAGCCTAAACCCAAGGGTTAAACTAATTAAAGCAGTCCCTGCCACGAATAAAAATTACTGGCCTCAATGCAAACAGAGAACGAAATTCCCTTTTATACTTAAATTTATATTAGAATTGCATAGCTCTCTGTATGCCATACCAACACAGAGATTGATGAGTGGGTTCTCAGGCTGCACTTTATAAGCTTCCAAATACTCCCTCGCAGCTGCTTGATGTTGGCTAATGTTGGTAAACTGATGGCCGCTAATAATTATAGGAGGTACACATTCTTCAAGCTCCACCCGCTTACGATGCATAAATTTCTTATGCTTTCCTAACGAAACCTCTAATCTACAACACAGACAGCAACATGTACATATTAATTTTATTTTATTTTATATTTTAACTCGAAAATATGTATATGTTATCATTAAAGCAAGCTATAGTTAAGCAGCACATAGAGCACTAATTGCATAGCACAGCCCAGTTTGCAAATCTAAAGTAATGTAGCGTGGATTTCAATGGAATGTGAAAAAGGGAAAAGTTGAGAATATTAGAAAGCTCTTCGTATTACTATTTTTGTTAATCAATTACAATTGAAGCAGTTAATATGTAAATATAAATCATTTAACCGGGAAAAGTTGAGAATATTAGAAAGCTCTTCGTATTACTATTTTTGTTAATCAAATACAATTGAAGCTGTTAGAATGTAAATATAAATCATTTAACCCCCAGTGCAAATTTGGAGTCCATTGATAGTGGTGGTGGGGCGGATGTGTGGGAGTGCGAATATTCGAAAGCTCTTCGTATTACTATTTTTTTAATCAATTACAACTGAAGCTGTTAAAATGTAAATATAAATTGTTTAACCCCCATTGCAAATTTGGAGTCCATTGGTGGTGGTAGTGTGGGTAGGTGGATGGGGGTGGTTTTTTTTTTTTTTGGGGGGGGGGGGGGGGGGGGGGGGGGGGGGGGTCTACTTGCCTAAGATAGCCTAAGGGTGTAAAACAAAGTTATTTGACATTCATTTGCTTATGTTACAAAATTGTATAGCTGAAAATCCAACATGATGGATGGGAAAATGCATGTACCATTACTTGACTTCACATCCTTCCGCTATGTTAGACATGTAGAACAAGAAGAGGGTTTTGGATTTTCATTGGGGGCTCGTATCACAGGTAGAGGTCTCAAAATAAGGGGAGAGACAGGGTGTGAAATCAAGTAATGGTACATGCTAGGCAGTTGAAATCGGTTTTTGGAACTAATCGGTCTAGGAGCGATTAGTGATTAATCGGTTAATCGGAAAATAATCTGGGATTAAATCAGAAAATTGTTATATATATAATTAAAAAAAGATATATCCTCATTATGTAGCAATTATGAGATTATCAATAGGAACATATAGTTATAGAAAAATTGAAGAGAGTACTTGGTTTGAGCTGAGTTTGGATTCTGAATGTGGGTTGGGTCGGGTTTTCTGGTTGGTTCCATCGAACAAAAACAATCGGGGTGGAAGAGCAGTGCGAGCAACAAGAGAAGGTGCAGATGCGGGCCGAGTCAAGTATGTGATGGTACAGGGGGAGCGACGACGGGTCGGGTTTAGATTTGCTGGAGGAAGAAGAAGAGAATCAGTTTGGGTTTGAGGTTGCACAAGGAAGAGAGTGGCGATATGTCGGATTTGAGTTTGCACGAGGATTAGAAGGGGTTTGAATTTTGAATTTGGGATGGATTGAGCCCAAATAATGCAAACGATCATGAAAATTAAAGGAGATTTAATTGGTTAATCGGCCACTTAAAATCGGCCGATTAACCACTAATCGGCCGATTATTCCCGATTAAATCGCTAAATATTGAAATATTATAAATCGCTAAAAAAATAACCGCTTAGTCTCCGATTAGCGATTAATCGGGGATTAATCGGGCATAATCGGGGATTTGAACTGCTTAGGGTACATGCATTTTCAACAAAAGTCACTTGGAGGCATCTCAGTTCATATCCATACTGTTGGATGATATGCTGGCACTTCATCAACCAGGAGAGAGCCCAGCAAGACATAGAAAGCCCACGAAAGTGACAAATGATTTGAGATAAAATGTTTTTTTGTTGAAATTATTGTATTATTGTGTATGATTAAACTAGCCTCAAAAGGCTTCATTAATGACATTGCTGTATTACGTATTGTGGATAAACTACCTGAAACTGCCCTATCCTATTATTCATATAAAATGATAGTAACTAAACTCCATCTAACATTCTGTAATAACAAGAATTACCTTGATACAACACTATAGTAGCAGTTCCATGCAGATATGCTGTCAGGATCCTTTTGAACTACATATCGAGCATATTCATATGCATGTTTTGTATCTCTAGTGTTGTAAGCTATTTCTGTATGTATAAGATAACAAAGAAAAGGACGTTAAACACAACAATCGCAAACTTAACAGTTATAAGATAGATGACTGTAAAACTAAGAACAACATTCCATAATCTTGATAGAACATATACTTACGTGCACCCAATGACTGAAGTTCCTCTTTCCTCTCAACTAATAATGTCTTATCCGCAAATTTCAGAGTGAGATTAATTATCTCAAGTGATTCCAAATAACGCCGCAAGGACAGTAAAGCTTTGCAGAGCTACAAAAAGTTATAATGAGGTAAACATTAATGTGATTACAACTAGGCAACATTTTGCGGTCCTTGGTGTCCACTATATTAATCCATTTTCTCCATACAGATATACTGAGCCATATCCTTAGTAAAAAGGTACGCACACCAAAAAAGTCATGAAATAATTTATACTTAAACCATAAAGAAAAGTGTGTGTCCATCCGTCACATACTTTTAAAGGCCTAAAGAAGTTTAGTGTAGCAAAAATGCAAATAATAATCATTTGCTAGAGCAATGAAAGACAAGGTTTTCAAAAGGTGTAGGCAATCACACTGTGAACCCCCTGCCACTACACTAAAACTTCAAAATTGCAGGAAGGGTTGAAGGAATTACATTTGTATTCTAACATGTCTTTGCACATCGAATGCTAATGAGCCAAACAATCAAGATTAATGCCCAACAAATTGTGGGTAGAGACCTGGATGTGTGAGTACAACGATTTTTTAAATTCCACATTAAATAAATAAATAAATAAAGCTCGCCCAGCGGGACTTGAAGATGCCATGTGAAAGGCCCTGCTACTCCACTAAAACTTCAAAGTTGTAGGAAGGGTTGAGGGAATTACACTTGTATTCTAACACATACCAAAGAAGAACATGATAAGAAATTGATTAAGACGACATTCACATATGTACAGTAATATGGAGGTCCCAATAAAAAGGGATAACAATTTCTCTTCTAAAAGGACAATAATTAGGTGGTAAAGAAATTTATCTCGTAAAAGAATTGTACTACATAACAACAATTAGCTTGGTATTTTATTAATCATCTGAGCTTGGAAACGGAAACTGACATAGAGAAAGGACAGGGCAGTGCAAAAATTAACTTTAATATATTATGTGAGGATACGGATGGTCAAGTGGCCTAGGAGGAAATTTCCTTCTATGGTGCACTAAAAATCCAATATCCACCCTAAAATTCACGATCCATACCGTCCAAAGTGATCTTCACATAATAAAACATAGAGTGATGTACAATCACTATATTTTAACATGTTCCGCCGATTCATAATGAGATTGCAAAATGAACAGCTTTTCAGCAATAGAACAAGTGCAACCACTTAATGCATTGGCACAACATATTCAAATAATATTTCATCATCTGCTGAATACTTTGAACGATGCAGGTCATGCATTTTGAAGGAGGTAGGACTTTTTAGGATGCCATAGAAGAAAAGTTTCTCTTGTGCCACACACAGACAGATATATATATATATATATATATATATATCTTCCAAATGCATGATCCAAACGGTTTGATGTGTTCTACATGTTATCACATAAGTCAAAAATGTACTGCAAGTGGTCTCAATTGTTTAACTACTGAAAAAAATATTTATTTTGCAACCACATGATGAACAGGCATAACAAATTTAAACCACCCAACTTATAATATGAAGACCAATTTGAACGATGTGGATAGTGAATTTGCAATCTAGAAATAGGGCTTTTAGCCAGCATTGGAGGAAATTTCCTCCTATACCACAGGATACGGGGAATCCTTAGAGATATATCACAAACATGTCAAAAAAATTAATATAAGAATGGATGTTATCTAACAGTGACAATCTAACATAAAAACAACCTCACGGTAGAAATCTTCATACTATACCGATCTTTAAAAAATACAGGGGTGCTAGTGCGAACTTTTGAGAACATAGTGTGATTTTGAAATCAAGGTGATTCCATAAACAAATCAGGGTGATCTCAAAACTCACGTGACTGATTATAACTCTCAGCCCTCAATACAGCTTCCAAGTTTTGTTGTCGTGGCTGACTCATTCACATAACTAAACAACATCAATGTAGCACTAATACTGTTTCAGTAAATTGCTCACAATTGATTTAAAAATAAAAGCCACTAGTGTTCTATAATATGATAAGTACCTTGTTGTAGGCCATGTCAAATGTTATAAGGCACATATTGGTTCAGTACCCTCCACAATATGTGAAAGTAAGTTATTTGAAGAAAAAGGTCATGGTAAAACAACTCATTAATAGCTCATATAGCTCCAATGGGGTTGGAGATTACAACTCATTAAAGGATGCATATTCTTTCCTTCTATGTCCTTACTCCTTAGTTTTTCTTCCCACTTTTTCATGTCGTTCTCTCCCATTCACCTCTCCCCATTCTGATGTGTTTGTGAAGACTAGAAAGCTAACCAAAAGCATAATTTCACATTCGTTAGAATATAAGTACGAGAACAATAAAGTATCTATTAACTAGCATTAAATTCAAACTAGAGGTTCAAGTAAACTAACTTCTAATATGAGTTGATGATTCTCATTGCCCGTTAAGAGTCCAGGTAGTGGAGGTTCTTCTATTCTTCTCGCCAGCTAACATCACAATCAAATCATTATAATAAGTCATTGTTAGGGGAAAAAATGATAGCAAACAGATATGTGCAAGTAGATTGTACAGGCGGCTCATCTTCTGAATCCTCACTTTGCCAATCCATTCCAGCAGCTATAGCTGCTGCTTTCTTCTCTTCCCTAGCAGCTGCCTGCTTTTCAAGAGCCTTCTTTGCTCTAGATGCCTTGAGCCTTTGGCAAATGAGAATGATAATTGAAAAGCTTCAGAGATAAGTATAGATCATACCCAAGAAAAACAATGACACAAAGAACAAAATGTGAAGCTAACAAGAGCTTAGACTAAAATCAACAATGCACCAGTCGCTTTTGAAAAATAACTAATCAGAATATAAGGTGACAACTGACAAGTAAAATGGCCCAGAGCGATTGCACTACGTGTGTGTCACCAAGATGGAATTAGCTTTGATTGTATCAAACTATTTACTTGGAATAAAAATTGAATATGATAGAAAATAATCATACTACAAGAGAAGAAAAAAAAAACTAAATATTGCATATCTAACGAATAGCAGACCTCCGCGAATATCATCAGGTCTTGCAAGTTGCAACCTCCCACATTCCACTTCATTAAAGAATCTTCCAACTCACACAAAAGTTGCAGTTTCTAATACATATTAAATTATTTAGTTTCGTACTTCTTGCAAGTAAATGTTACTTAGTTCTTCGACAAATCCCAAATGGCACGTTAGAGTTGGGAAAACCTATCTGCGAATGAATAAATAAATTAGAATTCTAAATACATACTTTAAAACTGTTAGAATACAAGTCCAATTTCCCCCAACCCTTCTAAAACTCCGAAGTTTTAGCTTAGTAGCAGGGACTCACATGGTATCAGAGCAACCCAGGTTCGAATCCCGCCGGCTACGCAATTTAAATGCGGATTTAAAAAAAATACCGCTGCGTATAGTCCAAGTCTCGGTCCACAATTTGTTGGGTATTTATCTCTTTTCTTTGGCCCATAAAAAAATTGACTCTCGATTTGAGGGAGCATGTTAGAATACAAGTGCAATTTTTCTCAACCCTTCTAAAACTTTGAAGTTTTAGATTAGTGGCAAGGACTTCCACAAAAACTATAATACACCTCTCACATAGACATATTATTATCAATAAATAATCTAGTTTTTGAAAAAAGATAAATATAAGAACAGAAATGGTGAAAATATATGTTATGGAGAGAAAATTAGTTGATAGAATGTTGATCATTCTACAGACAGCAAGAAAGTGAAACTAAACCTGCACTTTTAAGAGACCTCAACCTGCAAAGCATACACCATCCCACGTGCCTCTTTATGTGATTCAAGATAAGGACCAATAGTTGCTCCAAGAATACCCTTTAAAACGCATATTTTAACAGGTTTGTAGATATTAGTATTTAGCATCAGTGCAATGGCATGCCATCTCCCGAATCCATACAATCTTAGGTGTACCAAAGAGACACTTGAGAAGAAGGGGATACAGAAAGGGAATTAGAAAGTTAAGGAAAGAAAGCGAAATTAGAGAGGGAAACGAAGAGAGCAGGTACCCCACTCAATACTTGAATTTTTATTACCTGTCTCATGCATAGAACACTAACCTTTCTCAAACTAAATTAACATGAGGCCTAAGAGATTTAATATTTTCTACCAAATCTAACCTAATGTAAATAGAAAGCAATTAAGTAGACACTAGAATAAGTTCTAAATTTTTAATATATTTCTGAGTTAAAATGATTTGTCAAAACTAAAAACCGACTCAAGAATCTCTACTGATAAAATATGCATCATTGTGTGAGTTGAAAATAAAAGACACATCAAATGAGCAAAAACAAAGAAATACACCTTTCTACTTTTGGCTGATATCCAAAGGAATCATTTCCACGTCATACATGTCTAAAGGAGAAGACTTAGAAATTTCAAAACGAAAAAACAGGAATTGTTGATGTTGACTTCTGCAAACATGCAGAGTTTGGGGATACCAAAGTCCCATAGTCCTCTTTCCTTCATTTCATGCAAAAGCTTGCAATACTGGTCTGGAAGGTTATGCATTCAGACATCTGTCAGGAGATAGCGCTCAGGCCATAGCTCACCGGAGGAAGGGGTACAAGTGTGCAGATGATAGCTTCCATGCTCCGGGTTCATTTGATGCCATTTGATGGTTAAAGTGCTGAGACAGGATGCACGTGCGATGCGCACGTTTACTTTTGTAAAAACCAGTTGGTGGGAAGAGGAGCAGGAAGTTGTATAAGTGCGCTATGCACGTAGATGTTTGAAAGTGTTGTCGTTTAGTGTAACGGCCTAACGGCCTATATAACAGGCTGATTGTAATTGGTTAGAGCATGAATGAAATTTCCTATTCTTTCTTCATCTGATCTCCTTCTTCCTCTCAACCCTTCTTCTTGAAGCTTCTAACTTCCGCCATGGCCAGATCTCGAAGTAATAGAAATCCGATCTCTGACAACATCTACAAGGTCCTTTGGCAATATCTGCAAGACCTTTAAAAAGTTTCACTATTCTAAGGAGATCTGCATGTGTATCTTGGAATTCCATAATTTTTTCTCTCCTTTCAAAAGAAAAATAAATAAATATATCTATTTCTTCTATTCTCTTAATCTCTTTCTTTGTTTACTTCTCCTTTTCCTGTTCATTCAAAAATTGGTTGAAAAGAAAAATATAATAAAGAGGACAAGACATGGATGGCCTGGGTTGTCTCGAAAAGAGGGCCTTTAAGGAGATATGGTAAGGATAGACGGCATACGAGGGAGGTGCAGGTGACAATAATGGCACTGGCGAGGGTGGTGGCTATCAAGTAGATGGGAGGTGAGGGTTAAGGAAACATAGGAAATTAGATAGAGGGGAAAGGCAAGATAAGGTATTAGTCACCTGCAAAGAATAGAATCAATTCTCAAATTTTCATTTGACAATCAATTATCCATTACAATAGGAGGTAAAACTTTTTCTAACTTAATTAACTTGAGAACTAAGAAACCTAATATTTCTACCATCTGTAACATACTACGAAGGGAAAGCAAATAACTAAATGTTCTGCGACATTCCAAATTTATATTATACTATGCTACTTAATTTAGAATATTCTTTAATATTACTATCTGGCTCTAGAATCTCTCCTAATAAGATCTGCATCAGCACTGTAAAAGGTAACCCTGACCAAAAAGTAGAGTGTGATGGTTTGGTACAATAATTTGGTTTACCAGGTTTTAAAGGACGGTGGATGGGAAGGAGTCCATGGTAACATTTCATATCATTGCAGAGTTAGTGGGAATTAAGGATGACAGTTTCCTTACTAGACTGAATTAACTCGGAAAGACTGAGAATATAGAAGATGCAGTATATGAGCTAAAACAAGAATAAGCCAAAACAAAACGGTAGCATCATTCAGAAGCAGTACACTAATATGAAAAATAGTATGAACCTTCTAAACATATAAAATATAAATCAGAGATTTCACTGAGAATGTATGCTTACTTTGATATTGATGAAAAAAATAGAAGAAAGGATTAAAATAATTGGCGAGGTGGGTGTGTAGTACAATGCAAAGATCTCTTAGATGAATATGTAAGTGTAGCAGGATGATCTTTCTTACTGATAAACAGATATATTTACTTCTACTGCTATTTTTTTTTCTGGACACGTATTAAGTAGATGACTGATTAGCGGCGAAAAAAGTAGATGACAGGACAAACGACTGATAGTAGCTTCGTAGCTTGGAATTAGCACTATGATTAACATTATCAGGTCTAAAGAACTAGTGAACTGAACCCTGATGACATCTGGAATATGCTCCAGATAAATCATAGCAAGTTAGAGTCACCATGTACAACATAGAACAACCAATGAAATTACTACTACCACCATGACTAGGACTATGACTATCATTAAAAAGTGAAAAATGTAGAAGACTACTGAGCATATAATTTAAATAATAGCTAGGATCCAAACAAAAATGAAGGACAGGCAGTACTCACAAATCTGATGTTGTTGCAAGTGGCTTGAACTTATGGAAAACATTATCAGTATTCCCATCATCCAATAACTTGGCTCTTTCATGAAGAACGCTTTTTGTGAGTCTTTTCTTGTTGGTGACCCCTGATTTCATCTTAGTCCATGATCTCACCTTAGTTTCAGTTTCATAACATAATTAGTAAAAACAATAATAAAGTATGCAGTAACTATCAGCATTAAATCAGTCAACAACAGCTCAAACAATATCAAAATGTTGACAAGTTAAAATTAGCTGATATCCCTATTCAGGAGGAGCCAAGAATAGAATATATATATGCATCAAGTCAACTGAAAATGCTGACACTGCCCAATAACATACTCAGCATTCTAATATTATGCCAATAAGTTAAACTAAATGAAGTTTAGGAATCATATATAGAAATTGAAGAGAAAGAGACATGAAAACCTTGATGGTGTCTTTCTTGAAGTTCAAAAGGTTTTCAAATAAAAAGTCATTATGCCTAAGTTATTTGGCAAATTATTGAGACTAAGAAACCACAATAATTTGAGAAACACTTTCTATTTTATAATAATTAAGACAATGCACAAATTATTGTATAATCGAGCTTATATGCCATAGAAAGAATAACTCGCAGAGAATAATAAGCAATGGGGAAAAAACTCTGAAATGCTTTAATTTTATTTCAGATGTCCAATTCATAATAAAAAAAAATCCAAAAAGAAAAGATGTCTACATGAAATGTTAGCTGATTGAGAAACAAAAGATCAACCTCTTGGAGATTGTGTGCGTTAAAAGAAAGAAAAGAAGAGAAGGAAAGAAAAGAACAATAAGTGCTACTTATTACATTGCTGTGAATGCTGCATAATGTGGTAAGCAAAGTTATGAGATTTAGCTCTACACATTGCATAGACCAAACATGTGGCGCTTATGTGCCATAGTTGTTATTCTTAGGACATGGTGTAGCACTTGTTGATGATCTGGGATTGGCTAAATTTTAAAGTCAAATTGAAGTATACATGCTTCAGAAATTGAAAACATTTACTCTTAGTTACTCCTGCAGGTTAACATGATATGTAAATGTAACATTAGCTATCATAAGGACGAAGACTTTGTCCAAAATTTTAGGGGTACATGAGTCCCTTTTTCATTCAACTCTGCAAAGGCCATCTCAGTTCCTAAATTAACAGCTTTCATATCCTTAAAGCTGCCATAGTTAATGTTTGCCTAGGTCTACAAATAAACTTTTTCTTCACTAACTACAATCTTACTACTCTAAAATGTTGGATATTTTTGAAAGTAACTTGAGTAGACATGTAGTTAAAAACAATGGCATAGGACACTTGCTGCTAATTAGGATTTGGAGCTAAACAATCATACTACATGAACATAACTGGAAAGAAGACTCATCTGAAACATTTGAATAACCTTATGATTCATAGCTTCAATAATTAGAGTTTGATGAATAAGGGAATAAATTGCATTAACAAAGTCTTCAAGCATCCCTTTTGAAAGATAAATTTTGGCAAGATGCATTCTAACTTTCCCACTAAGCCACCAGGGTTTGGGTTGCATGTTATCTTCGCCAGGTACTGTCTCTGTACAGAAAGGAAACAAAAAGAGGAAGTAAATACCAAGTAAAGATTGATGAAAGACTTCCAACATGCCATATAGGCTTTGGAGTAAGATACACAATAAATTACATACCAGGACTCTTGGGAGCAGAAAGCAATATAATCGCTTCATCTTCTTTACCTTCCTCGAGAAGAAGTGATGATAAAGTGATACGAGAATCAATACTGTCCTCATCTGCTGACAAAGCTGAATGAACAAAAGAATCAAAGTCCAACAATTAGAGAATCGCAACAAACCTGAACATGAAGTCAATGCATAATTTTGATCTTAAATCTTATTGCACTACGTTTGCCCTCCAGATCTTCTGACGAAATAGATAAATAAACGATAAATGACACACTTATATGGAAAGACGTACAAGGTGGTAAAAGACAAGAGAACAAAACAGAAAATTAAATTTTCGAGAGTTCTCGTAAACCATGATATCAGCAATCTTTCTAATCTTCAGGAGGGCTTATAGGCATGAGCTTCTCAAACGTCAACCGAGACTTTACTTGATTTTTTAAGTTCCAGACTTGCACCAGGATTTCATAACTTGACACACAACAATTTCTAATCTTTGGGTGACTGGACTCAGGGCAGAGTTACAGGGTAAGGAGGGCACCTCCCTAATCCCCCATTCTATCCTCTACACTATTTTACCACATACAAAACCATAAAGATAAAGTCTTAGATTCAATATTGTCCCTCTTCATAATTTGACTACAGAACCTGCAAGTATGTAGCCATATAGAACTTCAAACACTGCAGGATATTACCCACACGAATCTTATGACTTATGCTTGGTCAACATTGATACACTAAATGAAAGTCCATGTGACTCTCCAAAACTGCATAAATTTGGAAGAAAAAGACATGTTATTAGAGGGGGGGGGGGGGGGGGGAATAACTGCCCTCTTTTCTTCGCCTCTGTTGTACCTGATCTACATAAGGATGTTAACTGTTGGAAAACTGGGAGATTAATGAATCACAGTAAGTCAATGGACATGTGAAAGTAAATCCGATTACAAAATGAAATATAACTATCCTTACAGAACTATTCAGTAAGTTCAAATTCAATTATCTACTTGCAGCATGAAAATAATAATAGACAAACAATTAATTTTTGCTGATGAAGAAATGAAATTACTAACACATGCAGTACTTAGACTATAAAACAATATAATATATTATCTGATACAGTATGATTTTATCTATCAAATTAAAACTTGTTGCTTATACATCAGTATTTGCACAATCTCGACAACTGTATATCAATAGTCTTGTCCCTCCAAGGATAGAATTCTAGCTTCAACACTAGCCCCGACCTTTATAAATATAAGCCATAGTCAAACACTTGAGAATCGTATGCTTTGGCCTAACCAAATTCATCCACCACTATATCACAAATTATGACTTAACTAAACGAAAGGACAAAAACATCCTTAACCATGTTGTAAAGAACAGACTATGTTGGGACATCAAATGATCAAAATGTTCAAGGAAACTTTACAAAGGCTAGAATGGATGTTTTTATAGTAGTTTCATAAAGCATAGGCGTTAAAGAACCTCTGTAGAAAAATGAGATAGCCTTCTCTCCATCCTTAATCGACACGTAACAATTAGCAATTTTTCGATGTAAATTGGCCTGCACAAATTAATAGCAGCAGCTTTTAGAAACTAATTTAATGCAACATATAAGAACAGGGATGAATTCCACATACAAATAATAAAACAAGAAAGCTTACGAATTGATTAAAGAAGAAAACATAAAGTTGGTGAAATTGTGATGGTTCTTAAACAAATTAACTCTCCTTGAAGAACTTCTTCGGTCTTCTTTGGTCATATAGAAATAGGTATGGTTCCTTATTTAATGAAAAATGAATCTCATCTTTAGAACTGATCTTGACGTTCTCACGATTACTGACATTTCCTTCAGTTTCTATATTTTTTCATTACAATTATTGAAGTTGTCCTTATTCCTCATCCAAATACGCTGGCCAACCTTCAACATCACATCCTTCCCATGACCAGTACCACAACATATTAGAACTTCTTAGCAAAAATCCTTTCATCAGCTTGGAACCCTAGAAGCACACCTTCCTAGTCTGCAGCATTACTAACGAATCCCATACAAAGTATGCAACCATTTGCCAAACCAGTAAGTCAAGCATCAAGCTATAAAATCCATCCCTTACTTTAACTCCCAATAATGTCAAATAATAAAAACACTTAAGAAGATTTAGGCCTTCACCATAAGAATTCAAGAGTAAGGATTGAGGGTTTTATGCTTCAAATATAGGTCTACCATGTAACAAATTATGGTGTTGTGAGTCCATGAATAGATATAGGACTACCATGCAGATTAACCTCTACTCTTTTTCTACTATCTGTAGTATTGTTAGAGGGAATTCGTCAATGTCAAAGGAAACATATAAGCAAAAACAACAAACTAATGAAGGCCAACAGAATAGCCAGGGCTTAAGTAATTGTTGTCCCTTCAAGATTTATATATTATGCAATCATCGATTAACTTAATGTTAGCAAAAAGAATAAACATGAAGCAAATTAATGAATTAACAAACAAAGAATGATGCGCAAACATGGCTTAAAATTTTTATAAAAAAACTAAACTCAACATGCAGTTGTTTAAAGTAGGTTTATAACTTGTGTCTATGTAAGAAGCAAACACATAAAACAAAAACTTACACTATCATGACCACTAACACCCTCAAGCATGAAGTAAAACTTCAGTGCATAATCAAAATGCCCAAGATCTGCAAATGTATCACCAACTTCAGTAATCAAGTTACACTCATCTTCAGCTCGTTCAGTTTGCATATATTTGAGAAAACCCTAACAGAAATCGAACAGAAGTTACTACTTTGTAATTTAATAAGACTGAGAAAATTGGTGCTGTAAAATGATATAGATTTTTGCTCTGAAAGTAATGAAAAAGATGTTATCATGTACACAATACCTACGACCTCAAAGAAAACTGTTGACTGCATTCAAGCCGTCAATCATGAAAACTAACTACCACAAGTTTTCAGGAAATATTCCTTCACTAATAAAGTTTCAAAGATATCCCAAAATGGACGGCAAAAAAAAAGAAAAGAAAAGAAAAGAAAAGAGGGGGAAAATTTTGAGAGAGAGAAACCTCGGTATGTTCCAAATTTCCAAGATGAGCATGGCAAAGTACTGCTTTTGCTTTCAAGTATAATGGCACTTTGTTTCCTGAGCTATAAGCAAAGCATGCACGATCAATTTGCTCAAGTGCTTTACTGTGTTCGTTATTCTCCATTAGCAAAGTAATTAGCAGGTCAATTACACTTTTATCGGCATCAGAAGAATGATCATTCACAAAATCCTCCAGAATACTGACAGCCTTGTCCAGCTGACCACACTTCTGATACATCTGAGGCAAAAAGAAGTAGTAAAAGAAGTATTAACAGAAAAACTGGCAATAAAATTAAGAATAGAAACTTGCTAATGCACAAAAGCAATCTCCACATGGCTTTGATATTATCTTTAACTAATTTTAAGAACATATTTTAATTACAGATATTACAGGAATATGCAATGATATATAGCATAATAACATATTAAGTAGGCAAATAAAATAATAAATTAAAATATTCACTTTTTTTAAGTAGAATCATGAATGGTAAATTATTGAATGAAAATGTGAATTCTCCAACTTCATCAAAACGATACTTAGTTTTATCAAAGCATCTGTATAAACTGCTTTAATAAAGAAGATCATCTAAGGGGACAAGGAATATCATTTACTAGCCAGTTCCAGAAAATTGCTCTTCTAAATTGCCTTCTCTCCTTCTTCAAGTTCCTATTCCTCTACCTGTTCCCCTCCATACTCATTATCAGTTCAAACGATATCAAACCCTCTGTGACATCCCTGGTCAAAGTCCTAACCCAAAACCCTCCGTTAAATCCTATCTTCCAAAGCCCCACCAAATAGCCACTGCTAACACCCCAAGCCACACGGTTAAACGAAAATAGCCTCTTTTACTTCTCCATATCACCAACCCATAGAGCCACTGCCTCAGTCCCAAAAAAAACAAAGCCCCCCACGCACCATGAAAAAAGAAGAAGCTCTCTAGGTTTCAGCAAGCCAAAGCCCAGCCCAAATGCCTAACCAATTCTTTCTCTTTCCTACCTACTCCATCCAATCATACCTATCTCATTCCCTTCTTCGATATCTGAACCTAAAATATCTCTTGTTGAACCTACACTGTTCTCTCCATATTTAGATGTCATAGTGCTGCTTTCAAATAAGTGATTTCGATCAAAACTGTTACAGCATCCACAGTCGTTTGAGGCAAAAAATGCATAAATGCAAATTTTACCTTTCCATTTCGACGAAATGCTGCAGTCATCAAAATGGCAAAAAAATGCATATTTTCGTTAAAAATGAAACAGACGAAACATGATGATGTTTCGTCTGTAACTTAAAAAATTAGTTATATAGTCAGAAAGTGAGGAAATATTAATAAAATATACGGGACGATGTTTCGTCCCAAAAGGGAAAAAAATTGCAAAGTAACCGGACGATGTTTCGTCGGGTTTTAAGGAATTTTTTTTGCAAAAACAATTTTAAAAATAGTTTGTAAAATATATTTGCAAAATTAATTTAAAAATTTGCAAAATTAATTTTTAAAATTAAAAAAATGGATTGGATGATGTTTCGTCCCAATCCAATTTTTCTTTTCTAGTTTATTTTTCTTTGTTTTTTTAATTATTTTTGCTTCGGACGAAACATCGTCCGATTATTTAAAATATAATTAAATAATCGAGACGACACATGATGTTTCGTCTGCCAAAATATGCATTTTGCTATTTCGAGTGCTATTTTTACCTGTCTTCTGTAGCCAAATGGCAAAAAAATGGCAGAATACCCAACAAGTGTGGGTGCTACAGTACCCCTACAATGCAAAAAATGGCAAACAAGTAAACAACTGTGGATGCTCTTAGGCTTGGCGAAAGAGTTAAAGTAATTTAGGCTAATTTGAGTGAGTCTAGCTTCCACTCTTCTCCCATCTTCTGTGCTTAACTGCCTATATCTAATGCTGATGTCTTCCTCTAACCCCCTATTTCCATAAATTCTATTTTTAAAAATACTCACCACTGCCTTTACCGGCGTATACTAAAATTTAAAATAAGGAAAAATTATTTCAAGGCCCAAAGCTAGAGGTTAATTTATTTTAAAACCCGATGAGTTTCATAAATACTAGGTTACTAACAGCCCAGACGTCGTACAATAAAATAATTTTTAAACCCAAACCTCCTTTTCAATTAATCGTTTTACAGATTTTTTAAAAATCCTTGCATTTTCTATATTACCCCTCTAAAAAGGAAAGAAATTTTTTTTTCCACAGAATAATCCAATAAAAAGAAACAAACAAATATTCAATGTGTTGTAGAAGAATTTTCATTCAGTCAAATTGAATAATCAATAATACTCAAGAACATTTCGACGGGAATAAATATTGATTTAAAAACTCACATTATAAAGAAATCCAAATTCCTGAACTGAACAAAACAAAGAGTTATTTAATTTGGGTTTCATATGGAAATCATGTCTTACTAGAAAACTGATAAAAGGGGGAGTAGAGGTATATAAATATAATTGGGGTTTCATGTGCTTCATCAAACATTACGATTTATCCTTACCTCAATCTTCCATTTCTATTCAATCGAGGATGTTAGATCTCTTTAATTTGTGAGAAAAAGAATAAAAGAAGAAGAAAAACTCCTTTCCTTTTTTATAAAGGGATCAAGGCCTCAAGGGTAATATAGAAAATACAAAAAAATAATATTTACATCAGTAAATAATTTAATTAAAAATGAGAAATTGGTCTAAAAATAATAAGTTTAATGGAGCTAGGTCTTTTAGTATTTATGAAACTAATTGGGTTTAAAAATAAATCAAACAGCTTTGGGCCTCGAAATAATTTTCCCTTAACATAAATGCAAAATATATGGTAATGCTAACCATACAAAACTTTTTTATATTAGACCGAAATGAATGCAATGGCATTATACATTAGACTAATTAAAGTTAACTCTGTGATTTTTTAAATGTAATTTAACGTTACTATAAAAAAGAAATGGTGAAGATAATCAAATAAGAACATATCGAGGGAGAAGAATGCACCTCTTGTCCACTCCAGAGGAAAAGGGAGATGGTGCATTGAGTACAGTTATCAAACTAAGCTTTGTGATAACTCCATCTTGGAGTCATCTTATGGATGATCAGAACTGTTCATCTTAATCTACATTCTACACGCCTAAATTAGATCAAAGTGATTTCATGTCTATTTGCTCAAGCATCAAGCCTTTATAACAAAACACGAGTTTTAGCCACACATATTGAATCTGTCTTAAACATTGACGGGGCCTTATATGAGAAACTCTTTAACCATGTAAGAGAATATAACAAATAAACACATACATCCTTTGATACACTTAGTCACCTACAGCTGAAACGAGTACGTGTAATAGAGAGCCACACTACAAAAAATTCTGACAACATGTAAAACTGGCAAACATTCACTAAATTGTTAACTTTGCTTGCAATTGGGCCAATTGTAACTCAAATTCCGTGATAAGGCCCAGTTCCAAACATTGGGATGGTTGCAACTAAAATAGATGCAATCAAAGTTGCAAGTTCAACTTGCACTCATCTGTATTGCACAACTTGCAACCACCACAGCCAGCCATCACCATCGCCAGAAAACATCCCTGCCTAGCATTCAATATCACCTGCCACAGCCTTCACCCACCATCAGCCACTCCCACTGTTGACCACCACCGCCATGTCCAACGGCAGCCATCGTTGTCTACCACCATAGCAAAAAACGATCACCAGTTGTTGCATCGCGATTCTGGCAGCAACTAACCACATAGCCCTAAGGTGATTTCATATATAAGCTGCGTGAATGTCCAAGTTTTGGTGGCTACCCTAAATATTGTAATATTTTAGAGAGATGTAGTTATTTAAAAATTAAATTACAATGATTCATGTGCGAAAAATCAACTCCATCATAACTGTCATCTTCATCTAGTCTTTTTACTGATTCAAAAAAGGGAAAAGAACGGGGATTAGTGGGAACAATTAACCTAACCGTTTCCAAGTGATAAACGATGATTAAACACGATTAAGTAGGGAATGAACCTAAATGCCACTACCATTTTTTTCTCGTTTCCCTCTTTTTCAACCTTGGCCTTTTCCCATCCATAAGACAAAAATTGTGGAACATAAGGCCAAAGGTCCTCTTTATTTAGTTAAGCAAAGAGGTTGGGATAGACCGATATACTTAACCTAACTTGGAATAAAGCAAATAAGAAAGTTATGATTGGTTGTTCCTAATTTAATATAGGAAATGACCCTTCACAAAGATGCATATATAAAAAGATTCATGTGACTGATCAATGATTTGGGACAAAGGCTTTGTTTCCGGGTGTTGCAAGACTAGATATATAGAATAGCTACAAGGATTGCCTGTAATTGGCTATCAGAAATCAGAAGGCCGGTCAGGGGAAGGGAAAACCTTACATA
This sequence comes from Hemerocallis citrina, assembly GCA_017893485.1. Lineage (NCBI taxonomy): Eukaryota > Viridiplantae > Streptophyta > Magnoliopsida > Asparagales > Asphodelaceae > Hemerocallis > Hemerocallis citrina. The sequence continues at coordinate 147,005 of JACEHZ010000088.1, forward strand.
TGGTCATGCAATCAAGATCACGCAACCAATAAGCAACACTCCAAAACTCCCACACACAATAAGTCTCAACGAGAAAAATGAAAATTTTGCTACACGAAAACTACGCAAAGGCAGGAGTATTTAACTAATCTAGAGGTCTCCTCTTAGGATGTAATGAAGGTTTCTTAAACTTATATTAACTTAAATAATATTACCTTTGCAGCCATGTTGCGGGCCGTAATGTTTCCAGGATAGAGTCCTACTATTTGGCTGTACAATCCTGCAGCTTTCACATATTCCCCAAGATCAAAGTAAAGGTGTGCAAGATCAAATCGGGTTCCAACATCTTTTGGGTCAGCAGTTATTGCCTTTGAAAGACAATATCTAACCTGGCCAGTATTCTTCTGTTCCCTGCACGAAGGAAAATTGTATCCGTGACGAACTGCTCCTGGTTTAGATACCGACAGAAAGCAAGTATCTAAGATTTAAATTACTAGTACTCTGACAGTAAATATAAATGAATGGGAGCAGGACAAACATGCAAAAGCCACGTATCCTAAGAAGCTTTCACATGATATGAGTAAAAAGGTCAATGGAAAATAACAGCAGAGATAAGGCACTGATTCACTAATGACAGGAAGCATCCACGGTTCAAAATACAAGTACTCCACACTTTAGACAAAAAAATGTAGGAAATAATGAATATGGAAAATATGCAAAAGCTAGGTAGAGGTGGGGAAGATACTTCTAATTGGTTGCAACATGGTAATCTACGACAATCAAACTCATTGAATCCATGTGGTTGTAGTTTTAAACAAAAATACAGAAGAAGGTACAGTCCTGGACATTTGTACAACTGCACAGGATATTAGAGAGAGGAAGAAGGAGGTTAATACGGTGTATGCTTCAAGAAGAAAAGGTGCCAAAATACAGAAATCTTGCATCAAAAAAACATCCAAAAGCAAACAAGAAAAAACACATTTTCAGAAATATTGCTGTCACAGGATGCATTTCAAGGGAATGGAATTTAAATATCAGCCTGGGAACTATTGCATCAGAGTTGAATATAATTCCCTAGGGCAAATCCTGTCATTCTTTCTACTTCTAGACAGTAGACATATTAACACAATTTAAGAGAATTTGTGGATGCCAACAAGTTATCATAAATTATGGCAAGGCCTCACTTGTTCGTAACATAGTAGGAATTTCGCACTAATTGTGTGAGGTTATTGTCAGATCAACAGCTAGTCATTAAAAAAAATTCAACCTTGCAGTCCATAAACAAACCTTTTTTTATCTGAAAAGTCTAAAGTGTGTAATAAGTGATGATGACGATGATGACAACCAAAAAGGCTAAATTGGCCGTATATACCATAGGGATAGCACCTGACTAACAGATACAATAGCAAAGAATGTGAAATTGCAAGTTTGGAAACTACGATGAAAATGAAAATCTGAGATTGTTTGATAGCTTATCATAATGTTGCATAGGTAGAAATATAAAGAGGTGCTCACATGGACCAGGCCACAAGCTTTTTCCAAATAGATGGATCCTTGGGTGTCAGATGAGCGGCAATCATATGAAAGTTCATAGCCTTTTTCCTGTCACCGTTAGCATCATAGATAAGACCAAGCATATAGTATGCATCAGGAGAACAAGGTGCAAGCCGAATGATCTCCTCCAACAAAGGAATTGCCTGTATATAAAACAAGTAAAGAGATCGTAAACATGATCGTACAATAACATAGATCTAATCTAGTTTAAAATTTCCCGACACTTAATACTTGATACTGATACAACTACTCTTCTTGCACACCAGTTTCAAAAATAAATAAAATAATTATGAAGAAATTCTTAAAAGCAGAAGCAACGGTAGAACAATTCCAAGATATAATTTGAGTAAGTGAATAATATAGGAAACTATAACAGATGATAGTCTACCTATGAAGCTACAAATGGTGATGAAAAATGTGGGTGTGGTTCTAGGTTGGCCAATGTTGATACCAACACATGCCCAACATGGGGCCTACATGTTTAGGTTGAAAACCCAACCCAAACCAGTCAACACAGCGCCCAAACCTCCATGGCACTGGTCAAACACATAATGTTAGTTCATCGTTGTTGCTGATGATGCTCTCATGTGGTTGGGGAGATATGAGAGAGGGAAGAGAGTGACACAGACAGAAACAAATATATCTACGGTTAATTCAGTTACAAATTTCAGATAAACAGATGTTAAACCAATGGTCAAATCAGATGTTTAATGTTTCTACTTACAACCATTTAATCAGCATTAAATAATACACATTTCTTTGTACATATCATGGTTTAAATACCAGCCGTCACCAAGAAACACAACGAATCAGGTCAACATTTTGCCTATCATTACTGAGTTGAGTTTCTGAAATGATATGTGTCAGTGTGGCCAAGTGGTAAGTTCTCTTTGTTGGGAGTTCGAATCCGGCTTGCACCATAAAATCCAATATATATATATATATATATATATAGAGAGAGAGAGAGAGAGAGAGAGAGAGAGAGAGAGAGAGAGAGAAGTGAGCATCATATAGAGTATGAGAAAATTTTCCTCATACAAAGTGATTATACTCACTTGGTGGGACCATTATGGAAGATCCACTTTGTCCATCATGTTTATCATGCAAATGGATGTGTGTAGAAAAAATCAAGTGGTTTGGAGATCATTCACCCATGCATCATGTGGTTGAAAAATGAACGATTTCAACAGTAATATAAATCGAACCACAAATTTGATCCACATGATGCATGGATGAATTACCTCCAAACCACTTGATTTTTTCTACACATACATCCATTGACATGATAAACATGATGGACGGAGTGGATCTTCCATGAGGGCCCCACCAAGTGAATATAATCAATTTGTATGCGGAAAATTTCCTGAGGCTCACATTACTATATATATATATATATATATATATATATATATATATATATATATATATATTGTTTTGTCCCAATATCCTTTTCTAGGGAATTGATGCTTGTGGTGAATCGACATATTCACGTTGTAACATATCCATGTCAATGTCCATGTTCATGCACCATACCATCTAAATTTAAATCCTAGTACATAGATCTATCTATATGAATCCTTCCCCTCAAGATTCATGTTGTGGAGATCCTACCCTCATATTTGCCTGAGGCTATGTGATGACATAGGCTTTCTTTATCTAGTTTAAAATTAGAAGTGAGAGAATGGCTTGAAATTGACAGTATATGAGCAAGACACTAATCACCACACTTTTAAGAGTGATAGGACATACAACCATGGTTCCAAATATCAAGCCATCTTAAGCTCCATATTGGGTAAGGGTTTTGTATATGGATACTTCTGATATTGTATGTTCCGCATTATCAATAAATGAATGTTGATACCTGATCCCAATATCGAGTTTTCGAACCAGGCATGTATATTGATTAAATTAGAAGAACATATGTAATACCCCTAAATTCTTACAATATATATATATATATATATATATATACACACACACACACATTGTTATATATATACATATGTATATATGAATGTATATTATATATGTGCATTGACATTATTATTTTTTTCATACACTACACTATTATTTTGTTTTTGTTAGTATGGTTATTTTTTTAAAAGCCCAATATGTTTTCTTTTAAAAAGCCCAACACTTTCTTTCTTAAGCCCAATCCAATAAGATTTAGGGCTTAAGTGCAATTACATAAAGTATGAGGGATTATGTGCAAAAGTGGAGGACACCTAAGCCTTCGACACTTCTCCACACACCTCTCCTTCTCTCTTTTTCCTTCTTTCTGCAGACAACAGCAGCAACAGCTGTGTTTTCTTCCTCTTTTTCTATATATACATGTGTATTAATACTACTACTACTCACTACTACTACTACTTACTACACCTCTCTCCTTCTCTCTTTTCCCTCTTTACTGCCGACAGCAACAGCAGCAGCAACTTTCCTTCCATTTCTCTTTTTCTATATATTTACTATTACTTCTATTTCTACTACTACTTACTACAACTACTACTACTTTACTACTTCTTCAACAACTTCTACTACAACTTCTACTACTACTATTCCTACTACTTACCTACAACTACTTCACTACTACCTACAACGCCTACTACTACTACTATACCACTCTACTACTACTTTTGGATTGGAGCAAGAAGTCAAGAAGACTAAAGGTGCAAGGAGGAGAAGTAGCAACTTCAAGCTTGCAAACAATCAAAGTGGGTATTCTTCATACCTCATGTATTATTATTATTCTTATTATTATTATTTTGTTTGTTATTTATTTATATTTAAATAATTGTGTAGTAGTTTATTGACATAATTGTGTAGTAATTTATTTGTAGCAAAAGGAAAACTGTTGATAATAATTTGCTTTGGTAGATGGTATAGATTGCTTGATGAATTAAAATTGATAGCTTGAATTGTTATCGGTTGTAATCGTTACTAGTAGTGATTGAGAAGTATTAAAGTGTTAATGGTTATTGTAGTAATTGTTAATAGATTATATACGATGGTTTTATATACATGCTTGTGTGTATGTTTATAATTGCCGGATTAAGAAAACAAAGGAAACGAAAAAGGAACAAAGTAGAAAGGATAGAAAAGATATGTTTGTGTAGATTATTACACAATTTTGAAATTAAGTAAATGGGTATTTGGTTGTTCCATGAATACAAGTTCACACTTGTGCTTGCCTAAACATAATATGGAAAGGTAGTTGAGAAATATGTATGAAAGATCTTCATGCAATTGTTGTATGTGTGTATGTGAAATAGGTTGATTACACTAAGGTACCATTAGGTGGATGTGAAGTAGTACATACACATGTGTGCAAAATCCTAGTATGGAAATAATTTTTTAAGCGTGGAATGCGGTATTAGATGAAATACGGTTATGCATGGGTATGTATATAACCAATGCATGCTTATATGCATACTTGTTGTGAAGTGTGGTGCACATTGAGTGCACTAGTTTGGTGCATGTGTGGGTCAACTCTTAGCATGATTGGAGGCTAGGATGAACCCTAACTAAATCGAGATGAGACTTTGAGTATTGATATTTCCACCTAGAAAGTGGTGATTAATGAAGGAATTAAGCGGATGAGTTTTGACCTAAATTGAGTAAAGGTGTTAGCCTTAAGTGGTATGACTCGATTGGTACGGACAGGCACTAGTTGCGGCGTGGTCTCGTCCGCAACACGTGCGGCGTGATCTCGTCTGTTAATTTTTGGGATTTAGTAATAAGAACTGTATGGTGAAAATTAGGGAATGGACCCTCCAAATCCACCTAAGGTTCAATATTGTTTAATGCGAACAAAGAGCAAGAGTGTAACTCTAAGTCTCTAGACGGAGTAGGGGTGGCCCTATCGATTCGTCTTATATTCATGATAACTTTGGTAGAGGCAGGATTGGAGAAGGACCATGATTTCGGCAGAGCTGATGATCACCGGCCTGACCGGAAGTGGAGAGGGATCACGATCCTGTCGGAGTGGAGAAGGACCATGATCTGAACGAACAGGATGATCTCTGCCGTTCAGAGTGGAGAAGGACCATGATCCAACTGCAGGAGCAAAAATGGACCACATGTGTGCAGACTCTACCAGTCACTAAATGAATGTCAGAAACAGGAAAGAATACAAGAGTAGGACGCATGGCGAGGGATTGAACCCTATTATCTGGAGAATACGAACTCGATTTAGGGAGTATGTAGTATGGGATGCATATGTTTTCAAATCAAGTTTGCATTAGATTAAGAGCATGGTGTGCATATGAGTTGTGCATTAGAATCTAGATCATGACATACACCGACACTTGTGGTTTGACTTTCACATTTCTTTTCTTCTGCAACAAATATTGATTGTTGAGAATTTTGGAGATTGTGGTTTTCATCCGCGTTGCGTCAGTTGTATTCAACTGACGTACCCACAGTTTGCTAATTGCAGGATCGTTGATCGTGGAGCAGAGGACTCGTGCTGCGAAAAGCATCCAAATGTAGGATAAAGTTTCCTTGTGCAATGTAAGTTGCTAATTTCCTGTAATTTTTCTGTGTTGTGTACTCATTGAAGTAAAGATTCTGGGTAAGTGTCACGAGCGCCCAGTGTGTGGAACTCAGGGCGCTACAACATAATCTCAGACAAACGGAATCGCGGACTAGGTTTGTGGGTTAACAGTTTGAAGCATTACAGAAAATTCTCATCGTGATCAATAACTCTAGACCTCAACATACAATATTTCCAAGATCCATGTCATATGTGCATAGGAAAATCCACATGTAATAAAGTTTGAGGCATCAGTTGAAAATAAAAAGCTCAACTGTTTAAGAATCCAAATCAACTAGAAACAAAGAAATATTGGGGGTCTCACCTCAGCATAATTTCCACATGCATATTGAAGTGTAGCATCACCAATCTTTCTAGCAACTTCAGGACTATGGTTATTCTTTGTCCGTTTCCTTCTTCCCCTTCTTCTGCCCTGAAAACCAACACAACACAAAAGGTCAGCTTTCTATGCAGGGGAACCTAAAGAAAGGTTTGGCATACAAGTAACAACCAGTAAGTCACCTAAGCATAAATCAACTTCCACATATTTATGAGGCTTAAATCCAATTTGCATGTGGTCATGTAATTGAAATACCGTATGAAAGACTATGGGGTGATTGGTAAGAGTTGAAAGCTAACAGGAACAAGAATCTTACTGCCTTTGATCTTCTTCTGCGGCGACCAAAATTCATCAATTCATTGAACTCGTTCATTTCTTCCATCGTAACACCTAAAATCTCGCTGTTCCTTGCCTTCTTCACCTGCCCTTCACTACCACACGAATAAATAAAACAAACTGCAAAGAACAACTGGGAAAGGATAAAAAAAAAAAATTATAACAGATAAAAAAGTAAAACACGGTACCATTCAAAAACTCAGCCAAATTTCTTAAATTTTTGAGTAGTTCCGTTCCTTTCAGCTATACATACTTCATACTTGACGGTAAGATTAGACTTACACTTAATTTAGACAATCACACAGACCAGACAATTTAAATAATCATCATTTTAACAATCACCATTTTAAAGTGAGTAATTATCTACTATTACTAGTTACCCATTGATTTTAATATCATCAACTACAGAAAATGCAAGGAACTAAAATTAGCATTTGTAAGATGTAGGGAAGTCACAAGTTTAGCGACTTCCAAAACCATGCACCCAATCTCTTCTTGCCAGTTCTCCCCCCAACATCTACCTATTCCTCCTCATTTTCCCTCCTCCTCTACCTCCCTTCTCTTTTGTTCTTTCATCTCTCTTAAATCTCAAGCCCCCCTACCATCTATGAATAACCAAGAGCAGTTGCATCACTAAGCATAACTTCTACGCTCAAACTAGGGTAAAGTAACATAACTGTGACTGAAGGACCGCTTATAACTACTAAGTCAGCCCCACGCTATGGGGGTGATGTGTAAATTATAATTGGTTGGCGAATATGAAAGGAAAACAGTTCTATTTGGAAAGCATATTGTATAGGCCACACTTATCTGGTATAGTGAGACAACACATGCTATTTCAATGTAAATCCGTGTGTAGCTATTAGAACTTGTTGGGACCTTTGAAGCACAAACACTTCTATTTGGAAGTCATGTCGAGTCCAACTCAACACCAGCTATTCAATAATTTATTTGTCAAAAAAATATGTGTGTCACTGTGCAGTGCTATACCATGTTCTTGTGTCTTCTATGTTGGGGTAATATACATACTAGTTAATTCGACCGTTGGAAGTGCAATGCATGTGCCCATGCCCTCTTTTAACTTTCAGTGGATGATTGATATAGTTTGGAGTTTGAAAAGTGTGGCTGAGATTTTATGTAGATGATTAAATATAAGTGAACAAATTATATAGTTCCGTAACTTCAAATAAGTAGTTGAAATTCATAAGTTGATGGTTGTCCACAAAACACACAGCCGCAACTCTGTAGTTATAACTAGATTACCCCATGTGCAAAAGTACTCAACCCATGCTTTTTCCCCATTTCACATTTTTTGCCTACAAATCTTCCCCCATGAACCCCACTTTCAACATCCCCCGACAATTTTCATCCTTTTCTTCAACCACCAACCACCTACTTTCTTTTATTCATCTTTTTTTTCCTTTTAGCCACATTTTTCACACAACTCCCATTTGCTTAGCATGACACACGTTACTCCACTACCAATTCCACACTTCCTGGATATAACATGCCAAGTCAGCACTGCCACATTTCACTATAATGTTAAACCCTAAACAATTAAAGTTAAACAATAATCAATTAGATATTAAGTAGGTTCCGATTTGGTTAATGATACGACTTAGATTTTAGTTTGACTGATGAAGTGATAATGTTGATTAAGACGGTCACATCAAGGTGTGTTCATCTAGGAATAGAATTACTCTATCTTATACAAATAGAGGCGTAGACTCGTCATTTTGGTGTGTACCTAGATTGTGGATGGGAGAGCGCTTTGCGCTTATTCTCGGCTAGGGCTTCGTACTCGAGTCGCTGAAACTGCTGGTATATCTCCTCATCGTCACCATTAGTTGAATCGTTGAGCGCAAAATCGAGGGGATCCATTTCGCCATAGAACTTTAGATTGTAGCTCTCATCTCCCTCCCCTTCCTCCTCCTCCTCCTCCTCTTCCCCATCTTCGTCGCCGTCAACTTGGGCTTCTTCTTCTTCTACTTCCTCCTCTCCGATTTCGATTTCCTCCGCATCGGAAGCCATGGCTATAAAACCCTAGGTTTGAATAGGATGGAGTAATTTCGATTTCGAGGCGGCGTCGACTTGGGTTGCCGGGGAGGATTTCGAGCGGGTAGTCGATTTGAATTTGGGGTTGGGGGTGTCGGGATATGAGGTAGGGTTTGGGGTGGTCGGGATTTGATGTAGGGTTTGGGGTGTCGGGATTTCCGTTCGAAGTGAGAGGGGGAAGAAGGAGGCCGGGATTTCAGGTAGGGTTTGAGGGTGTCGGGATTGGAGATAGGTAGGGTTTAGGTTCGCGTTCGAAGAGAGGGAGGAAAGAAGTTGGCTGATATGTGAGAGAAAGAAAGAGATGAGTTGTGAAATCTCCTTTTTGCCCCCTCACTATATTGGCATCTCTTATTAGAGCATCTACTATCTTTGCTGTTTCAAAATTACATATTTGGCATTTATAGCAATGAAACGATGGCCGTCGTGCCAATTTTTTAAAAAAGTGCTGGACGGTAGAAGATCTTCCGTCCAGCAATTTTTTAAAAAAATTTTAAATATTTTTAGATGGCAAATTCATAAATATGAATGACATTTTCGTAATTTAAAATTATAATGAGATGGAATTTTTTGAAAAAATTTAAATCTTTTTAAATGGCAAATTCATAAATATGAATGGCAGTTTCATAAAAAAAAAATTAAATGAAAAAGTCTTCCGTCTGTCCACATTAAAATAAAAAAATTTAATAAGACTGAAGAAAAATGATCTTCCGTCCGTCCATATTAAAATAAAATAAAAATCTATATAAACTATTAAAGGCCTGGATCTATCAAGTGGCTCACCTTCAATCCCTTAAAATCAAAGGTCTGGATCTAACCTCATAAAACACATTCCCCCCCCCCCCCCCCCCCCCCCCCCCCCCCCCCCCCCCCAATTTCAAACCCCAAAACCAAAATTTTCCCTCAAAACTAACAAACTCATTACTTTATTACTATCTTTCTTTTCTCTCTTCACTTTTTTCATATTTCTCTCTTCCTCTTTCTCCCTATCTCTCTCTCTCATTCTTTCTTTATTTTCTTAGAAATTTAGATTTTAAAATTTCAGGTTTGAAAATTTTCAGAATTTTTATGTTTTATTTTTTTGCAAATGTTATATTGAAAATAGCAAATATCTATTCAACAGTTAAATTTCATCAATTTTCGCACTTAAAGTTTTAAAAAATTAGATTTTACACACTCATTTATAATTATTTTTCAACATACTAATGAAACACATTGACTTTTATTTACAACTAATTATTGTGATACTATTCAAACTTGAGCTGTATAATTATTGTTTTATTGTTTACAGAGCTTTTCGTGTTTTATATCGTTCCGAAGATGTGCCGTAGGCATGTGCCCATGGGCAAATCTAGTAATAAGACAAAAGAAGATCCTCCGTCCGTCCATATTAAAATAAAAATATTTAATAAGACGGAAGAATATCCTCCGTCTTCTATATTTAGCAATTGTCAAATCGGCTCGCTATATTTAGCAATTGTCTCTAATGGGAATATCGGTCTCTATTCAATGTTTAGTTGTGATGTGATGAGAACGAATAAACAAGGAATGCAAGCTATTGAAAATATGTGAATGAGATATGTGTAGGGGTGGGCAACGGTCGGTATCCGACCTAATATGAACCATCCACTGCCGATTCAAAGAAGATCGGTGTTTTAATTTTCTCATTCGCAACCAATCCGTGTTGTGCGGAATACAAATCAAACCAACAATCAAACCAATGCAGAAACAAAGAGAGAACCAGCGAGAGAAAAACAGAAAAACAAGCAACACAAGAACACAAGATTTACGTGGTTCGGCAAAACGATGCCTACATCCACAAGGGGCGGTTGGGGTTTCTTTACTATGATCTCCAATGGGCAAACAAAGCCTTTACAAGAGATGACGGCTTCAAAATCCGAATAAGGTGTTACAATTTACAAACCCTAACGGGTGTATTTATAGGGAAACTATTGGGCCTTTCGAATTGGGCCGAATCTGGATCCAAAACCCGCCGACAGTCGACTGGTCTTCATACCAGTCGACTGATTCCTTCGGGACGGTCGACTGATCAGTCGACTGCTGCTACTGTATCTTTAGTCTTTGAAACTTCTCTCTGGACAGTCGACTGCTCCTCCATCCAGTCGACTGAAGCTCTGGAACTTTCGAACACTGCAGATACCAAATACCAGAATCGAGCCATTATCCTACAATCTCCACCTTGGCGAGATCTTCCAAGTCAAGTATCCAACAATCTCCACCTTGGTGAAATCTTCCAAGTAGCCCAAGCAATCTCCACAAATACTCCAAAACAACTGCTCATCACCAAATGCAACAAACGAACCCAAACTCCACCTTAGTATGATATCACATACTAAACAAACCAATAGCAAAGTACTATCCCAATCGCCCATGCCAAATTATCAAACATGCAAAATATTAGCCAGGTTCATGCAATGCTTGAACTTGGCTGCCCCAACAACTTTGGTCAACATATCAGCAGGATTATCAGCTGTTCCAATCTTCACCAAATGAATATCACCATCCTTTATCAAATCACGCACAAAATGATAACGAACATCAATATGTTTGGTCCTCGAATGATGAACTTGGTTCTTCGCTAAATGAATAGCACTCTGACTGTCACAGTGTACCTCCACCTTCTCCCGATGAATCCCCAAGCTCTTCAAAAGTCCATGTATCCAAATGGCTTCCTTCATGGCCTCAGCAACCGCCATGTATTCAGCCTCAGTAGTAGACAACGCTACAGTGGACTGCAAATTTGACCTCCAACTTATAGGTGCTCTAGCCATAGTAAACAAATAGCCTGTAGTAGACCGCCTCTTATCTAGATCACCTGCATAGTCAGAATCAACATACCCAACTAATAACCTGCTAATATTGTCATCCCTTTCAAATTTCAAACCCACATCTGTGGTGCCACTTATGTACCTCAAAATCCATTTAGCTGCTTGCCAATGCTCTTTGCCTGGATCATGCATATATCGACTAACCATACTCACCGCCTGAGAGATGTCGGTCGAGTACAAACCATGGCATACATCAAACTGCCAACCACACTAGTGTAAGGTACATTCGCCATATACTGTCTCTCTTCATCTGTACTTGGAGACTGAGAAGCACTAATTCTGAAATGACTGGCTAAGGGTGTGCTAACTGGTTTAGTTTTCTCATCTATACCGAACCGTTTCAGCACCTTCAAAAGATATTGCTTCTGTGTCAAACTCACTATGCCCTTTGCTCTGTCTCTAGCTATCTCCATCCCAAGTATCTTCTTGGCTTCACCAGGATCCTTCATCTCGAACTCAGAACTCAACTGATTCTTCAAATTTTGAATCTCCTTAGCATTTTTAGAGGCAATCAACATATCATCCACATATAATAACAGATATATAAAAGAACCATCCTGCAATTTCCTGAAGTAGACACAATGATCAAACTCACTTCTGGAATATCTCTGCACCTTCATAAACTGGTCAAACCTCAAATACCACTGCCTTGGAGATTGCTTCAACCCATAGAGAGACTTCTTCAACCTGCAAACACAACTTTCCTTCCCAGCTGTCTTAAACCCATCTGGCTGCAACATATAAATTTCTTCATCTAGATCCCCATGTAAGAACGCAGTCTTCACATCCATCTGCGTCAATTCAAGATCAAACTGTGCTACCAATGCTAACAAAATCCGAATAGAAGGATGCTTCACAACTGGAGAGAACACTTCATTATAGTCAATACCTTCCTGTTGAGCATACCCCTTTGCAACTAGTCTAGCCTTGAACCGAACACTGCCTTTTGGACCTTCTTTCTTCGTATACACCCACTTGCAACCAATTGCTTTCTTCCCCTTTGGTAGTTGCACTAAATCCCAAGTCTTATTCTTGTGAAGAGAGTTCATCTCTTCATCCATAGCAACTTTCCAATCTGCATTTTCTGAACTTCTAGTAGCTTCTTTGAAGTTGGAGGAAACTTCATCATCCACAATGGGAAGAGCAAATGCAACTGTATCTGTAAAACGAGACGGTCGTTTGATATCTCTTCTTTGCCTTCTTACTGCAATTGATTCTTCCTGCTGGATAGGAACTTCTTCATCATTCTCAGTATCAACCACATCATCTTCATCTTGGACAGGAACAGGATTTTCAACTGACAACTTTTCTAACTCCACCTGTTGGAAAACTCTCCTACCAGTCGACTGGTTATCGCCAACAGTCGACTGTCCCGAGCTCCCACTCTTCTGCTGTTCTAGACCACCAGTCGACTGCTCCTGTACATCAGTCGACTGTCCCGAGATTCTGCTACTCACCTGTTGGAGAACTGTCCCACTCTTCTGCTGCTCACCAGTCGACTGTCCCATACCACCAGTCGACTGTCCCGAGCTAATCATGCTGGTCTCATCAAAAGTCACATCTCTGCTGATTACTAACTTCTTTTGTTCTGGATACCACAACCTGTAACCTTTGACACCAGTACTAAAACCAACAAATATAGCCTTTTTGGCTCTTGCATCAAGTTTAGTTTCAGTTACATGAAAATAAGCAGGACAACCAAATATATGCAAAAAACTATAATCAGATGCAGGTTTACCACTCCATACCTCAATAGGCGTCTTGCTTTCAAGTGCTGCTGATGGTAAACGGTTGACAATGTGGCTTGCATATATAACAGCTTCTGCCCAAAATGTCTTCTTCAATCCAGACTGTGCTAACATACATCTCACCTTCTCAAGTAAGGTTCTGTTCATCCTTTCTGCAACCCCATTTTGCTGTGGAGTCTTCCTAACTGTGAAGTGCCTCTGGATCCCTTCATCTTCACACAATTTCAGAAACGGATCGTTCTTGTATTCCCCTCCATTATCTGACCTCAGAACCTTAATCTTCCTACCAGTCTGATTTTCAACTTTCTTCTTCCAACTTGTGAACAATGTCAAAACTTCATCTTTGTGCTTCATGGTATATACCCAAACTCGTCTAGAGTAATCATCAACAAAAGTAACAAACCAGTGTCTACCACTCATAGAAGGTGTCTGAGTAGGGCCCCAAACATCTGTGTGCACATAATCGAGGATACCCTTTGTCTGATGTACAGCTGTACCAAATTTCACCCTAGTTTGCTTACCCAAAACACAATGTTCACAAAATTCCAACTTGCACCCTTTAGCATCTTTAAGCAACCCTTGCTTCACAAGCCCCTGCAAGGCCTTTTCTCCTGCATGCCCGAGTCGCATATGCCACAACCTGGTAGAGTCGGGAACAACCTGTTTAGGCTTCTCAGTTACACTGGCAGCCTCACCCAAATATGTCTTTCCCTGCAAGAAAAACAAGTTCTTTTTTCTTTGCCCTTTCATCACCACGAGTGATCCGCTAGTCACCTTCAGAATGCCACCTTCACTAGCAAATTTCAATCCACTGGCCTCCAAAGCACCTAGTGAAATCAGATTCTTTTTCAAATCTGGAACATACCATACATCTGAAAGCTCCCTAATAAGACCATCGTGCATTAGCAATTCAATCTTCCCGATTCCTACCTTCTTACAAGGTGCATCATTTTCCATCAAAACTACACCACCATCCATATACTCCAAAGAAGTAAACCACTCCTTTTTCCAAGACATATGATAGGAGGCTGCTGTATCAAGAAACCATACTTCTTGATAAAGTGAGGGACTAGAAGCAAGTGCAAAAGAAAAATCCTCGCCACTTTCTAAATTATCAACAGTCACATTTGCAGTCGAATTTCCCTTATTTCGTAGCTTTGGACAATCCTTTTTCCAATGCCCCCTTTCATGACAGAAAGCACATTCATCTTTGGCCGGTATTTTCCTGTCCTTCGAAACTCCTCTCGATTTGGAACGAGATTTGTTTCCCTTTTTCCCAGATTTGGACTCAGATCTGGTCTCAGTCCTGCCCCTTACAATCAAAGCTTCAGAAGTTTCTCTATCAACCATTTTATCCCTTCTCCTAGTTTCATTATTCAACAAAGCATTTGCAACATCTTCATATTTCACAGTATCCTTTCCATATAATAAAGTAGTTGCTAAATGATCATAACTTTCAGGTAATGAATTCAACAGAATTAGGGCTTTATCTTCATCCTTAATTTGCTCATCCAAATTTAACAAATCAGCCAATAATTTATTAAATGACTCAACATGAGCATTCATAGACATACCTTCCGTATAGGTGAAGCGAAAAAGTCTCTTCTTCAAATACAGCCGATTCTCCAAACTTTTCCTCATGTATTTGTCTTCGAGTTTCTTCCACAACACCGCAGCAATGGTATCCCTCATCAAATCGTACTTCTGAGCCTTCTTAATAAAGAGCCGAATAGTCCCACACGCAACTCGATTCAACTTCTTCTAATCTGCTTCGGACATATCCTTAGGTTTTTCTTTCTCCAAAGCAACATCTTGTTCTTGTTGAACAAGAACATCCAACACCTCACATTGCCACATCCCGAAATTGTTTGTCCCATCAAAATTTTCAACTTCAAATTTTGCGTTGTGAATCGTTGTTCTTGACGAACTTGATCCCACAACATCCTTGGTTGCATCTGCATCACCCGCCATCTCCCTCTAGGTCGAACCAACAGCTCTGATACTACTTGTTGTGCGGAATACAAATCAAACCAACAATCAAACCAATGCGGAAACAAAGAGAGAACCAGCGAGAGAAAAACAGAAAAACAAGCAACACAAGAACACAAGATTTACGTGGTTCGGCAAAACGATGCCTACATCCACAAGGGGCGGTTGGGGTTTCTTTACTATGATCTCCAATGGGCAAACAAAGCCTTTACAAGAGATGACGGCTTCAAAATCCGAATAAGGTGTTACAATTTACAAAACCCTAACGGGTGTATTTATAGGGAAACTATTGGGCCTTTCGAATTGGGCCGAATCTGGATCCAAAACCCGCCGACAGTCGACTGGTCTTCATACCAGTCGACTGATTCCTTCGGGACGGTCGACTGATCAGTCGACTGCTGCTACTGTATCTTTAGTCTTTGAAATTTCTCTCTGGACAGTCGACTGCTCCTCCATCCAGTCGACTGAAGCTCTAAAACTTTCGAACACTGCAGATACCAAATACCAGAATCGAGCCATTATCCTACAATCCGAACCTTAATTGGATCGGTTTCCATATAAGCCGATTAAGCTCGGTTTGGATTTGATTGGTTGGTCGGTTTGGCATTCTACTTTTCACCTTCAACATCATTCATAATTTTTTTGAAATTTAAAAGATCAACTACAATCAAACTTAAGAAACAACCTGGTATTTGTTATTCAGAAATAAATTTAAAATTGAGATTCATAAAACCACAAGTTGTTAATAAAGACTATGACGTTTAAATGAGTGAGATAAATTACTTTTTCACTTGCATACTTTTGTAATCTTAATTTATTATCATAAAAGAAACATTAAATAACCATAGCTAATTGAATTTCAGGTATTAAAAAAAAAATATTACAATTTATACTTGACTTGATTAAAGTAACTATTAAATGTTACATCAACTTCATGATTCTATTAAGTTGGGCCACACTGTAAATCAAGCATTTCTCAACAACATAACACACAGGTTTATGGAGAATTAAAACATGGGTAGAACAATTACTCGGTTTGTATTAAAGAAATTAAAGAAGACTATTTGTATCTCCAAGAAATTGAGAAATCACTATTTTTATATTCAAGAAATTAAAGGAAATCTATATTTTTTATGGACTTATGCATAGAGGTACGGTCGGTTCGGTTTCATCGGTTATTTGAAAGCCCCATCCAACAACCGAACCGGTCCAGTTGGTTATTGAAGATCAAGAACCGAGCCAATCCAAACCCCCAATTGGTTTGGTTAAAAACCGGTTGGTTCGGGTTGGATTGGTTTGGATTGGTCGGTTCGGATAATAGTTGTCCACCCCTAAATATGTGTGAATATCATTTATGCTTAATGGATATTTGTGAAATATGCTGCATTTGCTGCATTTAGGTCTTTTGGTTGTGTGTTCGTGGCGCCCTTGTCTGATTTGCTACATTTACACATATGCACGCGCTACTTTAAACAACATATAGTAGTAGCATAAACATTTTTAAAAAGTAGGAGCACCATTAAGTGAATATATTAGTAGCAGGGTTTTAAAGAATTTTTTAAAGGATTTTAAAAGAAATTTGAAAGGAATTTTAATGAATTTTCAAAAGAAAGTTAAAGGAAATTTATAAGACGTGGGGGTAAAAAGGTAATTTAACCCCGTCACTGCTAAAGAATTAACAGACGTGGAGGCATGTGTCTTTTGGTACAATTATAAAAAATTTGGGTGCTAATGGGGCATTACTATAACTTACGCACATGTTCTTCTTTTCCCTTTGTTGTTGTTGTTCCTTTTCTTATGCTCTATTATGATACTATTGCTTCTTCTCTTTCAACTTGATAGATTTTGCAGCTGCTCCTTATCTGCTAAATTATAAAAAAAAAGAAATGGAACAGGGATTAGGAATAAATTGTATATACAACTAATTTTAACTAAGTATATCATCTTCGCTTCTCCTCTTGTGATGTGTTGGGGTGGTCGGCGTGCTTCTCTTCGCTCCCGTTTCGTCCCTGTTTCATCGCTGGACGTCGTTTTACTCTTCCGCTTTAGTTTGTTTAAAAATCTATCTTTCAATGTATGTTGCTTGCTTGTTTTCCTGTTTTACGACTTGTAAAATATAACGCTTTTTCATTATTAATATATTTGCTGTTGATGGCTGGAGTCGCAAGACTCTATCCGAGTGATAAAAAAAAAAGTATATCATCTTAATTTTGCTTAGTTTTTAAAAATAGTGAGGACATACGTTAGTTTTCACATTTTGAATGTGGGCATTTGCTAAAATATTTATTTTTAAAAATAATGGGGGTATATGTTAGTTTACATATTTTGGATGAGGGCATTTGCTAAAATACCTTTTATCTTGTATATGTAGGTCATTTTACTGTGTCACGTGTGATGCACGTAAGTCCAGTTAGCGGAATTTTAATCGTTCTCTCCAAATTGAGATTATTTCTTTGCTTTTAAAAATAATAATAGTATATGATAATTTGTACAATTTGAATGGGGGCATTTGCTAAAAGATCCCGAATTTTTTCCAAAAACACATTTATAAAATTTAAAATGACCAACCAAATGCAGCCAAATAGTAAGGGAAATTTTTTATTTTCCAATTGGGCCGAGCTTGAATTTGGATATCAACCCGTTACCGACCCGAACCCGAAATATCTGATTCAACTGGTAGTAAATAAAAGGCTAAATATAAAAAAAGGACACAAAGTTTGGGGTCAGTTTAAAAAAAGGACACTAAGATTTTTTTGTTTAAAAAAATGACACAAAGTTTCAAAAAACTCTACTGGGTTAGTTAGGGTTAGTTCGGTGGGTTTATTTAAACATTTGATTAGTTAAGTGATGTTTTTTTAAACACAAATAAAATATGAATGTGGTTTTTTTAAACACAAACGAAAAATGAAAGTGATTTTTTAAAACCCTACCCTAACCCGAATTTTTTACCAAACTATCCCATTTTTTGTAAGTATGTACGAAACTATCCCTGCTTGAAAAGTTAATACAAAAACATCTCTGTCGTTAACGGGGTTAACAACCTTGGTAATAATAGGCACGTTAACCTCGTTAACGTGTCTATACTTAGTGATTTTTTATGTACAAAACATCCATGTCTGTTTGTTTGTGAAGATAGGCATACACGTTAACTCAGTTAACGACCTTAGTAAAACAAGGCACGTTAACTGAGTTCACATGTCTATACTTAGTGATTTTTTTATGTACAAAACATCATTGTCTGTTTGTTTGTGAAGATAGGCATACACGTTAACTCAGTTAACGACCTTGGTAAAACAAGACACGTTAACTGAGTTAACGTGTGTGAGTATCTCCAATTTCCAGAAATTTTCAACTTTCTGGAAACTTGAAATCTTCACACTCGTTAACTGAGTTAACGGCCTTGGTAATAGTAGGCACGTTAACTGAGTTAATGTATCTATACTTAGTGATTTTTTACCCACACCTCTCTTTGAGATAGTGCCCCATACTGTCTCAACTACAAACGTTAATCCCGTTAACGTGAGTGGTTTAAATACTACCGCTAACGGAGTTAACGAGTTTATATTGGATGGGTTTTTCTGCAAATCTCCACTCAAGGGAAAAAGTTGTATCCACATCAGCACGTTAACGGGGTTAACGTTAGGGAAACTACTAGACTCGTTAACGATAGGGATGTTTTGCTATTAAATTTTCAAACATGGATAGTTTCGTACATACTTACAAAAAGTGGGATAGTTTGGTAAAAAATTTCCCAAGTCCTAACCCCAACCCTAAACAATTTCCCAAGTCCTAACCCCAACCCAGAAAAGTTTTTCGAAACTCTGTGTCATTTTAAAAATAAAAATAAAAAAATTCATAGTGTCATTTTTTAAAACTGGCCCAAAACATCGTGTCATATTTTTTTAATATTTAGCCTAAATAAAAACTCTGAGAATCGAAGACGAGAGAAGGCAATAATGGATCGAGAATGGGGCTCCAAACCCGGCAGCGGCGGCGCTGCCTCGGCCCAGAACGAGGCCATCGACCGCCGCGAGCGGCTTCGGCGACTCGCCCTCGAGACCATCGACCTCGCCAAAGACCCCTACTTCATGCGCAATCACCTCGGAAGGTAAAGCCCAAGAAACCCGAGAAATCAAGAAACCCTAATTCGAAAAGTTGCCGACTTGTTGTGATTTTCTTGTAGTTATGAGTGTAAGCTGTGCTTGACTTTGCACAACAATGAGGGGAACTACTTGGCGCACACGCAGGGGAAGAGGCACCAGACGAATCTGGCGAAGCGGGCGGCGCGGGAGGCGAAGGACGCGCCGGCGCAGCCACAGCCGCACAAGCGGAAGGTCTCGCTTAAGAAGTCAGGTATATAATTGAATTTTACGAAATCGTGATTGTAGAATGAGAAATGGGGGTGATTGGAAAGGGTTGGGGATAGAGTTGAAACAACGGAAGTTGTGTTTTTGGTAGAGGTAGAGGTCTAAGTAGGGAGCAGGGGGTTGTGTGTTGTGCGGAAATGTATAGGTTTATGAATCTTGACGCGATGGCGTTAAGCCAGAGTTATATTAGCCATCCAGTTGAAATTGGTTATCCAGTTGTATCTTTGGGTTTAGGTGCGCAACTGAAGAGAGATGGGGTGGCCGGAGTTTGGATGTATTAGATCAGATTGGAGTTCAGATAACTGCAGTTTTGACTTTAAAGGTCCGGAAAAAGTTAAAGTTAGGACGGTTGGAGTTTTGGAGAGTTATGTGAGATGATGCAAGAAAAATATAGGGCTCCTATGGTCAGAGCAACTCCACCACATAGCTATTTGGGTCGTCATTTTCATATTTGACAACCCAAATGACAAAAAAAAACCACACAAACTAGTCATTTTGATTGCCTAATATGAGAAATGCAATTTCCCCCTCAAAATTGGCAAACAAAATGGCTATTGCCAAATGTCACATCACCATACTTTTTATCTTTTCCCACCAAATTTGCATATACACACACACACACGTACAATATTTTATATATATTTGGCAACCCAAAATGGCAACTCTGTAGAACTTATTGCTATTTTTGATAAAAGTTGTCATTTGAGTTGCCAAAAATGAAAATGGCAACCCACCATGGATGGAGTTGCTCTCACGGGACTCACAAACACACCCAAATGGACCCAATTTTAAACGGGAAGAAATATCCAAATATTTGATGTTCTGCTGTGTTGTTAAGTTTATTTCCTGTGTATGGATTTAAGTATTGCGAAATCTACACATTGGCCCACACAGTTTTAATAATCCCCCTTTATATATATAATATGATTAGTCGGCTAGAAATTAAGGCCGAAGCTTTGATCATTTGAATATACTTTTGAGTTTTGAAAGATAGAAGCAAATATACTTTTAGGATTTTGAAAGAAAGCATGATAATTTAATATGTTTCTAATTTGTTTTTATTTAAAGTATGATATACGAACTATCTCAGGAAAATTAGAACTATATGCCAAAATGTTATATTTACTTTATAATTAGTATAGTTTTTTTTTCTTTTCTTTCTAAAAGGTTGTTTATTGCTTGGCTCACATGGCAAAATTGCTCTGGTTTCACCCCTGAATTTTGTCCAAACAGGGCGAGTTTAGTTGCTTTATGTAAGAGAAGGGGCTGTTCAAATTGTGCTTCTTTAGGCATAATAAGCATGAGATTAAAGTGCATCATTATAACTATGCCCGAAACTTGATGGGTGCTAAAAAGTTCTGACTATGTTTTTGTGAGTGATTGTTGTTATCAGTATTTCCATAACAAGACTAAGATGTCATATACATCTGAGTGAACAATCAGTGTTTGTTGTGCACTTTTCCTCTTGTGGGTTCTAAACTATTTCATTATCTTCTGCAGTTAAGATTGGCAGGCCTGGGTACAGAGTGACAAAACAATATGATCCGGATACAAAGCAGAGATCTCTTCTATTTCAGGTTCTCATTCATTACTAAGTACATGCCTTCTTGAACAATTTGCTGTAACTCTGTTGTCGATATTTCCATCTCTTATGGGTTGCATATATTGGATAATGCCTCTGTGGTTCTTTTATTTTTTAACCTCGATATCCTTTATTTGATCTTTAAATTGAGAAGCAATAAATCGTTATCATTTTTTAGCCTGAGTTGGTCATTGTGGAATAGGGAGAACAAGCCTATGGTGCATCTACCAATTATAGGGTTGTTGATCGAATTGGCCTTAAGCATAGAATTTCCTTTCAAATTTAGTTGTTTGTAATGAGGTCATGCTTGTAAGGCTCAAAACAAACTTATGCCTGATATTTTTTAGGCGCTTTAAGGCAAATAAATGGACTGTCTAATTGCTTTTCATATTGCGGGTTGCCACATTTAAATGAGGCACTCGCCTTAGAATGCTTAATTTCATTTCCACCTTTAAAACTCAGCCTACGACCCATGTGTTGACATCCTGAAAGACATGAAAGGTAAAATTAACTTTTACCCTTTGACATAGTTTAGCATTCCTCTTGGCTTTAATTGTGATGCAATTAATTATGTAAAGGTGCATTGCTCTTTGTAGCAAATAAGACACATTTGACACTATTTTTCACTTTAACCAAGTATGTCCAGTATCATCTAAAATTCTTGCTGACATTATTTCATGTGCCCCACAAAGCCTTGTGATGTAAACTTAACACTAGGTAGAGAATTTTCTAAGAATATTAAAAGATTAAGTTTACCAACAAGTAGTGCCGATTAAGTTACAAAGAAAAATTAGGGATTGATATGATGAAATTTCAAGAAATTGAATATGGGTAACAATCTCAATTAAATCTTCAAGCCTAACAATCAACAAATATACTTAAGCGTTATCAGTATTCTAAATGGCGGCCGCCTCGGACGCCTAGGCGGTGCCTAGCCACTCAGATGGAGGAGAACGAATCACCCCTGCCATAGGCGGTGGTCTAGGCGGTCAAAGGCGATTAGGCGGCCGTGGTGCCGATTAGGCGTCCGCCTGATGTCCAACGCCCAGGCTTTTTCTATTTTTTAAAATTTTAAATATTATTAAATAACACAAAAAAGAGAACTATTATTAATCTTTTAATCTGTTATATACCATGTATGAATCTTTAATAGTAGTGGAATTGTTTTTACCTTTTTTAGTATTATTGGTAATGGATTGCACATATACATCTATTACACATATTAAAATAGCACATGTTACACATATTATACATATTGGCATATTTCACATATTATAATTGGACAATTATTTTTTTAATTGCACATATTACACATTAATTGTACGAGGAAGCTTTTTTTTAATGCATAAACACTCTTTAATTACATATATTACACAAGAACATGATGAATATTTGCAATTGGATTGCATAATTATACTTTACAATTGAAGAATAGGGGCTGAAATTAGCTAAATCGGCAAAATAAATTCAACCGCCTAGGCGCTGCCTAGGTACCGCCTGGGCGCCCTAGGCGCTAGGCGACCCTTAACTGAACCGCCACTGCCTAACGCCGTTTACAACCTTGAGCGTTATTAGCAAGTAAGATGTTCAATAATAATTTGTACGCTAATTGGCAAGTAGAAGTACACACTCAATATTTGTGAATGACAGATAATTCAGATAATATTCTAGAGATGATAGGCAGTACCACAAATAATGGAGGAATGGAAAAAAATACCGGGGTTCGATGAAAGTGTCGCCGCCACAGATAGAGAGGAAGAAGATGCTTGTTGTCGACGTCAATGACGTTGCACTCCTTCATAGATCATTCTCTTGATGTGAAGATTATGTTAAGGGATTGAATGAAGATTTGGGGATTAGGGCTTCAGATTTGAGTTGTATTTAGCGATTAGGGTTTTGGATTTGAATTTGTTTTGGGGATTGGGAGAGGGGGAGGTTTCAGTTGTGGTTGTTGGAGGCTAGAGGGGTGGTCGGGTGTGTTAGGGTAGGTGGCCAGGGGTTTCGGGGGTGTCGAAGGGGTGGTTGTGGCATTGGTTTGGGGAAGCCAGTGGCTCGGGGGTAGCGTTGGATTGGATGATAAGGGGGTTCGGGTGGTCAGTTGAAGAAGAGAGAGGGAGTGGGGGTCGGATGAGGAGAGAGAGTGGGTGGGGTTGCGGAGCAGCGAGAGGGGATTTCAGTGGGGTATAGGGGTCGAGATGGAGGTGGGATCTAGGGTTTCTCACAAACCCTAATTGATGAGGACATCTTTCCTGTTTAGTTTAGGATTTTTATTTCAGTACCATTTTTGTTTTTGGCAATTATAGCCATATGTAATCTTTTTGTAATTTTTAGATTTTGAGAATATTTTGAGATTTGTATCGTATTTTGAGCCTATTTATAGGCCTTGAGATTAATAAGAAAGACATGCTATTCTTTATTAAAAAAACAATTGTGTTGAGTTTTTGCTCTTCCTCTCTCTCTTTGTGTGATACAAGTGAGATCCAAATTATTAGGGTTTGTGATAAATCCTAATTCAATTTTAGGGTTTGTGATAAAATCTAAAATCTACCCCAAATTAAAACAATCCCCAAATCCAACTGAAATCAATCCCTAATCCCAAATATAATTAACCAAACCCTAATTACTGAACCCCTTCTTCCTCCAATTCCCGCTCAAACCCAACCACCCTACACCCTAAACCACCGCTGCCATCCTCTCGCCTTCGTCACCTGCAACCCGCACCACCACCATCGCCCTTTACCCTTTCTCCGTCAACCCACCACCGCAACCCTCCCCCCCCACGTCGTCACCCCCGTCGACAAAACCCCTCACCTCCATCCCAAATCGACGTCGCCCCCACAGTCGCCCCTCCTTTCCCTTTCGATCGACGACCAACACCGCCGTCGATCGCCCAGTCGTCGATGCCTTCGCTCAAACCCGGCGCCATCAGCCGCCCCTTGGCCATTGCTCCACTTGCGGCCGATCCCTTCTCTCTTGTGCCCTTGCTGTTCTTTGAGTGCTGTTCTCTTAGTTGCTGTTCAAATTCGAGATCTACGCTGAGTTCTTCGAACCCTCGGTATACTCTTTCCACTTTTAAATATTTGTGTTCTACTGCTCTATTATCTATTATATTATCTGATTCGCCTATCGTCCACAAAAATAATTGAGATTGAGTGTTCCACAGGCTTGAGTAGAGTACGAATCAATATTGAATTTATTACTTGCTAAGAACACTTAGGGATTTAATTATTGATTGTAGAGTTGAATTATTAATTGGGATTGTTAACGTGATTCAGATCTTAAAAATCCATCCAACCAATTAATTGTTTAAAATTTTCAACTTTGATCCACACCTACGTGTTGGTAAAATTATTCCATTAAGAATCTTGGAAGTTCTCTATTTTAGCGTTAGTTTTACATCACTAATGTTTTCTCAATGTTTCACACAAAAGAGATGAATGAAGAGAAAAACTCAATCACACAATTTTTTTTAAATCAGTCAAAGCATATCTTCTCATTAGACTAAAGTCTTATATATAGGCTCAAAACAAATCTCAAAACAAATCTCCAAAATATATCCAATGTGCAGAAAATAAGGGTGCAAATAGTAAAACAACTACATATGCCAAAACAACTAAAAGTGCTGAAATGAAAATAACTAGGCTAACAAAATAGTCATCCTAGACGATGCCTGCAATGATAGAAGCGCCCAAAAGGTCTCGAACCGATGTCCTCATCACCTTGTTAAAGCTTTGCTTCAGCAGTAACTGCTGGAAATGCTTCTGGCTTATGTGGTAGTATAAAGTACTCAGCGCTTCAACGTTGTCTTTGACTTGTTTGTGTTATTTTGTTTGTCTTCGCGATAGGAATTTTGGATCTTAATCTAAATGCTAATAGGGGCCTATAATACAGTAACTCTAGCGGTATATGCTCCCTATTCATTTGACTAGTGTGTGAAATACGAGGGTGTCGTCTATCTTCATCCCTCTGTAAATAAAAGCATTTGCTGGACCCTCTCATAATGAACTACTTTTACCAATTCCTGCAACATTCCCTCTTTCAAAATGACATTTTATTAGTGGTTACTCTTTGAAGAATGTTATGCTTGGTACTGATACGTACTTTTCATTTGGTTTGATTTGGTTTTTTTTTTTCCTATTTTAATTCTCTAATTTAACACTCCTATGGTTTCAGATTGAATATCCTGAAATTGAAGATAATATTAAACCTAGACACCGCTTTATGTCAGCTTTCGAGCAGGTAAGGGTCTATATTGGTGGATTTCACTTCATATACTATATTTTTCCATTCAATTCCCAGTTTGCTATATTGTTCTGTGTTTTATCAATGCTTTTTTCCCTTCTTCTTTTTTCCAGAGAATTGAAGTGGGCGAGAAAAGACACCAGTACCTGCTATTTGCAGCTGATCCTTACGAGATCATTGCTTTCAAGGTTTTTTCCTCATATGTTGAGTTTATTTGAAACTTATTGTTAGATGTCATCAATGAATGCTTTAATCATTGTTCCTTCCAATTCAGGTTCCTAGCACAGAGATTGACAAATCCACACCTAAGTTCTTCTCTCATTGGGATCCCGATTCTAAAATGTTCACAGTTCGTCATTCTAACCCTTAATTTTTTTTATTTTTTATTTGCTTGGTTGCGTCTTTGGAGTTAACTCTATTTCTGTCAACTTTAAACCAGTTGCAACTTTACTTCAAAGCCAAGCTGCCAGAAACCAACAAACCTCCTCAGGGTGCACCACCGCCACCATCTGCCACCAATGGAACACTGTCTGCTCCCGCAGTTCCCCCAAGGCCGATGCCACCTCAAGCACAACCACCACCACCACCGCCTCCATCGGCGGGGAACCCACCTAGAGCCCCGCCACCGCCACCGCCAGTTGGGACAATCCAGCCCCCTCCTCCGCCACCTCTGGCAGCGAATGGCCCTCCTCGGCCTGCTCCACCACCGCCGATGGGAGGTGGTGCAATGGCCAACTTCACTCCAGGCACCCAGATTGGTCGCCCACCAATGCAAGGATACCCACCCCCGCCGCCCCCTAACATGGGCGGTCAATAGAATTCCAAAGTCTGCTGTCTCGTCATTGGTATTATTAAAACTTCTGTTGCTGCTGTGATTGTAGCCTTATCAGCAAATGCTGGGAAAACTTATGTAGGTTTCTTGAGGCTTGCTATGTTTGAGTTTTGTTAGGCAAGAGATCAATATATGCTTATATTTATGATATATTACCAGTACTTGCTTCTGTGTACAAGTTAATTCTAGTTAACTACTGTGCCCGCTGTCATTTCTTTTGTAATACTGTCAAGATATGATCTATTGATTGGAGATTAGGTTTTGCTGAGAAAAGAAAGAACTTGAGATACTGTACTGATCTGTATGTTTCCTGGCAAGCATGCAAGTAATGCACTTTGATATTTTTTTCATTGCTAACTAATCGGTGATTTATCGACTTGTGCTTTATGTGTCAATTTTGTTTTTGGGGCCAACTGGTATTGGAGCAGAACAGTTATTTCTTGGGGTGCATTAGTGTGCATACTTTCTACAACTCACTCAGCTGTTGAAGCTGCTGCATAATCGCAAACATGTAGTTACAAACACAGAATCAGCCAGTGCTACTAAAATTGCACAAACTATCTATAAATAAGACATTACCAAGTCTTTGGCGGTCATACGATTCAACTATTAACATCAATTAGCAAACCCATGGTCACAAATATACACACTTCAGATATCAACATCTAACAATTGTTTCTTAATTGAAACTGTACTGAAATTAAGATGCTTTTAATTCAGTGGGTGTAATTTAACCGCACAAATGAAATGCATGCCTATTAGAGATTGCACAACAACTATCTAAGATCAAAACAGATAAAAAAAAAAAAAAATCCAGATTCCTCAAAGATGCTCGCCCACCAGAAACTGGCTTCATCTCCCTGTTCTCTGCTTGTTTGAGAGGGATATGGACCCCTCCAATGTATGATGCACACAAGGTTTATAGGTTACTTGATCAAGATACTATAGTCCAGTTTTCGCTCGTTTCATTCCCGTGCTGTTGAATGGTGATGCACTGGGGCTCATATGAGGGCTTTCTTCTCTAAGAGTGCCGTTCAGCAAAGCTAACTCCCGCAATTGCTGTTTCTTGTAAAAATCAGTCGATTCATCCTGCAAAAGAAGAAAAAGAAGGGATTACATTATATTATCCCGAGGAAGACGAGAGGAGAAGAAGATTAGTAGAAGAAGTGAAGGAAAAATTTATTTATGTACCACTGGCTGCAAAAGTTCTTCTACAATGCCGACAGCTCGGTTAAGCTGGATATCGATAATGTCTGCTGGGAACTCAGCCTCTACAAGCACATGTAATTGCTCATTAAGGTGCTCATATCCGGGTTTGTCTCTTAGCATCTCTTCCTAATAGATACAGAAGGTTCAGTTCTATTAGGAAATTATCATATGAATTATTCATCTACATACAACATTACAACAGTTTTAAGATCCTTCCTCTGAAAAATATCATAGTGGTACTAAGAAGTGTGAAATTAGATGCCATGGGCATAATAGGCCCAAGAAATCTTAAGAAGCCATCTAAAAAAGTTCACAGAATTTGTCAGGGTACAATCATAAAGTACCAAGTATAGAATTTTACATATCACAAGTTCTGTTGCTCCTTTTTTTCACTGTTGTTACAAAATGGAAAACAATTTGGCATCTGAGATACCCACATGGCTGTTGGTCATAAACTTCAAGGAATTAAAAACATTAAATAATTTGATCGCATTACAGTATATTGTTAATTGACTACCACTAGCTATAAACTAAAAAACACAATTTCATTGAGTACTGAAGTGGAACTGGGACACACAGAAATTCTTCGAACCAAAGGAGACAAACTCAGAGTGCATGTGATACCTTCAATGTTTAAATAGTCACTCTTAAAGCTATACAATTAACAGTTTAACACTCAATTCTCTCTATCATAGTGGCAGAAACAAAAGTATCTTGTGCTTGCAGGTATAGGCCAAGTCATCAAAAGATGCATCACAATGTGATTGACAAAGCTTTCAAACAGCATAAGAAATAAAATGTAGTACCTTAGCAAAATCTTTTACCGAACCCCGACCCCGTATATAAACTCTGCAATGTGTTGTAGCCTCAACTCTTTTCAGGGAATTCCCTCTCGGTCCCAACAGACGGCCAACAAAATTATACTGTATTCAAATTAACAGGCTATCAATTACTTATGAAAAATATTGGTCCAAAAACATAATAGTTAGTTTACATTCTAGAAACATTTACATACATTGGGGAACTTGTCGACAGGGACATCCAGTCTCACAACCTTCTTAACAACGGGACTCATAGAAACTCCAGAAGCACCATTCCAACCAACTGATGGTGTTGGAGACATCCCCATTCTTTGCAAATAACCATTTTCCTAAATATAAAATTTGCTTAAGTAAATCGCATGCAAGTACAAAGCGATTATTTCTCCTTACTTACATGCAATTTTTTTTAATAACTAAAAAAAGGGCATGTAGTCACCAGCACACGGAAAAAATCAAAAGGACAAGAGTAGATAAAAGAATATATCTAAAAGCATAGAAATACAAAAGAGTAGACCAGAAGATAGTAAGCCACATTTACGTCTGTTAAGGCGTCAATGTGAAGTAGGATTATGTTGCATATATATTATTATACGTCCTACGGATTTTTCATTGTTTCATATTTCAACTTTCTCAGGCAAAAGTATTTTGCGAAGGGATTTTATGAATCCGGTAAGGTATCATAATTTTTTTTCTTAGCATAACAGGAAAATAATAATAAGAAATACGGAGTAGCAGATTAGTGTCACTAACACAGAACTTTATTGACATACTCAAAAGAGAGAGAAAAAATGACAATGAACAACTAAATATAACTTTGTTCGTCAGGTTCATGTTCATCAGTCTTGGACATTTAACTTCGCCCACAACGTGCAGGGCTGGGATTGTGACTTGAATCCAGTTCAAAAATATAAGAATGAAGGCAAGCATTCGAGAAAAAAGTTAACAGACCCACATGGAACAAATAAAGAGATGGATATGTGGATAATTTTGTTTGTAGACACTATACTATTATGGTTTCCCTTTTAAATCATTCGGGTAGTATGCCTAATATTCATCAAGGCTTTTAGGCCAAAATTATTGAACTTAGTCACTACATGTAGATGGTATTGGGTTATGATCTCACATTTCTATGAAGGTGCAGATCGGGCACTTATTGATGGTATTGGATTGGTGACATCACTTTCCTACAACTTCCAAAGGCACAGATTGGTCAAACACTGACGGTATTGCTTTCTGGTTTTCAACTATCAAAGCTTCAAATTGGTCTACAAAGTTAAGGTTTTACAACTTTCGATTACTATAACCACTGATGGTACATATTGGTAATATATAAATGGTATTGATATATGACTTCACAATTCACATTCATACTAGGTGCATCAATGTCACCACTACGTCCTCTTTGCACCACTAATTTTATATCACGTATAAACTTAACCTATAAAAAAACATAAACAATATTATTCATCATTTGAAAGTAAAATGGGTGGGGCGGTTTCCTCAAATTTGTACTGACATTTTTTGTTGTCCTTTGTTGAACAAAATTTTGAGTTTGGTAGCATTCACACTGCTTGATTTGAGATTGGAGGACTGCTAGTATGTCTGGTAGCCAACCACCATCATAGAATGAAATGGATTGTAACAGAAACAAATACTATCCAGCTCAGGCATGTCAGCTTGCAGCCAAGCAATACTTTTTATAACTCTATGAGGTCGTATAATTTATAACTGATTAATTACTATGTAAGGACTTTGAGCCTATAATAGATAAAATATGATCGTGGAAATTAAATAGTCGCATGATTTTACAGGAAAAGTTGTGGAGAATACTAAGTATAAGGCTAAATTTGAAAAAACACCCCTCAACTCTATGCACTTCTGATCAAACACCCCTCAACTTTTTTTTATTGAACAAACACCCCTCAACTTTTTTCTCAAAGTACACAGGCCAGGCTGAACAACAGGAAAGTGAAGGTTCACCAAAAGAAGGGTGAGCGTCTGGAAAGAGGAGGGGGAAACATGCACCAACATAGACGGTTTTCTGTACTGTTTTTGGGAGCATGTATTTCATTGTATGTATTTTGGGGGCATGTATTTTGGTATATTTTGGGTTCTGGTATTTTGATGTATGTATTGTTGAGGTACTACAGTGGATCTGTACCCGGTTAGTGAGGGGGGGATTCATATTTTGGACAGAGAATGAGCATCATGGCCCGCATGTGGGTGACATGAACATCATTGTCTGCTCTTGATTGTTTGTTTTATTAAAAACTTTTTAATGAAACACGGGGGGGCCTTGGCCAACCTTTTATGATAAAAAAAAAAACTTTTTTCTCAAAAAAACATCCCTCAAAATTAATAGAGTTAAGGGAGTTTTTTTTCCAAACATTAGTGAAAGTTTAGGGACGTTTTTTTATATATCATAAGTAAAAGTCTAGGGGTATTTTTTGTATCATTAGTATAGTTCAAAGTCGTTTTTTCAAACGGAAATTTTGTGGACCAAACTACGAAAAAAGTCGAGGGGTGCTTATTAAAAAAGAAAAAATTGAGGGGTGTTTAATCAGGAATGCATATAATTGAGGGGTGTTTTTTCAAATTTAGCCTAAATATAAATGTAGAAGACATAATAAAATTGAGAGACTGATATAGGTGCACAGGAAATAATTTTAAAGGTAAAAAAGTCAATATATTCAGGGCAATGGGTGAGAATAGTGCATTACCTCTGTCTGCATCCCAGACCATCCCTCTAAATCCATTGATGTACTGCTCAAGGAACGACCAGTTAATCTTAAAGGACTCCCATGCTCAATTCTCTCAGGACTAGCAAAGTTTTGGTTTGGATTCAAACCAGATGCTCGTACTATTTCTGGATAGTCATTAGAAGAAATTGATGCAATCAAAACAGATACTGTTGATCAAAATCATAGACAAAGATTTGTATAAAGGTGTTGACACTGTTCCAGTGCATCAAAGACACTATAAAGAGACAAGCCAATGAATACAAAAGTTTGATATTAACTATATTCAAACTTTATAGTCCAATGTTGTACATGTTTATAACAGAGCTAGAGTAGGATCCTCCAAGTTCTGATTTGAATAACATTGAAATTGGATGCAGCTTATAACATGTAAAAGGGAGTTGTCTCCAATATCAAATACATTGGAAGATCATATATTATCTTTCAATCTTTACCTTGACAGCTGTTTCTCAAAAACATGAAGATAATTCAAAATTTTACTATTAAGGGATTCACCCACCATGTTTCGGGAAAGTAGATCACAGGACATGTATTTAGGAAGACCATTGTTCCTCCAAAGTTAAATGTTAAAAATAATTCGGAAGTGGCACATTATGTAAAGTCAATAAGTATAAGATGGATATGGAGCATAGCAATCAGCATTCTAGAATTGTTTTCTGCAGCCAGGAGAGAAGAAACATAAATTCAACTAATGGATAAAAGGCCATAGCATTGAAGTCAATAGAAGCATTCAGTCAAACATAATTCAGAAAAGTTCGAACCTTTACTTATCTAAGCAGATTTCCCCCTCAACAATCATCTATGATGTGGTAATCAAAGCACGGACAATGTTTATCTTTTTCTAGTCCAAGGACTAATCTATCTCAACTAGAAAATGTTTGTTATTGTCAATTCGGATTTCAAAATAATGTTTTTTTCTATAATAAAGTTCAAAATAATATTGAATTTGCTACTATAAGCAATCCTCATTTCCTTCATCAGAAGTCCTCATTATGATTTATAGACCCTAATTATGAGCCACTGTATCAAAATGTTATGTTTCAATTAGCCCGAGAAGGCTAGGGATGATATGTTATGTTTTGCCTTCTTGGTGGATTCTAGAGATTTCTTCAAAAGATATTTTAGCCACTTGAGAATTTTTCTCCCACAAAATTCACAAGTATCCACACTTTCAATGACAAGTGTGCAAGGCTCAAAAATGAGAAAGTTCATGAAGGTGCAAAGCTCAAGATGCATGTGGTTGGGTGATGTGCCAGTGGATCATTATGATTGGGCTCTAGACACTTCCACCTTTGAGTATAAATAGAGGGTCACTCCATTCTCAATCATCCAAGAATAAAAAACACAAAAACTAAATGTCTTCGTGTATAGAAGCAAGGCGAGTTGTGAGTGTTCCAAGACTGTGTATAACTCTTGGTAAAAAGTGTGTATAACTCTTGGTATAGAGTGATCCTTTAGATAGAGAGTGTGTACAAGATATATCCTTTTGAATACAAGGGTTCAAGTTGTATATAAACTTGATTTGATATTTTCTTGTACTTGTTATTTTCTTCTAAAGGTGTAAAATCTCTTTCTATTATGAGTTTGTTTATATCTCTTTCCATCAAGTTTCTACTTGCGGGACAAGGGCTATCTCTCTTTTCTTTACAGTGGTATCAGAGCCAGATTCATCGATCGTGGGATGTTCGTCATGGCAAGTTTCAACACTTCACAATTCCGGGTGGAGCAGTTTGATGGAAGAGGAAATTTCACCCTTTGACAGAGAAAGGGTGAAGGACATCTTAGCTCAACAAGGCATAACAAAACCGTTGAAGGGAAAGAATGCGAAGTCAGAAAAAAATTTAGATACAGACTGGCAGGATATGGAGTCCAGGTGTGTTAACACTATTAGGCTTTATATTGCTGATAATATTATCAACAACATCAATGATGTAGATTCTGCACCCGAGCTTTGAAAAAAGTTAGAGAAGCTTTATCTTGGGAAAGGTCTTCAGACGAGGCTAAATTTGAAACAAGACCTCTACAAGCTCAAGATGGTAGAAGGTGGGAACCTCATGGAGCACATGAACGTGTTCAAAGGTTGTTGAATCAACTAGCAAGAGTTGAAGTAAAAATTGAGGAAGAAGACCATGCCCTTTTACTTCTTACCTCGCTTCCCGATTCGTATGAAAATATTGTTACTACAATTGTGTATGGTAAGGAAATAATGAAGATGGATGAGATGGAATCAACTCTCTTGTCACACGAGAAGAGAATGAAAGCCGACGATTCTCAAGGTTCCGTCTTTGTTGCTCATGATCAACATCGTAAGGGAAGGTCAACTGTCAGAGGATTTAGCAAATACAACAGGTCTAAATCCAAGGTCAGGGAAAGGGCAAGCAATGCTACAAGTGCAAGGAGTGGGGACACATAAAGCCAGATTGTCCATTGATGAAAGAGAAGGATGATAAGTCTCCTATGGCTGGTATAGCGGAGATGGCTAAGGATTTTGGAGAATTTCTCATGGTATCCAAAGGTAACAACACTAATTCTCAAGATGATTGGATACTAGATAGCGGTTGTTCTCATCATCTTTCTCTAGAAAAGAATATTTTGATACGTTTCAAGAAGCCCGAGGATTCATAACTTGGGGTGATGGCACTAAGAGTTGTGTCATGGGTAAAGGAATGGTTAAGATTAAAATGTTCGATGGAGCAATTTGCACTTTGGGTGATGTGGTGTATGTCCCAAGGTTTCGAAGAAATCTAATATCCTTAAGCCAGTTAGACTTAAAAGGCTGCAAGGTGTTGTCAGTAGAGAGAGTCATGAAAGTTTCACATGGCTGCATGGTCCTAATGAAGGGAGAAAAATGTGGTAATTTATTCTGTCTGATTGAAAAAATTGTACCGTCTAAGGATTTTGGGAAACAATGTGTACAAGAAAACAAGCACTTGAGGCGGGTCTCGTTTGCGGGCATAATAGAGACATTAGCCACATGTTTCCAGGTTTCAGATGATGGTGAAAATAAATATACTGCTGGTGAAGATGTAAAGTATCGGTCTCTCTTTGAGACCAACTAGTGATTGTTGACATGGAACAGTTACATTTAACATTGGCCGTTATGAATCAGGGGGAGTTAGGATCGTATGTAACTGATTCGAGATATGTGTAGCTGGTACAAGAACATGGCTAGGCAGTGCAAAATTATCCACCTAAGTCGGCAGGGGGAAAATGTTATGTTTTGCCTTCTTGGTGGATTCTAGAGATTTCTTCAAAAGATATTCGAGACCACTTGAGAATTGTTCTCCCATAAAATTCATGAGTCTCCACACTTTCCATGGCAAGTGGGCAGGGCTCAAGAATGAGAAAGTTCATGAAGGTACAAGGCTCAAGATGAATGTGATTGGGTGGTGTGCTAGTGGATCATTATGATTGGGCCCTAGACACTTCCACCTTTGAGTATAAATAGATGGTCACTCCTTCATTCTCAATCATCCAAGAAAAAAAACACAAAAACTCTAAACGTCTTTGTGTATAGAAGCAAGGTGAGTTGTGAGTTTTTCAAAAGTGTATAACTCTTGGTATAGAGTGATCCTTTAGAAAGAGAGTGTGTACAAGAGATATCCTTTTGAATATAGGGGTTCAAGTTGTGTATAAACTTGAGTTGATATTTTCTTGTACTTGTTATTTTCTTATAGAGGTGTAAAATCTCTTTTTCTGAGTTTGTTTATATCTCTTTCATTAAGTTTTCTACTTGCGGGACGAGGGCTATCTCTCTTTTCTCTACATGATATTCATGTGATGATAGCTTTACAGTTTTGCGACATTACCCCAAGATGATATAACTGTTCGTTTCATGGGGTCTGTCGATGATTCAGAGTTCAGTCAAGATGAAGTTGTTGACATCAAGATAAAAATGTTAAAAAACAGAAATTGAGATGCTGCGTCTGCCAATGCAAAGTTTGCTTTACATGCCAAACAAAAATTATGCACTTTCTAATTATGTTATTTTCTCTTCAAAATTCCCTTAATTCTTGAAATCTATTCTTCAAAATTGCAACCCAATATGCCATTTCGTCTACAAATATTGTTCAAGTGCCCACAACAATGTAACATAATTATAACCAAATCCATACCCAAATCACACAAGACAACCCAAAAGTACAACAAGTACGCTCATACCTTGATTGAGAAGCCTGCCGCAAAATGGAAGAATCTGAATGAATGGAGCCAGCTTCTGCCTCTCTGCTAACAACTCAGCTACATATCTGAAAAGGGCAAACAAATCACTAACCTCACTAACCAAAAAACATGGATTTAAACAAAACGGTCAATCAAATATCACATGATCAAGTGACATACTACTATACACTCAAAACCCATCATCATCATCATAGCTAAACAATTCAACAGATCACAGAATCAAATCAAAACAAGCAAAGCCCAGAAACAAACCTCTCTCTATCAGAAGATGGTCTGATAGAATGATGGGGTGATGAATACTGGTAGTAAGCAGAAGATGGCATCCTCTCATCCATAGCCCAACTGAAAAATCTCAACCCCTTCTGCCTTTGTTGAAGCAAAGAAATAATACAAGGAAAAAGGTAGGATTGAGTTGTCAAGCTCTTTTAAGACTTTCTACATCCCCGTAGTTTGGATTGTCTTATAGAGTCTATAGTAACAATAAACAATAGTAAAATATATTAATTTACTAGTATTATCAATTTTGTCAGAAGATTCAGCAATCTATAGACAGAGGTTGTGTTCAGACACAGCAGGGTTTACAGAATCTTTTTGTCTTTTTTGTTTTTAACTGATGTAACTGTGAACAGCCTGGAAGCTGATTGGATTCATCAATCAGAATAGCTGTTGGCAGAATGAATTAGGTGCTATATTAGGTTAATAATTATTGATTGATAATTCAAATAGAGTCATCAATAGTATATTCCACCTAGTCATCTTCATTCCTGTTTGCCTTGCCTTAGTAATCTTTTTATCAAAAAAAAAATTAAAATAAAATAGTATATTCCACTAAATTTCTCATTAAAAAATAGTATGTTCCGGAATTATTGGAAGGTTTTTGGGTTAGTCAATATGGAAAATGAGGTGATTCATTTTGAGAATTGGTAGTTCTTGAAAAGGACTGAATTAATTGTATGGTTTGAAAAGATTTGTTGGTGAACAATAATGAGAATTGGAATAAGATGGGGACAATATGAGACTTGGAATATATGGACATTAGACCAAGCTTTCCACATGAATCTCTACACATGGTTTTAAAAGATTTGGATCCGAGTCGTGACGATGGAGACCAGTGTTGTAGCTACTTCACTAGCGCAGTTCGGTTAGCAAACATGACAATCAAATTGGTTAAGATTATGGATGTTCTCTCTCATATGAAAACTATCTTATTTGTTGCTCGATGATCTTCATAAACATCTGATATGGGTCAGATGACGTGGCCCCTCCTGGGCCGCCAGATCCCCTCAAAATCCACTCTCCCCTGATCATCAGATCAACCCAGAGCCTCATGAGCTTCTGCCACGTTAGGCCCAAGAGCATACGGGTCCAAACCCGGCCCAGCAGGATCTCAGACCCGTTTGCTTTGCCTGTAAATACCAGACCCCCTACTGGTAAGGTAATCAATCTTTCTCCTCCAAAACCCTAGCTCCTGTTGTTTTCCAGTGACTGACTAGATAGTCGGAGGGCCTGTCGCTGGGATCTCTCCCGGTGTTTCTAGGCAGAGTGCAGGTACACAAGACCAAGCCGAGCCCCGAAGATCCGATCCAGGTTACTGGATCCGAGCCGAGCATCCGTCCTCCACCTCACTCATGCTGCTCCCGAGCCGGTCCCCCAGCCAAGGGTCGAACATATAGCCAGTACCACAACTTCCATTATACAAATTACAAGAACTTACACCTGTTGCAGTCATACCCCAAAAACAAACCGCATCAGGTTGGCACCGTCTGTGGGAAACCTCGGTACTAACCTCAGTCCGACCCCGGCCAGGAACGTTATCCCCTCAATCCGAGCTTTCACATGGCCCCCAGAGCCCGAAGAGCCGTCACTTATGGACGTCGTCCAGACCCTCCTCCCCAGGACAGCCACGCCGATGCCCAGGGATCCAGTTATCCGAGGGTCAACGGCGAACTCGGGCCGGGCGCTTCTCGCTCGGTCGTGACCGACCTATGTCGAGTCATCGAGAACCGGCAAGCCAGCCGAACTAGGGGAGGGGCCGCTTCCAACTCGGCCCCGAACCATCCCAGACACCCATCCCGAGAGCGAGAACCAGTGCTCAGCCGCACAGACCGAAGGCCGCCACCCCAACGCGGCCCGGCCGGACAAGCTCCGGTCACACGCCATGAGTTCCAAAACTTTCAGAACGAGATCCTGGAGGCCGTCTTAGGGACCCCCGGGAACGAGACACTCCACCGCTCTCACTCGCGGTCGGATGCCAGAGCCAGCGAGTCTCGCGGCCTAATCCGCCCACCAGAATGGGACGAGGATGTCCTACGACGCCTACAGGAAATGGAGAACCGCCTCGACCATTTTGGCCAGGGGGGCCTATGGGAGGGGATTCTAATACTTTCCGTAAGGCATTCGTCCGAGAGCTAAACGCCGTCTGAGACCTCCCTTCCCCCCCAGGTCCAGCAGCTCCCTGTTTCCTTCTCGGGGGAAGACCTGGAGGGGGTCCGGCTCCGGCACTGCGATGCACTCGTCTTCAGCCTCATCATGGCGAACTACGAAGTCTGTCGGATCCTCATGGACAACGGGAGCTCAGTGAACATCCTCTTCCTGGAAGCGTTCGAGAACCTCAAGCTCCCCCAAGATAAGCTGAAACCAGTCGAGTACACCCTCCATGGATTCTCTGGCATCCCAGTCCGATAGAGGGGATCGTGACCTTGGATGTTACTGCCGGTACGACCCCCCTCAGACGGACCAAGTCGATGGACTTCATGGTTGTCAACATCAAAGCGGCGTACAACGCCATCCTCGGCCGCCAGGGCTCTGCTCCCTCTAGGCTGTTCCCTCGGCCTACCACCTGAAATTGAAGTTTCCTACTAAGTCAGGTGTCGGGGTCGTTCGGGGGAACCAAGAGGCTGCACGATCGTGCTATATGACGGCGGTCGGAGGCGGTGTGTTTCCTCTGGACGCCGTCGAACTGCAACCCGAAAGGAGCCAACCAGAGCCCGAACCTGCGAACGAACTGGAAGAAGTCTCATTCGAGACAGAGGACAAGTCAAAGTGGTTCCGCGTGAGCTGCTCCCTCACGCTCGACCTGAAGTCCGACCTAATCAACTGCATTCGCCGCAATGTCAACCTCTTCGCTAGTAAGCCATCCGACATGTCCGGGATCTCCGAAGACCTGATCATGCACAGACTAAGCGTGGTCCCTGGATCGAAGCCGATTGTCCAAAAGCGACGTAAGTTCACCCCGGAGAGGCAGCAAGCTGTGAAAACAGAGGTAGACAAACTGTACCAGCTCGTGCGCGTGATGGTCTTGTAGTGAGGCCATCTGAGCTTGGAAGACCGCCTGGGCTGACTGGGACTCCGCCAGCTCATCTTTTAGATGAGTCGCCTCACGAAAATGCCGCTCGGCGTTCTTCCTCTCGACAATGACCTCCTTCTCTAGGCACTTGTGGAAGTGTTGCCCATGAAACAACGCCTGGCCAAGGAAGATCAAGTTAGAAAAATCCCTAAATTCTAAGCATAAAGCGAATACCAAACACTTACCAAAATGTGCGCCTGAGCCCACCTCATGTAGGCCGTCTCGGACGTCTCTGACGCTAGTCATCCGATCTCGCTCCGTGGCGAGATGCTCTACCACCTCTAGTGCCACCGGTCCCTCGGTCAGGGTATCACCGGCTTTGACCCCCCAGTTCGGGGCGTGCGGCATCATGCCCTGCCTACCCACCATCTCCTCGACATTGGGACATAGTGGCGGGAGCCCCTTCTCCAAGACGACGGCCATCTTCTTACTACCGAAGCTCGCCCCCGGTTCCTTCGTGGATCTCGATGAGTGGTGGTGCCTTTTCATCCTCTTCGGGGGTGGCTCCGAAGGTTCCGAGGCCGTTCCTTTATTGGGCCCTGCGGCCGAGGCAGCCTTCTTCTTCTGGTTGGCCCTCCTCTTGGCGGCCAAAGCCACCAAGGCTTGTCGGTTGTTGAGCTTCTTTGCGGTCATCTCTATGAAAAGGAAAAAAAGAAAAAATATTAACACGAAGGCAGGAAGATAAACAGATTAGAAACAAAAACATACTAGGGTTGGCTGAGCTCAGTCTGGCTCGGGAAAGATGCAACTCCATGACGCGCGGCCACCCTATGCTATGCCCTTCCATAATCTTCTCTACAGTCGCCCACTCTTTATCCGTCAGGTCACTACGACTCGGGGGCTTATGGTTCGGCCTATTGACCGTTGGAATTTCCCAAGGTTTCTCACTCCGGACGATAAAGTACTTCTCCTTCCATCCTTTAATGGAGTCCGGGTGGCCGTGCATCACCCTCCTGTGAGGACGCGGCGAGATGTAAAAAATCCTCTCCATGTCTCCGAGCGAGCTCATCCCTAGGATGGCACGGAAGTACGTGAGCCTCGGTTTGATCCCTTTATCCTGGCACTTCAGAATGAAGCAGACCAGGTGTTTCCACGAGTTGGGGCCATACTGCATTGGACTCAGCTCTCCCCACTTCAACACCCTCTCAATAAACGGGTGCAACGGCAGCCTCAATCCCGAGACGAAGGCGTCCTCAGGAAACATGCAGAAGCTCGACTCCAGCGCTGTGGTTGGACGAATTTCGGGGTTCGGCACCAGAAGTTCGAATTCCTTTGGAATGAAGTAGGCCGCCCTTAAGATAAGCAGGTAGTCTGCCCTCAAAGCACAGTGGACGCTGTCCATCTTGATCATGGACCGACCCGAGTCCCGTAGTAATGAGGTAAACGCGAGAAGCCCCTCCACATCGTCGGGATACATCCTGATCGACCCTGGGTTTTTATTGGACAGAGGGGGAAACTTGAACCCAGGCTCGAGTCCGTATTTGTCTGGCTCGTCCGGACTATCGGGACAAATCCACTTCCTTTTTCTCCTATGAGGACGAGGCTTCCTCTCCGGAGATGGGGTTGATAACAGGGGCAGAGGTGGAAGATCTGCTTCTTCCTTTGCTACCTCTCCCATAGTTCCTCCTTCCCCTCCCCCCCGATCGTTGCCTCCCTCAGTTCCTCGTTTGGACCCCTCCTGGTCATCCTCCTCAACAAGCTCCTCTCCCTCGGGGACTCCTTCCTCATGCTCACCCTCCTCAACAAGCTCCTCTCCCTCGGGGCCTCCTTCCTCATGCTCACCCTCCTCAACAAGCTCCTCTTTTGGCCTACGGATTCGTAAAGGGGACACATCATAAATCACGACACCCTCGCCCCCCGATCCTAAATCCGACTGGACCACTTCCTTCACTTCAAAGTTACCAAGAGACCAAGATGTCGACGTTGACTGGACTTCCTCTACAGCACGACCTGAAGAGCTTGCCTCGGAGCCGGACTGAGAACGCGACATTACGAAACAAAAATACTAACCCGATATACCGAAAAACGGGAAGATCACCGAAAAATGGTCGCCAACGGCTATGAAAGAAACTCCTGTTGTCTAGGGATTGAGTGTAAGGTGAAGAAATGAAGGGAGAGGTGGAAGAAATGAAAGGACTCCTCGAATTCCGCGAGAAGATCTGACCGTTTGATCTTGATCATCAAGATCTAACGACGACCAGGATCTGAAATGCTTCGATTCTCAAGCACATGACGTCAGCCTAGAGCGTAAAAATACCTTTTTACCCTCGGCCTTATCAGCCGGTACAATGGCTCGGAACACGTGGCCAACTACTCGAGTACTACACCTTTTTCAACACCAAAGCTTTTCCAACAAGTTTTGGGGGCTCGACCCTCAGATGTCACCGCAAGCCACACTAGGCTTTTCTAACAAGCGGAGGCTCGGCGCTCGGATGTCACCGCGAGCCGCACTAGGCTTTTCCAACAAGCTGAGGATCGGCATTCGGATGTCACCGCGAGCCACACTAAAGCTTTTCCAATAAGTTTTGGGGGCTCGACGCTCGGATGTCACCGCGAGCCACACTAAAGCTTTTCCAATAAGTTTTGGGGGCTCGACGCTCGGATGTCACCGCGAGCCACACCAGGCTTTTCCAACAAGCTGAGGCTCGGCGCTCGGATGTCACCGCGAGCCACACCAGGCTTTTCCAACAAGCTGAGGCTCGACGCTCAGATGTCACCGCGAGCCATATCAGGCTTTTCCAACAAGCTGAGGCTCGGTGCTCGGATGTCACCGCGAGCCACACCCAGGCTTTTCCAACAAGTTTTGGGGGCTCGACGCTTAGATGTCACCGCGAGCTACACCAAGCTTTTCCAACAAGTTTCGTGGCTCGACGCTCGGATGTCACCATGAGCCACACCCGATTTTTTCAACAAGCTGAGGCTCGGCGCTCGGATGTCACCGCGAGCCACACCAGGCTTTTCCAACAAGCTGAGGCTCGGCGCTCGGATGTCACCGCGAGCCACACCCAGGCTTTTCCAACAAGTTTCGTGGCTCGACGCTCGGATGTCACCGCGAGCCACACCAAAGCTTTTCCAATAAGTTTTTGGGGGCTCGATGCTCGGATGTCACCGTGAGCCACACCAAGCTTCTCCAACAAGTTTTGGGGGCTCGACGCTCGGATGTCACCGCGAGCCACACCAGGCTTTTCTAACAAGCCGAGGCTCGACGCTCGGATGTCACCGCGAGCCACAATCAGGCTTTTCCTACAAATCTTGGGGCTCGGAGCTCGGTTGTAATCTCGAGCCACACCAAGACTTTTCCAACAAGTCTTGGGGTTCGGAGCTCGGTCGTAAGTCCGAGCCATACCAAGGCTTTTCCAACAAGTCTTGGGGCTCGAAGCTCGGTTGTAATCTCGAGCCACACCAAGACTTTTCCAACAAGTCTTTGGGGCGCGGAGCTCGGTAGCGAATCCGAGCCACACCAAGATTTTTCCAACAAGTCTTGGGGTTCGGAGCTCGGTGGTAAGTCCGAGCCACACCGTGGCTTTTCCAACAAGTCTTGGGGCTCGGAGCTCGGTTGTAATTTCGAACCCCACTAAGACTTTCCAACAAGCCTTGGAGGCTCGGCGCTCGGTGGTGACCTCGAAGATCCGATCCAGGTTACTGGATCCGAGCCGAGCATCCGTCCTCCACCTCACTCCTGCTACTCCAGAGCTGGTCCCCCCGCCGAGGGTCGAACATATAGCCAGTACCGCAACTTTCACTATACAAATTACAAGAACTCACACCTGTTGCAGCCACACCCCAAAAACAAACCGCATTAACATCTAACTTTTGAAAATAATTTTTGAAAAAAAATTAAACATTATGTGTAGAGAAATGATAAGCATAGATCAGCCAAAAGAAGAATATTAGTAAAATAGAGTGGTAATTAAGCAGAATGTCTTTATCACTTAGAGGGTGACTTTACATATGTATGATAAGCTGCGCGATTGAAAGTGTGAAAAGAGACCATGGATCTTAGGAGATCCGAGAATCTAAACCTTAAAACGTCGGATTCACCTAAAATTGAAACTATCATAGTAACAGTAAAAAAGATCAACAAAACCCAACAAAAATTAGTTACTATACATACATTCCATGTCAAGTGCACTCACTATATACAGGATGTCCCTTTTCCACGATCTTTGACATTTCTTCAAACACCTTGTGTGCATTCTCACCAACCGAAAACTAGCATTAAATCTTAAAAAGCAACCGAGTAGCACGAACACATATCTTCATGTCATCTAAAAGCCCAAGCACCTACAAAATAATTGAACCAAATTTCCCAACCAATGCATGAATCACAAAGCAATGTACCTGCTCGTCATTCCTCGTAGACTGAAGAGAGGAAGGCCAACTGACTTAATCACCAACATACATGTATACTCATTCTGAGGGAGCAACTCAGGGTGGCATTCGGGCCACCCGGGTCGGGCCGGAACTGCCCGGGCATTGTCCGGTCCCGGGCCAACCCGGGCTGGGCTCGAGGACTTCGTGGGCCGGGCCGGGCCGGGCTAGGTGGGGGAAAACCTAGGCCCGGATCTGGCCCCGACCCCAGGGGTGGGGGCCGGGCCGGGCAATTTTTTTAAATTTTTTTTTAAAGAAGATGAAATACCAAGTATTAAATTGTAATTTCATAACAATTGTAAAGAACTAATAAATAAAAGAAATTAAAACCAAATTTAAAACTAATAATTTAAAACAACAAAATTAAATAAAGAGAAACAACAAAATTTAAAACGAACAA
Source organism: Hemerocallis citrina (assembly GCA_017893485.1). Taxonomy (NCBI): domain Eukaryota; kingdom Viridiplantae; phylum Streptophyta; class Magnoliopsida; order Asparagales; family Asphodelaceae; genus Hemerocallis; species Hemerocallis citrina. The sequence goes on from JACEHZ010000088.1 coordinate 190,494, forward strand.
CAATCTATCTCAACTAAAAAATAACCATAATAACAAGAACTAATGAGTAGTGTATATATGTTTACCACTTTACCAAATTTATAAATAAAATCTAAAAAATGAGAGGAAGAAGTTCAAGAAAACCCAAACTAATCAAGAGATGTAGATGAGAATAATCAACTATGTTAAATCTACAAATTAAACATATACTAAAATACCGTATGAGTGTTTGAAGTTTGAAGAATGAAAGTTGAGAGAGTTGAGACTTGAGAGTTTGTAGTAGTGTTGATTGTTGTTGTTGATCACTGGATTGTTGATCCTTGCAAAATGTAGAGATCTTTGATCGTTGCAAAATTGAGAGATGTTGATTGTTGTTGATTGTTGATCCTTGCAAAGTTGAGAGAGTGTTGATTATTGTCGATTGTTGTTGTTGATTGTTGATTTGAGAGATAGTAGAGAGATCTGAGTGAATTAGTGAACAGAGATGAAAGAAATGATGTGGTATATATAGCTGTGGTAGGGTAAAAATGGCCTGGGGGCCCAACCAGGGCCCAATACAACTCTCACTCAAGAATGGTGAAAATAGCAATCTAGTTCGGCTTCGAACCACTGCAGGATCGGCGCCGAACCTCAAGTTCACCCCCACAGAACTGGCCTCCTCGTATCCGACGAGCCTCAATGGTCCTCGGCCTCCGATCCGTGACAGCCCCACGGGCCATCCCCCCATCCTGGCAAGGCATAGGGATGACCTGGCACAGCCTAGGCCCTCCGATTCTCCCAGAGGCACAGGAGACCCATGATCAGCCATGTCAGCTCCAAATACCACCAAGGGCTTTGCCACGTCAGCCCTATACCACTCCTGGTACTGCCACGTCAGCCCTAAACCCCCTGAGCCTTCTGCCACGTCAGGCCCATGGGCTTTCGGGTTCAGACCCGGCCCCCAAGCGGATCCAGACCCGGTTGGGATTCTCTATAAATACTAGACCCTCACCCACCTTTTCAGGTAATCAATCTTTTACCACTTAAATTCACCTAGTTATTGCTACTCTCTCACAGAGACTGACTAGATCGTCGGATGGTCCGCCACCGGGATAAACCCCGGTGTTTCAGGACCGTCTGCAGGTACACAAGACCTCGGATCCGAACCCTCTGATCCGAGCCCAGATCTCCGCCTCATTCCGAGGTCGCCGCAGGTTCCGCCCGGTCAGCCGAGGGTCGTCAGACGAGTAGCTTTCTCCTTCAAATACAAATTGAGTCCGAACTCACACCTGGTGCATCCACACGTCTCCCAGAAATAAACCGCATCAGGTTGGCGCCGTCTGTGGGAATACTGCTTCAGAAGCCGACCCGAGCCCGACCATCGAGCGACCTCGACAGCCGAACCCTCATGGCCTCCAAGGGCAAGGGGGCTGCTTCCTCCGTCAACCGACGGGACTCGCCCCCACCAACTGCTAACGCCGGGCCACACACTTCAAAACACAGGGCTCCCCATCAGGAGTCCCAGAGGAGCGTCACCCAGCAAGTCCAACCCGACCTACGAGGAATAATCGTCAACCGTCAGATCACCCGCAGCAGGGGAAGGGCCGCTTCCAACCCGGCCCCGAACCATCCAAGACCGCCGCCCGAGGGACGGAGGCCAGCGCTCAGCCGCGTCGGAAGGCAACCTTCAGACCGACCGAACAAGGTCGAGGGAGCCCCCGTCACTCACAAGGGATTCCAGGACTTTCAAAGGGAAATTCTTGAAGCTCTCCGACGGACCCCGAGGGAGGAAGGCCCACAGGATCGGCGAGGTACTAGGAACCGGAGACTCTCACCTCCGAACCCTGCTCCGAACCGCATCCAGGGTTGGGATCCCGAGTCCGAGGGAGCCGTGGGTACGCCATTCACCCTGCACTATATCCACGGGGGGCCAATGGGAGGAGAATCCGATACTTCCCGAAAAGCCTTCATCCAAGAGGTAAATGCTGTCCAATACAGCCCCTCGCCCAAGCAACAACCTCTGCCAGTCTCCTTCTCAGGAGAGGACCTCGAAGGAGTTCACCTACCCCACTGCGATGCCCTCGTCATTAGCCTCCACATAGCTAATTGTGAGGTTCGCCGAATCCTCGTCGACAACGGCAGCTCGGTAAATATTCTTTTTCTCAAAGCCTTCGAAAGTCTCAAATTATCCAAAGGGAAGCTCAAACCAGCCGGATACACGTTGCTTGAATTCTCCGGCGTCCCGGTCGTAATAGAGGGGATTATTACCCTCGACGTCACCGCGGGATCGGCTCCTGTCAAGAGGACCGAATCCATGGATTTCATGATCATCAACATCAAGGCGGCTTACAATGCCATTCTTGGCCGACCCGGACTAAACTCCCTCCAAGCGATACCTTCGGCCTACCATCTGAAACTTAAATTTCCCACCCCCCAAGGGGTCGGCATCGTCCGAGGTAGCCACGAAGCAGCACGATCGTCCTACGTAACCGCCGTCGGAGGGGGTGTATTCCCCCTCGACGCCGTTGAACTCGAACCCGAGAGGGACGGCCCAGCTCCCGAGCCAGTTGACGAATTAGAAGAGGTCCTGTTCGATGCCGAGGATGAATCGAAATGGTTCCGGGTGAGCCGCTCGCTCTCCAAGGACTTGAAGTCAGGCATCATCGCCTGCATCCGTCGCAACGTTGATCTCTTCGCTTGGAAGCCCTCCGACATGCCCGGGATCTCCGAAGACTTGATTATGCATCGACTGAGCGTCATCCCTGACTCTAAGCCGATCGTCCAAAAGAGGCGCAAAGTCGCCCCGGAGAGGCAACAAATTGTAAAGACAGAAGTGGACAAACTCTTGTCCGCTCGATTCATCCAGGAAGTCAGCTACCCTGAGTGGTTGGCTAATGTCGTCATGGTGAAGAAGGCAACAGGGGGTTGGCGGATCTGCATCGACTTCACGGACCTTAACAAAGCATGTCCGAAAGATCCTTTCCCCCTCCCCCGCATCGACGCTTTAATCGACGCAACCTCGGGGCATGAGCTACTGTCCTTCATGGACGCATTCTCGGGGTACAATCAGATCCGGATGTTTCCACCAGACATCTCCAAGACCTCGTTCGTCACCGACCAGGGTCTTTATTGTTACCGCGTTATGCCCTTCGGGCTGAAAAACGCTGGAGCCACGTACCAGCGACTCATCAACAGAGTCTTCAAAGACCTGATCGGCCGCAACGTGGAAGTTTACGTCGACGACATGCTTGTCAAAAGCCGGGCTGGGACGGACCACGTCGCCGACCTCGAGGAAGCCTTCAGTGTCCTCCGACGCCACAACATGAGACTCAACCCGGCTAAATGCGCCTTCGACGTATCCACGGGGAAGTTCTTGGGGTTCATCGTCAGCCAACGCGGCATTGAAGCAAACCCCGAGAAAATCCAAGCCATTATTGACATGTCCCCGCCCCGGAATGTCAAGGAGGTTCAGAGGCTCACAGGTCGGTTGGCGGCAATCGGCCATTTTCTCTCCAAGTCAGGGGAGAAGTCTCTTCCCTTCTTCAAGGCCTTGCGCGGAAAAGGGGGCTTCGAGTGGGGTACCCATCAACAAGAAGCCTTCGAACAGCTGAAGCAATACCTCGCCAACCCGCCTCTCCTCAGCAAGCTCGAGCTGGGCGAGCCGCTTTGGCTCTACCTGTCCGCCTCGGACAACGCTCTCAGCGCCGTCCTCGTCCGAGAGGAGGAAGGGGTTCAAAAGCCACTGTATTATGTGAGCAAAGTGCTCCTCCCAGCCGAGACGAGATACGCAAAGATAGAGAAGGTGGCCTATGCCCTGGTCATGGCAGCCCGGAAGCTTCGCCCATACTTCCAGGCCCACTCCGTCCAAGTACTGACCGACCAACCACTGAAGACTGTCCTTCACAAGCCCGAAAACTCCGGCCGCTTAGTCAAGTGGTCAATCGAGCTGAGCCAGTTCGACATCAGCTATCAGCCAAGGACGGCCATTAAAGGACAGGCCCTCGCCGAGTTCATAACTGGGTGCACCGTCTCCGAGCAGCCTAGCCTCGAAGGGTCGGATCCGACCTGGGAGGTCTTCGTCGACGGCTCGTCATGCGAAACAGGGAGTGGGGCTGGCATCATCCTTCGTGGCCCCGACCAATTCCTACTTCAATACTCCTTCCGCCTCAACTTTCCGGCTTCCAACAACGAGGCAGAATACGAGGCCATGATCGCCGGATTGACCCTCGCCAACCGAGCCGGAGCCAAGCAAATCCGGGCCTTTAGCGATTCTCAGCTCGTAGTCAATCAGATCACCGGAGAATACGAAGCCCGTGATGAACGCATGATGAGGTATTTGGCAGCAGTCAAGCGACTCCTGGCGTCCTTCAGCTGCGCCACGGTTATCAGAGTCCCCAGGGAACAGAACGCTCAAGCAGACGCGTTATCCAAACTTGCCTCTTCCTCCTTTGAGGGCCTCGATCAGACGGTGCTCATAGAAGTCCTCCTGAAACCGAGTATCAGTGACCCAGAGCCGGAAGCGATGTGTGTGCAAGATGGGACCAGCCCGGACGACTGGACCACTCCCATCCGAAGATTCTTAATCAGTGCCGAGCTTCCTGAAGCCAGACGAGTCAGAGTCCGAGCTGAAAGGTTTGTCATGATCGATGACATCCTCTTCAAGCGCTCGTACACCTTGGCCGACGGCAAACCATACCTCCGCTGCCTCACCAGCGACGAGGCCAGCTACGCCCTCAGAGACCTGCACGAGGGGATCGGCGGATGCCACATGGGGAGCAGGACGCTTGCTCGGAAGGCCCTGAATCAGGGGTACTATTGGCCAACCATGCTCCAAGACTCACAAGACTTAGTCAAGAGGTGCGGCCCCTGCCAAAGATTCTCCCCTATCAAAAGGCTTCCTCAAGCCAATCTCCGGTCCCTGGCGAGCCCTACGCCATTCGCCATGTGGGGTATGGACCTTGTGGGGCCCTTCCCCCCAGCGGTGGGACAAAAGAAATTCCTGATCGTCGCCATCGACTACTTCACCAAGTGGATCGAAGCCGAACCACTGTCCAGCATCACCGAGCGCCAAGTGCAACAGTTCTTTTGGAAGAACATCATTTGCCGGTTCGGAATCCCTCGAGTCCTCGTCACAGACAACGGAACCCAGTTCCAAGGTCAAAACTTCCAAACCTTCTGCGCGGACATCGGCATCCAGCAGCGTTTCTCCGCCATTTGCCACCCTCAGTCCAACGGCCAAGCGGAGAACGCAAACAGGCAAATGCTCGACGGCCTCAAAAAGCGCCTCGACAGTTCCCCCAAAGGGCTGTGGGTCGAGGAACTGCCTAGCGTACTATGGGCGCACCGAACCACCGAGAGGATCCCCACGGGGGAGACACCATTCAGTCTGACCTATGGGACTGAGGCAGTCATCCCCGTCGAGGTCGGATTACCTTCTCCCCGGATCATAGCCTTCGATGAAGCTGACAATGCGTCCGGCCTGAGGGCCAACCTGGACCTCATCGCCGAGGTACGAGAGAAGTCTTCAATCCGGAGAAGCATCTACCAGCAACGGATCGAGAGGTTTTACAACAAGAAGGTCCGCCCCACAAACATCAAGGCAGGGGACCTGGTATTACGAAAGCTATCTGTCTCCGATCCAACCAAGAAGAGGAAATTGGCTCCCAACTGGGAAGGCCCATACCGTGTAGTCGAGGCCGTACGCCCTGGTACATACCGACTGGCGGATATGGACGACCGACCCATCAGCCGACCCTGGAACGCCGAGCACCTAATGAAATTCCTGGAAGCGCGAACCTAGGTTCTAGCCTGACTAAAGTAAATTAAAACTGTTGTAAGCTTCCATGTGTAAAGGGCCCCTTCAGCGACCCTCCCTACCTGGTATAAAAGAGGTCTCTTTTTGTCAAAATCCAAATACCTCGGCAACTCCGACCTGGTACCGGACAATGGGATCGGCACCCAGGTTCTCGCTCCGGTATCGACCCCAAGCGTCTCGGTAGGGTCGACCCAGCTCCGGACCAGGGAGTCTTCCTATTGCCCCGCATCGATCCCTCACGAATCTACGGAGCCAAACCTCGCCTCCACCGCCCTTCACTACACTGCTAACCAGAGCAAAGAAGGAAAAGATTTCTTTATTCATACTCTTTTATTTTGTTCGGGGAAACAAACAAAGACCGTTACAGGACCACTCCACTCATCTCAAACTAAAGGAAATCACCGCCTTAGGGCTCCTCGGATCCAGCAAAGGGCGGGATCACTCCGACCGAACGACTTGGAGCTCTCTCTTCGTCATGACGGTCCTTCGGTTCTGCCACAGTCGACGCACCGGCCACGGAGCTCTGGGCATCCACGGATCGCATACGCTCCATCAGAAGCATCGCAGAGGGAACCCCCTCCGCTCGCCGACCCCCCGAGGAAGATATCGAGACGCCCAACATCGTCCTATAACGGTGTATCTCCATCTCCTTCTCCACTATCACATCACGAAGTAGCTTCTCAGAGGAGGGCCTCTGCACCGAGGAACTAGACATAGTATATCCAAGACCGACGCCCCCGAGCTCCCAATCCGCCATCGCCCTCCTCAGCCGGCTTGCCTCCTCACTAAGGGCTTCGGACTTGTTCCTGTAGTAATTGAAGGCCGCATCTGTATCACGGGCCCCCTTTCGGTACTGAACCAAAGTGGCCTCCAGGGCCTCAACCTTGCTCCGAAGCCACGCCACGTCGGAACGACGGGGGTCCGCCTCAGGAGGGGGAGCCATAACCTACAAGAGAACCAGCCCACTCAAAACATATAAGCAATGAGGTTCGGAAGTATTCGAGGTCAAAACACTTGGCCAGCCAAAAACCCTCTTTTTATAAATTAAGTTTCTCCATACAAAAAAATGCGGTGGCCAGTCCGCGGAAGGCAAATACAATCGAGAGAAGGAAAAAGAAGGACAAAAATTATACAGCTAGTTTTCCCACCTCAGTGTCGGTCGGGTTCACAGGGGGGTCGGCAGCCTGGTCATCATCGGGCCCTTGTTCGCCAGGGGTCTTCGGTGTCCCCTCAATCTCCATATCAAACTCGAAGTTGGACAGGTCGATAGTAGGATAGAAGTGCCTCACATGACTGAGGGCTTTTGCATAACAGTTGTCCTGGGCTTTGATCACCAGGAGCTGACACGACTCCGTCAACTCATCCTTCTCCTTCGCCGACATCTTCTCCTGAGCCGCCATCGTCTTCGCCCATTCCTCCTTCTCCTTGTCGAAGGCCGCCTTCATTTCCGTCTCCCTCCTATGAGAACCTTCGAGCTCTACCTTCAACTCCTTCACCTCCTGCTCGGCCTTGTCAGCCCGGTCTCGCTCTCGCTGCAAAGTCGCCTCATAAAGGCCTCTCACGTGGGCCCCCTGCACGGTCGCCTGCAGTAGCCAGACAATACTAAGAAACCTTTCTTAGCGACATAATCTGAAAGCAAGTGGGTTCGGTAGCTTACCAGCACATTGGCCTGCGCAAGACGCACGTACGCCTCATCCAGGGTCTGGGCCTTCATATCCGAACGGTCCCGAGGGGTCGCCAGCTTATCTGCAACCTCCACGGCCTGGCGCCCTCGGACCAGGCAATCACCCTCGCGGATCGACCAATTCGGCACCCACGGTCGCCGAAGTCTCTCCTTTATCCCGGGATCCACCAGGGGACCCTTCCCCTTATCAAGGTCAGCAGCCCTGCCCTGATCCAAGCCCCCCTGAACCACCGCGTCCCCGCCTGTCTCCGAGCGAGTCCTTTTGGCCCTCGGCTGAATTGGGGCCTCGGAGACCACCTGGGACAACTCGGTCGTCTTCACCGTGTCCCCCTTCTTCTCGGCCTTCTTCTTCTTCATAGCGAGCCTCAGCGCCTTAATCGATTCTTCATCCATGTCTGTAAAAAAATCCATTAAGAGCAATGAGCAAGAAAGTACAAGAAGATCGAGAGAAAAGAAACAACCACATACTAAGCACGGCCGGGCTCAGTCCAACGCTCGCCGGGTGGGCCTCTGTCACCTTCGCCCAATTGATGCTGTACGACAGACGGAGGCGCTCAACAAACCTCCACTCCTCAGCCGTCAGGTCCCTCGGCCTCGGCATTTCGTAGCTCGGCTTAGAGTGGTTCCACCGAGTGGGAATATCCCAAGGATCCTCACTCCGGATCACCAGATATTTTTTCTTCCAAAACTTGATAGAATCCGGGTGACCGTGGACTACCTTCCCCTTACCACGAGGCGAGATATAGTATACTCCCTCTGCCGATGAGCCGATCATCAACATCGCTCGGAACACATTCAGCTGCAGGGGTACCTTCTGCTCCTCGCACATCAGCACGAAGCAGACGATCTGCTTCCAGGAGTTCGGCCCAAACTGCATCGGCGCCAAGGATGCCCAATTCAGCACCTCCCGAACGAATGGGTGGATTGGCAGCCTCAGTCCGGAGATAAAGGCGTCCACAGGGAAGATGCAATAACTATCCGGCAGGGGGTCGGTCGGCCGAAGAGTAGAGTTCGGCAGCATGAGCTCATAGCTGGACCCTATGTAGTATGCCAACTGCAGAGCCCCTAAGTCGCCTGCCTCCAGAACTGTCGGGTGTGCGTCCACCTTCACCCTCTTTCGGCTCGGCGACGACGGCTGGACCCCAGAGAGCTCCTTATCGGAGAGATCGTCAGGATAGCAACGGAAAGGCTTGGGTTGTACAGACGACCCTGTCATCAAGTCACCGTGAACAGGCACCTGACTCGAGCTGCCGGTCCATGACCCCTTCTTCTTCTTCGGAGCCCTCTTCTTCTTGGCTCGCTCCGGCGAGGGTGTAGACAATCGAGCCAGACCGGTCGGATTCCGAGGCCCTTCGGTGCCATCCCCTTCGGGACCACCCTCCTCTCCGGAAACCAACCCTGGAGTCCGGACTTCGTCTGAACTACCGCCCCCCTCCTCAGAGTCGCTACTATCCACCACGAAATGCCTCCGAGATCGCAACGGCTTCACATTATGTACCACCTCCTCCTCGCCTACCGTCTCCTCCCACAAAGTCGATTTGAAGACAGGCTTCACTCCCCCCCAGACGTCGACGCCGACGAGCCAGACTGAGCCCTGTCCATCTGTGCCTAAGCTAAACAGACTTACCAACTAACCTGAGATCACTTCGGAAGAACGAGCATGCTGCAGGAAACTGAAGGGACGAACACTGAAGAGTTGGAAGATTTTGGAAAAGTGAGGAGCGAGAAAGAAGTGGGCGATGGGAGGAGCGGGGAGAACATTTAAAGAGGATAGAAACGACTCCTCGATTTCCGCAGTTACTATTCACCGATTGACGTGCAACTGCCACCTGGAAAATCGCACCACGACCTCGAAACGTGCGCTGCTGACGTCACCCAGTGCCAGGCTGGCAGCCCTGCACAGGGGTCGGTTCGGGTGGAAGGCTCGGCGGAGACAATGTTTTACTTAAGATTTAAGGCTCCAGGGTTCGGTCGGCTCACCTCTCACCCGCGAACAACTCGGGGCTTACGACCTCGGCAGCCGAAACCCCGAATTGTTCCCGGATGGGAGAATAGCCACCATCGCCTGCGCCCCGGGCTCCAGGACTCGGTCGGCTCCCCTCTCACCCGCGAACAGCTGAGGGCTTACAGCCTCGGCAGCCGAAATCCCAAACTGTTCAAGGGTGGGAGAAAAGCCACCATCGCCTGGGACCCTATCGGAAAGCGGATCGCCCCCCATATCCGAGGCTCTTCAGCCTCAGGCCCAGAATACTGCAGAGTCAACACCAATCAGGATCGGGGGATAAAATTTTTCAAGAAAGAGACGTCCGCCGAAGTAGACACCTCTGGCGGCCAATGGACCACCCTTGCTGTGATCGAATCCTCGGGGGGGAATTAGGTATTTATAACCTCCACCATTGTCCTGCCACTATGGCGTTGGGAAAGCCAAACGACGGAAGCCCATGCGCCATGCATTTATTAGGCGGCGCCATTAATGCCCCTAGGAAATTGGAACACCTGCACAGATCCCGGAGCGCCTTCAAAGCTCCGCAAAGACAGCAGACCACCCCGCTTAAATCCTTCTAAAAACACCACGGCTCGTCATCACCCTTACCGACCCATAATCCCTCGCCAGCTCGAGGTCCGGTCTGGCACCAGGGTACTCTTTTTCGGAAGATCCACCGGCTCGCCATCACCCTTACCGACCCATAATCCCTCCTCACCTCGAGGTTCGGTCTAGCACCAGGGTACTCTTCTCAGGAAGAAACAACGGCTCGCCATCACCCTTGTCGACACATAATCCCTCGTCATCTCGAGGTTGGGTCGAACACCAGGGTACTCTTCTTCGGAAGATCCACCGGCTCGCCATCACCCTTACCGACCCGTAATCCCTCCTCATCTCGAGGTTCGGTCTGGCACCTGGGTACTCTTCTCAGGAAGAAACAACGGCTCGCCATCACCCTTACCAACCCATAATCCCTCGCCAGCTCGAGGTCCGGTCTGGCACTAGGGTACTCTTCTTCGGAAGATACACCGGCTCGCCATCACCCTTGCCGACCCGTAATCCCTTGCCAAGCTCGAGGTCAGGTCTGGCACCAGGGTAGTCTTCTCAGGAAGGCTCAACGGCTCGCCACCCCCCTTGTTGGCCCATAAATCCCTCGCCTGCTCGAGGTCGGGTCTAGCACCAGGGTAGTCTTCTCAGGAAGGCTCCACGGCTCGCCATCGCCCTTGCCGACCCATAATCCCTCGCCAAGCTCGAGGTCAGGTCTGGCACCAGGGTAGTCTTCTCAGGAAGGCTCAACGGCTCGCCATCCCCCTTGTTGGCCCATAAGTCCCTCGCCTGCTCGAGGTCGGGTCCAGCACCAGGGTAATCTTCTCAGGAAGGCTCAACGGCTCGCCATCAACCTGGCCGACCCAGAATCCCTCGCCTGCTCGAGGTTAGGTCTGGCACCAAGGCAATCTTCCCAGGAAGTCTCAGACAATCCGCCATCACCTTTGCCGACCCATGGACTCTCGGCGGCTCGAGGGTCGCTCTAAAAAACAATCAAGACAACCCCCTCACGAAGGCCCTGTGATTCGCCATCCCATTTCTACAACCATAAACACTCCTCCACGGCTAGCTCCCGCACCCCCGCAGGAGTGGGGGGCTTGTGTGGTAGGGTAAAAATGGCCTGGGGGCCCAACCAGGGCCCAATACAACTCTCACTCAAGAATGGTGAAAATAGCAATTTAGTTCGGCTTCGAACCACTGCAGGGTCGGCGCCGAACCTCAAGTTCACCCCCACAGAACTGGCCTCCTCGTATCCGACGAGCCTCAATGGTCCTCGGCCTCCGATCCGTGACAGCCCCACGGGCCGTCCCCCTATCCTGGCAAGGCATAGGGATGACCTGGCACAGCCTAGGCCCTCCGATTCTCCCAGAGGCACAGGAGACCCATGATCAGCCATGTCAGCTCCAAATACCACCAAGGGCTTTGCCACGTCAGCCCTATACCACTCCTGGTACTGCCACGTCAGCCCTAAACCCCCTGGGCCTTCTGCCACGTCAGGCCCATGGGCTTTCGGGTTCAGACCCGGTTGGGATTCTCTATAAATACTAGACCCTCACCCACCTTTTCAGGTAATCAATCTTTTACCACTTAAATTCACCTAGTTATTGCTACTCTCTCACAGAGACTGACTAGATCGTCGGAGGGTCCGCCACCGGGATAAACCCCAGTGTTTCAGGACCGTCTGCAGGTACACAAGACCTCGGATCCGAACCCTCTGATCCGAGCCCAGATCTCCGCCTCATTCCGAGGTCGCCGCAGGTTCCGCCCGGTCAGCCGAGGGTCGTCAGACGAGCAGCTTTCTCCTTCAAATACAAATTGAGTCCGAACTCACACCTGGTGCATCCACACGTCTCCCAGAAATAAACCGCATCAATAGCATATGCAAATTTTTTGATTTACTAAAGTACCCACCAAAACTAGCTAGTATAGATCCGTTGGGGGCAATTTGGTAGATTTTAATTATTATTTTTTTAATTCTGAACCCAAACATACAAAAAAAAAAAAAATTCCCAACGGTAAGTCCGGACTGGCCCGGGCCTGGGCGGGCCGGTTCAGCTGGTCCCGGTCTTTAACCGGGCCGGGCCTAGCCGGGCTATTTCGGAAAAATTGTGAATCGGACCAGCCCCTGGGTTTGGGGGGCCGGTCCCGGGTTGAGCCCGCCTAACTGAGGGCCGGTCCGGGCCGGCCCGGACCTGTTGCCACCCTAGCAACTCTTCATCCTACATGATCATAATTTTTTTATGAAATGTGAAATAATAATAAACAAGGATTAACTCAAATTTTTGTGAAGTATAATATATATATATTTGATAAAAGGATGGAGTGAAACAACTCAAGCTGAAAATGGATTTTTTTTTTGCCATAATAGGTAACTTTTTGAAAATGTTTGCGATTATGGGCCAGTCGAAACTAGTTATCAGCGCTCGTGAGCTACTTGGTGCTACATCAGCAGCGGCCACTATTCTCATTAGCGACCTCTTCATTTTGAAAGTCGCTAATGGGAATAGCGGCATCTGTTTTAAAATATTTAGAATTTTTTATTTGTTGTCGCTATTCCCACTAGCGACCTTAGTATATATAAGGTCGTTAATGGGATTAGCGACCTCAAATGAATGTATTGAGACACTTGACGATTTCTAGAGAGCTTTTGCTCTTTTGGAAAAAAAAAACAACCGAGGTCGCTAGTCCGAATAACGACCTCAGTAGAAGTCTAAATTTCCCTGCTATCTATAAGATTTGCAAAATAATCACCTAACTAAGGTCGCTATATTCCTACCTTAGTATACTTCGGTCGCTATTCGCAATAGCGATCTCAGTAGGAAACTCAATCTCCTTGTTCTTTGTAAAATTTGCAAAATAGTTACACAACTAAGACATCTATTCAAAATAGCGACCTTAGTACTATTAAGGCCTCTGTTCCGAATAACGACCTTTGTACAACTAAGGTCGCTATTCTGAATAGCGACCTCAGTTTCAAAAATAAATCGATTGTTATTTTTTATAGAGCAAAAGCTTTCTAGATTTTGCTAAGTGTTGGAATACAGTTCATTGAATGTCGCTAATCCCATTAGCGACTTCTAAAAGGAACATGACACTAATGAGAATAGCGATTGCTGCTGACGTGTCACCAAGTAACCAACGAGAGCTAATAGTTTTCGAAACTGGCTCATAATCACAAATATTTTCAAAAAATGGCCTATTAAGACAAAAAATTACCGAAAATGCTATTTATAAATTTTTATAAATAAAGATAAAGGGGCAGATACAGATAATTGGATAGTTTACAAGAGGTAAAACGACAAGAAAGAACATAAAATCATGCAACGCGCAAAATGCAACGATATTTGACACAAGCTGCAACATCCATGAAGTGTAGACTACAAAAGATCAAAGAAGCCAAAAACACAGCAAAAGAGGATACTAGCTGAAGGGAAGGCACTCGACAGAACCACCAAGCATAGTTCGGCAAGCCGCAAGCAGACACATCCAGCCTAATAGGCGCCGCCTAGAAAATCATCAAGCATAGTACGACAAGCCGCAAGCAGACACATCCAGCCTAATAGGCGCCGCCTAGAAAATCATCAAAACGAAACGATGTGAGATAGCAATAGCTCGGAACACAACCACAAAACAATGCCACTTGAAACTATAATAGAAATCCCAAAACAAAACATAATACAGTAGTAGCAAGACCAGAAAGCAAGCATAAGCCAAGCAATGAGATAATAAGAGCCACATAATCAGAATGGGGCTAACAGGAAATAGCAGAACAGCGGGTGGAAATTCTAAAAGCATTATACAACCCTAGAAGTTAAAAGATATATATATAACATGAGAGTGACAAAATAAGAAACCAACAAAAGTGAACAGAATTAATATTAAACAGCTCCAGCAAAGCAGGAAAACTAAAACCTGCACAAAAAGAAACAAAAAGAGGAGAAACAAGAGGCAGATGGAAACTCCGAGAGGAGCCAGAGGTCAGATCTGCAAGAGAAAAACTCGTAGCGTAAGTGAAACATATGTAAATAACTTAAGATGTAGAAGAAAGAAGACTAGAATGAAGGAAAGAGGTAACAAAAAATAGAATGGGGAGAATTAGAGAAAATCATGTTATTTCCTTTTTTCCAGATGATCTAGACCATGCCCATCATGGCAAGATCCCATGTTTAAGTCTTGTAACAGTAAAACAATAATTATGTAGCTTAAGTTTGAATAGTAAAACAATAATTAGTTGTAAATAAAAGTCCATGTTTCCATTAGTATATGTTGAAAAATAATTATAAATGGGGTGTAAAATCCAACTTTTAGAACTTTGAGTGTGGAAAATGATGAAATTTAACTGTTGATAAGATATTTGTTATTTTCAATGTAACATGAGCAATAAAAAAATACATAAAAAATATAAAAATTTACAAACCCGAAATCTAAAAATATAAATTTATGAGTAAAGAACTTTGAGTATGGAAAATGATGAAATTTAACTGTTGATAAGATATTTGCTATTTTCAATGTAACATGAGCAATAAAAAAATGCATAAAAAATATAAAAATTTACAAACTTAAAATTTAAAAATGTAAATTTATGAGTAAAGAGAGAAAGAAATAAGTTGTTTTTGAGGCAGTAGATAATAGAAGATTAACTCAAATTGTTGTGAAGTGTAATATATATATATATAAATAAATATATAAAAATTCTTTGAAACGCCGTCTGTGGGAATCGAACCCACGACCACACGGTTAAAAGCCGTGCGCTCTACCGGCTGAGCTAAGACGGCTTGCTGACCAGTGGGACCTTCATCGTCTAAAATATCTATTAAAAGCACTTTAGAAAATGTCACAGCGAGGAAGAAGAAAATAAGAGGATCACTTTAGAAAAGCACATGAGGTAACCAGTCTCTATCAATCTTTATGCAACTTTACTACATCTTCAATTTCATAGCACAAACTATCATGTCAAATGACCCATGCCATCAAACTCATCACAGTACAGGTTTTTAGTTTGGGATATGTTTGCTCCTCCTCCTCTGTTATCTTGTATCATGCACCAACGTTCAATTTACATTTGTTGAAACAAACAAGCTAACATGTAAAACTTCTGAGCATTATCGATACTTATTCCATGTTATCGCTTATATCCTCTTTTTCGTATCATTTTGGGCTTGCGCATTCCCTTGCTTGCTTCAGTATTTGATAAGTAGATGACACAAGTAAGACATATTTCCACACCATCCAGTCTTCGCTCTACCTTTAATTAAATTCTGCTAATTCTTCAGCAGAATCGATCACATTAACGTGACATACCTATTTGCAATAAAAATTCATGGTATATATCATCTATGATATTCCTTGCCAAGTCCAGAATTCTTCCTTCTTCTCATTACAGTAATTTATTCATCGTCTTTACTGTAATGAGAAACACATTCACATTACATCTGAACAAATTCATGGACATACTTGCTTAATACGCATAATGTTATGAAAAGGAGCTTGGTATTGACTCATAACCGAGTGACAAAAAGAAAACTACATGAATATATCCTTCTAGTCAAAAGCTTGTCTAACATCATGTATAACACAACACACATAAAAGCTACAGGAACAAAACAGGTAGTGGTGATGATAACCACAAACGCGCAAAAGTAACATTTTGAGAAAAGGTGATAGAACCAAGCCAAATCCTTTTATCCAGAGATCGAGCACATTAGAGTTGTTCACGCATTAGGATCAGATTTGGTTTCATAGCCAAGTTGAAGGGCTGTCTGATCCTGATAGTAGGAGTAGTTTGATGCAGCCTCCAGCATATTGAGATGGTAGTAATTGCGTGAGTCAAATGTTGGAAGAGCTTCATACTCCGTCCCAGGTTGCAGAATGCCTACTTTGCCAGCTCTCTCAGACTCTACTATCTGAATGCTCCAACAAATATATATAAAAGAGAGTCGGTATCGGATTTACAAGAAATAACAAATTTCCTTACAGAATCAGTTGTAAGCAACTTATATGTAATACTCTATAATTAATCTGTATGTATGTATTCATCTACCTTAATTTTTTTGACTTTAACATCTGATAACCATAAGGGTGTGGAACTAAGAACTTAAAATGGCAAGTTCATCTAGAAAAGCAAAATCAGCAACTAATCATTGTGGTTATCTGGCATACTGAAAATATTTACTCGACAAAACACAGACGAAGGAAAGGAAGTTAGAATTGATATATATGCAGATTGAAGAACATAAGATATCCAGTCTACAATATTGTCATAGTTATCATCAGATATGGCAAATCAGTTTGTTGTGACTTGTGATCAGAGGTAAAAATTCAAGAAGCTCTATAAAACAGAGATGAGCAGTTTATGCATTAAACTGAAAAAATGGCTCTGAAGAATGCATTAATGGATTTCAAATATACCTATGAAAAGGTAAGGAACAAATGAACTTTGACAAATTGTGTTCTTGAAGCATTAATTGACTCAATGAATGAATAGAAACCTAATACCCTGATATTCAGAACTACTGAACTAACCACAGAAATAATTCATATACGACGAATTCATAGCAAAACTTCCCATCAACCTTATTTGAACAATTAGTATGTATTTAAGTATAGGTAAGCACACAGAACATTGGAAATATGTTACCTTAGCTTTCAGGTACATGTTGTCCTGATGGATTTCTTCTTCCTGCATGCATTTTTTTCAAGCCAAACAATAATTAGAGAGGGAAAGAGAGAGAGAGACGAAGAAAAACGAGGAATCAAAAGAAACTAAACTAAACCCTTTTTGAAAGATTTAATACATCGAAACCAAGGATTACCCTTTTCTGCATGTGTTCGATTTCTGCAAACATCATGTCATTCTGATAATGATAAAAGCAGGAGTATTAGATTGATTGCAATTCGAAAAGATGAATGATCATTTTCTACACAGATCAAAAGCAATGTCCACGCAAGCATATACAGTTTATGTATCACTATAATTCAATTCGATGATTTATTACTTTGCAGTAACTATTGACAGAAATGACTATTTTACTTCACTTTCATGTGGAAAAGAAATACAAAGACGAGGCAGAACAAGTTACCCGTTACCTTTTCGCTGAACCAGGTGGAAAAGGTAGTTATTTTTAATCTTCCACGTAATATGATCCTGGTGCTTCAAATCCATGTCAATTTTACATCATTTAATCTATTTTGAGGTGTTAAGAATCTATGGCATCTGCCCCGATATATACATCCATGTCGACAGATACAATTCATGGAATAAGATATCCATATGATATTGCAATAATATCGTGATACGTTCCAGAAACTCGCCCTTAAATAGTGGAAGCTGTGTTGGATTATGTTCTATCAATTATAGATATATATATATATATCTTTCAATTTATGAGCTAATAAACAAAAAATAATGTTTCTATAAGGAAAGCTATGACAATTTAGTGTCTATATTAATTAAAAATAATATTCATAAAACTACAATGTATCCCTTAATTACTTGCAGGTTTTAGTGTGTTGAAGTCTCTAGGCTTTATCTGTTTCAATGTAATTATATTCTACGTGGAACTGAACTATGTGCCTCATCCAATGCAATTTAAGTTGTAGAAGGTTTGACGAACATCAGTATCTCGTTGGATAATGATTCTTATGATAGTGACTATTAGTAGTCTACCTTCTTTGATCTGATCCTACTAATGCCTTTTTCAAGTCGGTTTTCAAGTTGTTTGAGTTCTTTCAAGCTCAAGGATCCCAGAGATTCCCCCATTAAGTGCCTGAATTAAAATTTTTGGAAACAAATGTCAGAAAGATTAGACCATTAGTGGTGCTGCGTCGTAAGAAAAATGAATTATATGTTTACACGAACTGGTTGGTTCATAATCAGAGGAATACCTGTTAGCGTTCTGTAAACTCTGGATCTGATGGCGCAATTTTGCTGCTTCTTGCTGATAGTACTGTTGCATTAATAATCATCATTTAGTGCATTTCACTTGTATTCTCAAATAATTGATATACATAATGACTCGATTTAGGATTTTTGGTGTAGGAAGAGCACAGCATAGGCATGTTAAGAAGCAGATGTTTGTAATGGATGCTCTTTGTTTTATTTAGAAGACGACCGAAGCAGAATATTCTATATATACAATACAGCAGTGGAGCTTACAAAACAGGGATTACTAGAGGATTCTGAAAGATATGGAAGTGCAGTATCTGAATCTTGCTATTTGAATTGAAAATCCCGAGATGGTTAAACGAGAAAACAGTCATTCTATGAATGTCTTTTAAATTGTAACTGAAAGAAAAGATGCCTTAAGAAGTCGATTAGTTGTCTGTAGCTAGTCTCTCAACAATAAGTCAGCCTAATAATTTGGCGCATGACTGTTTTCTGTTTGTGTTTACTATTAACTGTATATGTTCATGATTGCAACCTAAGATGAAGTTTACTGTTTACGTAGGTAAACAATATACGTGAGCAGGCTAACAAGATCCCGATAAATTCTGAGAACTTAAGTTTGTTTCTGTAATTATGTTCATAAAGGGTATAACCACTAAAACCATGATGCGAAGAAGACCATTGTTGCAAGCAGAGAAAATTTAGTCACTTAGAGTTTCCTAGTAGGAATATATATATGATGTAGGATAATGGCTCGATTCTGGTTCAGTTTGTTTATATCTGTCGTATCTGCAGCAATCGAAAGTTTCAGTACATCAGTCGACTGAGGTATGGAGTCAGTCGACTGTCCAGAGAGAAGTTTCAAATGCTAAGGATACAGCAGCAGCAGTCGACTGAAGGCGTGTCTCAGTCGACTGTCCAGAACTAAAGACCAGTCGACTGGTAAGAAGACCAGTCGACTGTAGGCGGGTTTGTGAACTAGAAAAGGCCTATTTCGAAAGGCCCAGTAGTTTCCCTATAAATACACCCGTTAGGGTTTTGTAAAAGAGAGACCTCTATTCGGATTTTGCAGCCGTCATCTTTGTAAGGGTTTGTTTTCGCCCATTGGTGATTATTTGAAGAAGAAACCCCAACCGCCCCGTGGATGTAGGCACTTGTTTGCCGAACCACATTAAATCTGTGTGTCCTTGTGTTTGTTTGTTTTATGATTTCTCTCGCTCTTTCTTCTCTTTGATTGGTGATCCATTCGTATTTCGCACAACAAGTGGTATCAGAGCGTCGGGTTCGACCTAGAGGGAGATGGCGAGTGAAGCAGATGCGACCAAGGATGTTGCGGGATCAAGTTCTTCTAGAACAACGATTCACAACGCAAAATTTGAAGTTGAAAAATTTGATGGAACAAACAATTTCGGGATGTGGCAGTGTGAGGTGTTGGATGTTCTGGTTCAACAAGAACAAGATGTTGCTTTGGAGGAAGAAAAACCAAAGAATATGTCCGATGTAGATTGGAAGAAGTTGAATCGAGTTGCGTGTGGGACTATTCGGCTCTTTATCGCGAAGGCTCAGAAGTATGATTTGATGAGGGATACCATTGCTGCGGTGTTGTGGAAGAAACTCGAAGACAAATACATAAGGAAAAGTTTGGAGAATCGGCTGTATTTGAAGAAGAGACTTTTTCGCTTCACCTATACTGAAGGTATGTCTATGAACGCTCATGTTGAATCATTTAATAAATTATTAGCTGATTTGTTAAATTTGGATGAGCAAATTAAAGATGAAGACAAAACCCTAATTCTGTTGAATTCATTACCCGAATGTTATGATCATTTAGCAACTACTTTAATATATGGAAAAGACACTGTTAAATATGAAGATGTTGCAAATGCTCTGTTGAATAATGAAACTAGAAGAAGGGATAAAATGGTTGATAGAGAAACTTCTGAGGCATTGATTGTAAGGGGCAGAACTAAGACCAGATCTGAGACCAAATCTGGGAATAAAGGAAACAAATCTCGTTCCAAATCGAGAGGAGTTTCAAAGGACAGAAAGATACCAGCCAGAGATGAATGTGCTTTCTGTCATGAAAGGGGGCATTGGAAAAAGGATTGTCCTAAGCTACGAAATAAGGGAAATTCGACTGCAAATGTGATTGTTGATAATGTAGATAGTGACGATGATTTTTCTTATGCACTTGCAACTAGTCCCTCACTTTATCAAGAAGTATGGTTTCTTGATACAGCAGCCTCCTATCATATGTCTTGGAAAAAGGAGTGGTTTACTTCCTTAGAGTATATGGATGGTGGGGTAGTTTTGATGGGAAATGATGCACCTTGTAAGAAGGTAGGAATCGGGAAGATTGAATTGCTAATGCACGATGGTCTTATTAGGGAGCTTTCAGATGTATGGTATGTTCCAGATTAGAAAAAGAATTTGATTTCACTTGGTGTTTTGGAGGCCAGTGGATTGAAATTTGCTAGTGAAAGTGGCATTCTGAAGGTGACTAGCGGATCACTCGTGGTGATGAAAGGGCAAAGGAAAAGGAACTTGTTTTTCTTGCAGGAAAAAATATATTTGGGTCAGACTGCCAGTGTAACTGAAAAGCCTAAACAGGTTGTTCCCGACTCTACTAGGTTGTGGCATATGCGACTCGGGCATGCAGGAGAAAAGGCCTTGCAGGGACTTGTGAAGCAAGGGTTTCTTAAAGATGCTAAAGGTTGCAAGTTGGAATTTTGTGAACATTGTGTGTTAGGTAAGCAAACTAGGGTGAAATTTGGTACAGCTGTACATCAGACAAAGGGTATCCTCGATTATGTGCACACAGATGTTTGGGGCCCTACTCAGACACCTTCTATGAGTGGTAGACACTGGTTTGTTATATTTGTTGATGACTACTCCAGACGAGTTTGGGTATATACCATGAAACACAAAGATGAAGTTTTGACATTGTTCACAAGTTGGAAGAAGAAGGTTGAAAACCAGACTGGAAGGAAGATTAAGGTTCTGAGGTCAGATAATGGAGGGGAATACAAGAACGATCCGTTTCTGAAATTGTGTGAAGATGAAGGGATCCAGAGGCACTTCACAGTTAGGAAGACTCCGCAGCAAAATGGGGTTGCAGAAAGGATGAACAGAACCTTACTTGAGAAGGTGAGATGTATGCTAGCACAGTCTGGATTGAAGAAGACATTTTGGGCAGAAGTTGTTATATATGCAAGCCACATTGTCAACCGTTTACCATCAGCAGCACTTGAAGGCAAAACACCTATTGAGGTATGGAGTGGTAAACCTGCATCTGATTATAGTTTTTTGCATATATTTGGTTGTCCTGCTTATTTTCATGTAACTGAAACTAAACTTGATGCAAGAGCCAAAAAGACTATATTTGTTGGTTTCAGTACTGGTGTCAAAGGTTATAGGTTGTGGTGTCCAGAACAGAAAAAGTTAGTAATCAGCAGGGATGTTACCTTTGATGAGACCAGCATGATCAGCTCGGGACAGTCGACTGGTCCTCATATGCAGTCGACTGGTGATCCTGATCAAGAGAAGCAGAAGATTAGCTTCGGACAGTCGACTGGTAGGTGCTCTCAGTCGACTGGTGCGAGAGTTCTCCAACAGGTGGAGTTAGAAAAGCTTTCAGTTGAAAATCCTACTCCTGCCCAAAATGAAGATGATGTGGTTGATACTGAGGATGAGGAAGAAGTTCCTATCCAAGACCCTCCCCAGCAGGAAGAATCAATTGCAGCAAGAAGGCAAAGAAGAGATATCAAACGACCATCTCACTTTACAGAAACAGTTGCATTTGCTCTTCCCATTGTTGATGATGAAGTTCCCTCCAACTTCAAAGAAGCTACTAGAAGTTCTGAAAATGCAGATTGGAAAGTTGCTATGGATGAAGAGATAAACTCTCTTCATAAGAACAAGACTTGGGATCTAGTGCAATTGCCAAAGGGGAAGAAAGCTATCGGTTGCAAGTGGGTATATACGAAGAAAGAAGGTCCAAAAGGCAGTGTTCGGTTCAAGGCTAGACTAGTTGCAAAGGGGTATGCTCAAAAGGAAGGAATTGACTATAATGAAGTGTTCTCTCCGGTTGTGAAGCATCCTTCTATTCGGATTTTGTTGGCATTGGTAGCACAGTTTGATCTTGAATTGACACAGATGGATGTGAAGACTGCATTCTTACATGGGGACCTAGATGAAGAAATTTATATGTTGCAGCCAGATGGGTTTAAGATTGCTGGGAAGGAAAATTATGTTTGCAGGTTGAAAAAGTCTCTCTATGGGTTGAAGCAATCTCCAAGGCAGTGGTATTTGAGGTTTGATCAGTTTATGAAAGTGCAGGGATATTCCAGAAGTGAGTATGATCATTGTGTCTATTTCAGAAAATTGCAGGATAGCTCTTTCATATATCTGTTATTATATGTGGATGACATGTTGATTGCCTCTAAAAATGCTAAGGAGATTCAAAATTTGAAGAATCAGCTGAGTTCTGAATTCGAGATGAAGGATCTTGGTGAAGCCAAGAAAATATTTGGGATGGAGATAGCTAGAGACAGAGCAAAGGGCATAGTGAGTTTGACACAGAAGCAATATCTTTTGAAGGTGCTGAAACGGTTTGGTATAGATGAGAAAACTAAACCAGTCAGTACATCCTTAGCCACTCATTTCAGAATTAGTGCTTCTCAGTCACCAAGTACAGATGAAGAGAGACAGTATATGGCTAATGTACCTTACACTAGTGTGGTTGGCAGTTTGATGTATGCCATGGTTTGTACTCGACCAGACATCTCTCAGGCGGTGAGTATGGTTAGTCGATATATGCATGATCCAGGCAGAGAGCATTGGCAAGCAGCTAAATGGATTTTGAGGTACATAAGTGGCACCACAGATGTGGGTTTGAAGTTTGAGAGGGATGACAATATTAGCAGGTTATTGGTGGGTTATGTTGATTCTGACTATGCAGGTGATCTAGATAAGAGGCGGTCTACTACAGGCTATTTGTTTACTATGGCTAGAGCACCTATAAGTTGGAGGTCCAATTTGCAGTCCACTGTAGCGTTGTCTACTACTGAGGCTGAATACATGGCAGTTGCTGAGGCCATGAAGGAAGCTATTTGGATTCATGGACTTTTGAAGAGCTTGGGAATTCATCGGGGGAAGGTGGAGGTACACTGTGACAGTCAGAGTGCTATCCATTTAGCGAAGAACCAAGTTCATCATTCGAGGACCAAACATATTGATGTCCGTTATCACTTTGTGCGTGATTTGATAAAGGATGGTGATATTCTTCTGGTGAAGATTGGGACAGCTGATAATCCTGCTGATATGTTGACCAAAATTGTTGGGGCAGCCAAGTTCAAGCATTACATGAACCTGGCTAATATTTTGCATGCTTGATGATTTGGAATGGGCGGTTGGAATGGTGCTTCGTTTTGTTTGGTTAGTATGTGATATCATACTAAGGTGGAGTTTGTTTTTGTTACATTTGGTGATGAACATTTGTTTTGGAGTATTTTTGGAGATTGCTTGGGCTACTTGGAAGATCTCGCCAAGGTGGAGATTGTAGGATAATGGCTCGATTCTGGTTCAGTTTGTTTATATCCGTCGTATCTGCAGCAATCGAAAGTTTCAGTACATCAGTCGACTGAGGTATGGAGTCAGTCGACTGTCCAGAGAGAAGTTTCAAAGGCTAAGGATACAGCAGCAGCAGTCGACTGAAGGCGTGTCTCAGTCGACTGTCCAGAACTAAAGACCAGTCGACTGGTAAGAAGACCAGTCGACTGTAGGCGGGTTTGTGAACTAGAAAATGCTCATTTCGAAAGGCCCAGTAGTTTCCCTATAAATACACCCGTTAGGGTTTTGTAAAAGAGAGACCTCTATTCGGATTTTGCAGCCGTCATCTTTGTAAGGGTTTGTTTTCGCCCATTAGTGATTATTTGAAGAAGAAACCCCAACCGCCCCGTGGATGTAGGCACTTGTTTGCCGAACCACATTAAATCTGTGTGTCCTTGTGTTTGTTTGTTTTCTGGTTTCTCTCGCTATTTCTTCTCTTTGATTGGTGATCCATTCGTATTTCGCACAACATATGATACATATGCAGTGCATGTGTCTAGCTAATTGCTATCCAATAGAGATCGCAACAGGCCACGTCGGGTTGAATAACCCAAGATCCCCTTGTGGATCGACTAAGATTGGCTTCGATCATCCAAGATCCCCTTGTGTGTCCACTAATTTTTTTGTAGAATCCTTTAGATTTCTTAAAGATTTTAACTGAATATTCTTATATTTCAACCTGAAGTCTCTTGGCTAGAAGCATTAAAAATTGTTATAACTTGATCAAAATTTGTACATTGAAAGAGAAAATACAACTTAAATGAGTACTTTATATTCATTTAATTTTAAAGAAATATAAAAGAAGAAAAAACTTACCTGAGTATTGACCTCAACAATTGCATTTGAGCCTGAAGTGCTGGCATTTGCTTTCTTATACCTTTCAATGGTTGATTTTATGCTAGAAAGGCAAATTTTTTTATAAAAAAAACTGGTTAGAGAGAATTTTCCGGCTAAATTTTAAAAATTAAGACTTGGACAAGTTGAAAGAAGAATGCAAACAATCAAAGATCTATCGATTATTGAACTGTACTGGAAGACTATCACAGTAAGCACTAAAAAACACGACGTCTATCCCGGCGTTTAAGCCAGTAATCATCAAATTTCCTACAAACTAGTAGTGTACCGATAACGGTATTGCAATGTTTTTCTTTATTATTCCATGAATATCCAATTACCTTATACCCTAATGTGTAGTCATAAAAACAATGGGTATATCGGTGAGGTTTCAAGGTACCAGATCGAAGACATTACAAATAGTGATCCAAAGAGTGTTAAAGAATCTACCACAACTCGTAGCACTAATAGCGGAAGTACACAAGCAATAGAAAATCTCACAAGAACATAATCAATATGCAAAGATAACCAATACTTTCTATTCCTCAATAAATACAAAGATTACAAAAGAGTTTACAACTCTTAATCTCTCTCCCTCACTTTTGAAACACTCGGCACAATCCCCTCTTGAAGTTGAACAATGACAATGGCTCACCAATTCTCTCTAATAAGTTATATAAACCTTAGAGTCTACAGCCATATATATAGCTCCCAAGTAAACCCTAAAAGATAAACACAAATCTAGCTTATTGGACCTTAAACTCATCAGCCCAAATAACACACAGCGCTGGCCGCTGTCGGTCGACCGCACCCCAGGTCGGTTGACCGCAACGTGTAAAGCCCACACCCGAGACATGACCGGTCGAATGCACGGTTGACCGTCCCCTTCTCTGTTGAACCCGATACACTCGAAGAACCTCCTAAAGTCAAGGTCGGTCGACCGCACTCCCGGTCGGTGAACCGCAACTCTCGAGACTGGACATCTTCTACTTGCTGCTGTTGTCTCTTGCTGTCTTCGTCTTCTCCTCTTCTTCTTCAACTTCAAGTACTTAGTGCTTACGTGCATTTGAGGCCACAATCCTAACAAAGAGAACCCCTGTAGCTACTGTGCCTATAAAGATCAACCGCTATAATTCACTTAATGGAACAGATTCACAAGAAAATAAAGAATAGCGACGGAAATAGCATATCAAATTAGAAAGAAATGCACATTTATAAAGCTTGGAGATTCTCATCTCAAGGCTCCTGCATGAGAGAAGCCTGACCGAACTTAGCAATTTTCTTTCATTTGGTTTTTCTTTTTCGGACCCCAACATTCCATTGGATATGCCATCAGTTTACCGCTGTTAACTGATACAGCTCATACCAAGGATCCAGTTACATTAGGGATGGCAAACGGGCCGGGTTGACCCGCGACCCGCCCGCATAACCCGGCCCGTGAGTAACCGGTTCGGGTTCGGGTCTAACCCGCTAATGTAAACGGGTCGACCCGGGTCCTCAAAAAAGTGAATTAAACCCGTTGAACCCGGCCCGAATAACCCGATCTACAGTAGCGGACCCGCACGCAAACCCGCGGTTCGACCCGTGGGTTGAGATCAAACGTTCGACCTGCGGGCCCAACGGGCCTAACCCTCTTACCGAGAGCGTTAAAGGCTCTTTTAGCCGTTGTTTTTTGGTTTTTTTGGTTTTTTTTTCCCTATAAATACCCCTAAAACCTAAACTAAAATTTCGCACCTTACTCTCTTACTCTCTCTACTATTATTACTCAATCCATTTCAATTTTTGTGAACAGTTAAACAAAGAAGGTAGCAACATATAAACGGTAAGCTTCCAAAGCAACTAATGGGAAACAGTGAGTATCTCCGAAAGGGGTTTCTCTCTCTAGAATCCTAGAGAGAGAAGCTCTCCCCCCAAAAACCACAAAAAGGAAAAACACCGAAATCGAACCGGTCGGGGAGGGAGGAGGACTCCCTCGTCCTTCCTAACCTCCTCTCCCTCCCCCCCACTCCCTTTCGCCCATCTACTGAGATGTGATGGTGCCACCGACTTGGGTGATGGTCGGTCGAATAGATGCGGAGTGAGAGAGCGGCACAGCGAGGATGGTCGCCTCTACGAGGACTAGGACGATGATGGAGCGGCACCGCTGTAGAGGAGGAGGAGAAGTGGGAGTGATGATCGGGGACGATGATGGCCTTTGGCTTCGGTAGGGGCTTTGTGACTCGTCGACAGTATTGACGGCTGTCGGCGAGGGGATTGGGAGGCTCGGAGAGTTGTATGGGGGTTGGGTTCATCGAGAATCCTACCAGTGCTCGCCAAAGTGGTGCATAAGTTGTGGCTCGCCGGTGGAGGAGGGCTTCGATCATCGTGTTTCCAATTAGGGTTTGGGACAAATAGATCTGGAGCGGGGCTTTGCTCGGCGGCGGGCGCAGAGAACGCTGCAGTGTGGAGGGCTCGTCGCTGCGCGGTGTTGTGAGCATCATCGAAGCGGCATGTGGACTGATGAAGGGGAGTGGGTCTGAGGGGGTGACACCTGTTGATGGTGAAACGACGACGTGTGCGACGGGAGCAACGGAAGGAGGATGGTGACAACGACTGAGGTGGCGAGGTGGAGAAGAGGAGCTGGAATGTGTTTTGCAAACTTAGAATGAGGAAAGGGAGACTGGGTTGAAATTTGAAATTTGAATTTTGAATTTCAAATTAGAGTTTTGAGATTCAAAATTAGATTTGGGAAAGATTTGATTGATTTTTGAATTTCAAGTTTAGATTTTGAAATTCAAAACACATATGGAGGGGGAGATTTGGGTCTATTTTGAAATTCAAAGTACAGTTTCGAATTTCATATAGGAGTGGAGGAGGAGGTTAATTTGAAATTTGAATTTCAATTTAGATTTTTTGAAATTCAAAATATAATTTTTGAATTTCGAATAGGTGTGGAAGTGGAGGCTAATTTGAATTTTGAATTTCAATATATACTTTTGAAATTCAAAATATATTTAGATGAAGAGATTTAGAGCGGTTTAGAATTTCAATTTAGATTTTTGAAATTCAAAACATATGTGGATGGCGAAGAGAGGATCGCTGGTTAGTCTTGTGAATTTCTAATTAGATTGTTTGAAATTCTAATCTTGTGGGAGAAGCGATGGGTTAAGAGGGGGATCCCCAAAGATGAGTTGCCAAGGCGGAAGTGTTCGTCGGAGGGAAGTTCGTCGAGAGCGTTGGCATGTCGGTCGAGAACAATGACTACTGTTGAGGGCTGGATTTGACGCAATCGGAAGATGGCGTCGCGGTGAGGATGGATTGGTGGACTCGTCAGGTGTGATGGATGCACGCCGCCTTTAGATAGCGGTTGTGGTTGTGGTTGTGGCCAAGGTGGACGTTCAGGGGAAGGTAGGGAGAGTCTATGGGGTGTAATGGAATTCAAATATTTAATTGGTTGAAATTCGAATTACACCTGGTTTTGATGGGTGGGAGAACATGTGCAGATGCTTTCGTCTACAAGTGTGTCTAGGGGAGGGACTAGTTTATGTTGTAGAGTAAGCTATGTAATTTTTTTCCGTTGTTCCGATTTAGGAACATAGATGTATGTTATTTGTAATACTTGTTTCGTTAATATTTTATTAATGAAGCGGTGACGTGGTCACCTTTTTCTCAAAAAAAAAACATATAAACGATCAAACGACAAATTCCGATCGTATCGAATTCAACATTCAACTACGTCTTCAAGTCTTCAACTCCTTAAAGTGATCAAACAAAGAAGCTCTCTTCAAGTCTTCAATTCCGGACTTCTACTTCTACTAGTACATTTATTTTCAGTCTCATTTTATATACGATTATCCGCGAAGTACAGTATCAAAATTTCACAACCCTCTTATTGTCTTGATATTTTTTTTGTACTCATATTTTTTTATATCATATTTGTTTGTTGGTTTTTTGATCTTCTCTCTCACAACCTTCTTATTGTTTTCTTGATTTTTTTTTGTAACTTATCTCACCTACATTGTATTTAATTTTTTCACATACACTACTATATCAACATGTCTAGATCGCGAGGTAGCGACCGTAGCCAAAGTGGACAAGATTCCACTGACACTTCTCGTAGGCCTCCAATTGTCCCACAAAATGAGCCCGCCAAAGAGTACCCTAATCCTATGGCCCAACACATTGGTACACACGATGAGTTTGTAGGAGAATAAACATAGAAGAAGAACCACAAACACAAGCAACTGAAACAACATAACCGGCTAGTGGTAGGAAAACCAGAGGGAAAAGTAGTGATTGGCACAAATTTTATGATTATATTCCGGACGAAAAATAATCCGGGTGTAGGTATAAAAGTTTGTAAAACATATTCGAAGCCATACAAATGGAAGAGGGGTGAGGGGACGGGTACAATTAGACGACACATCCAAAATGTGCACAAAAAACTTCTTGTAGGCCTACCCGGCCAACAAAAAATCCACCCTAGGACCGGTGTAGTTGATGCCATTCTTATGATCCCGAACTTGTTCGTCGGAAAATGGTCCGACTAATAATCAAGGAAGAGTTAAGTGTTTGATGGATTGGAAAATCAAGGAAAGGAGAAATTGATTGATCAATTTGGCATTCTTGAAATTGAAATTGATGATGCTGATCTTGGAAGAAAAATTCAAGAAGATGTTGTAGTTGAAGATTGTGATGTTGTTGAAGGTGAAAATCAAAAAGATGATAAAGCAGCAGTAGCTTTAGATAAGAAGAATTTGACATGGGAAACAAATTTGATGGATGATTATGAAGAGAAGTTTAGAACATTCTCCATTGTAATTGAAGAAATTGAGGAGAAGCTCATGTTTGCTAAGAAAATCTCAAAGATGAGTTCATCAAGTGTTTGTGGTAATGTCTCAAATACAATTTTCCTAATCTTGAACTCCGATTGAGTTTTCGACGAAATGTCAAGAGGGCGGAGTTTGAAGTCCACACGGTTGTAATTGGCAGTGACATGGTAGTGCTCAATGGATGGCCCCTTCCTATGCGAGAAAATTTTGTTCAATCATTTTTTTTGCAGTTCTTGAAGTCTGATATACTTGTGTTTAAGAGTAAAAGTGTGAGCTTATAGAAGATGCAATTGATCATGGTAGTGTGAAGACAGTCACTATTTGGCTGGGAGGTGAACACTATCAAGTTAAACTAGCACATTTGACTTGTACATGGCATGAAAGAGTTTTGTTTTTGAGGAGGTGGTTGGTTGCATTGGAAGATGATCCTGATGAAAACCGTGGACAAATTGAGGAGGGTAAGAAAGCAGTTGAAAGTGCAACTTCTGTTGATGATGAATCAAATGGCGTCAAGGAGAAAGAGAAGAAAGTTGAAGATAAAGAGATATCCCCTACTAAGAACGAAGATAAGGCTGAAGATGATGCAGTGGATGTAGAAAAAAATGTAGAAATTGGAGCTAAAGGGAGTGTTGAGGAAGTTAGAGATGAAGCGACAAAGGAAGATGTAAAAGAAACTGAAGAGAAGGAAAAAGTGGGCACAAATGGTAAAGATACAGAAGTGAAGCCAGTTGCGCCTCTGAATTCATTTCAACAATTGTCAAGCACCCAAAATGCCTTTACTGGGCTTGCAGGATCAGGTTTCGGAACCTCATCATTTTCCTTTGGGTCAGCTGCCAAAGAGGGATCGACTTTAAGTGCGAGTTCTGGATCAGTATTTGGACTGAAAAGTGAGAACCCCTCATTTTCTTTGTTTGGTGCTGTGGGTTCCAGCAATGGTAATCTTTCCGTGCAACCTGGGAGCTATACTTACAATGCAGTGATGAGCTCATTTGTGAAGAGAGGGTATAAGATCATCTGGACTACTAGTCTATCATCAGATGTTCCAGTTGGCTACTTCTCTTGGGTAGAATATGACATCATGGCATCATTGGTTCCAAAGACTGCTGATGTCCTTGCAGCTGCTTTCATTTCTAATTGTCGGGATCATAATTTCCATTTGCAGGCTCTGGAAATGCTTGGGAAGTTGAAAGTTACGATAGACTCATATGGTAGTTGTCACGGGAACCGCAAAGGAGCTATTCCTGTTGTGATGGA
Source organism: Hemerocallis citrina (assembly GCA_017893485.1). Classification (NCBI taxonomy): domain Eukaryota; kingdom Viridiplantae; phylum Streptophyta; class Magnoliopsida; order Asparagales; family Asphodelaceae; genus Hemerocallis; species Hemerocallis citrina. The sequence goes on from JACEHZ010000088.1 coordinate 220,875, forward strand.
GGAGTTTGTGTTACCACCATTTGAGTCCATTTGTTTATTGAAGGACACAGACATCATCAGGATCAGAAAGAAGGGTGCTACGAGGATGGATGAGATAGATGTTGGTAATGGCCTACATTATCTTCAGGGCTCTGAATTTGTGGAAAACCAAAATGTAATTTCAAGTGACAGACTTTTGGCAATTCAACAATTTGAAGAGGATTCAGGTCACCCTAAGAAGAAAAATAATCTATTTGCTCATAATGAAAATGCAATACGCAGAGGAAATTCATTAATGTTGAAGAAGAAGAGGAAACGTTCAGATGAAATTGAAGGATCAAAGAAGAAGAAATTGAAAAATAGCACAAAGAAGCTGAATATTGCTCATGATGACTATGAAGGCACTAGTGAAGAAGATGATGATATTCATTTTTGGAAGAGAGGAAGTTCACATGTTGCTTCTCATTTGGAGGATAATGCTGAGAATGTGACTAGTACCATGCAAAGGGAGAAGAGGAGGAAGAAATCTGAATTGATCTTCCCTGAGGAAGCAATTGTTGGTACCAAAGTTGATTAAAAAAAAAAAAAAAACCTGTAGAGGAAATAACAAAAAGTGTCATCAGGAGGGAAGCAGTTCAAGGAAAAATGTACATAGGACTGATAAACAATCTGTCAAAGATGGAGTGAAATCATCCCAGTTGGATGGAAAAGCAGGCAGAAACCGTAGTTCTGTGATAATAGAAGACAGGAATGGACAATCTGAAGAAAATGTTGGGAAATTTCTGAGTGTGAGCTTGGGAACAAGCTCATTTTTAAGGGGAGTGGAGTTGTCAGGGACGCCGTCAGTCGTCAGTCCCCCATCGCCGGAGTGAAGCTATGGTCGGGTCGGCATCATCAATAATTGGTGGCATGGGTTTAGCTGTTGAGTGGGTTCAGCTGTATATGAGTTGTATCTGAATATGTTGACTGTACGTGTAGTGTGCACTGTTTTTTCATTTGTTTTACATTGTTAGCACGTATTCTTCAATTGTAATGGCCTATATAAGGTCTGTAATTGTCCATTTGGAAATATCAAGTAATAGAAAGTTCTCAATTCTTCTCTAATCTCACATCTATTCTCATCTCTCTCAATTCCCAATCCTCTCTTCTTCTTCTCCAATCTCAGACCTCTTCTAATCCACCTCAATCCCTAACCTCCTCTTCTCCATTAATGTCTAATTCGCTGTAGCTGTCGGAATCGAAGACTCTGAGCTGTCGGAATCCCAAGATCCTGACAAGTGGTATCTTCGGAATACCACTTGTCGGAATACCAAACGCAAGTTGGAGGGAACTTCATTATAGTCAAATGAAGTTGGAGGGAATCGAAGACTCTGAGCTGTCGGAATCCCAAGATCCTGACAAGTGGTATTCCGACAAGTGGTATTCCGAAGATACCACTTGTCAGGATCTTGGGATTCCGACAGCTCAGAGTCTTCGATTCCGACAGCTACAGCGAATTAGACATTAATGGAGAAGAGGAGGTTAGGGATTGAGGTGGATTAGAAGAGGTCTGAGATTGGAGAAGAAGAAGAGAGGATTGGGAATTGAGAGAGATGAGAATAGATGTGAGATTAGAGAAGAATTGAGAACTTTCTATTACTTGATATTTCCAAATGGACAATTACAGACCTTATATAGGCCATTACAATTGAAGAATACGTGCTAACAATGTAAAACAAATGAAAAAACAGTGCACACTACACGTACAGTCAACATATTCAGATACAACTCATATACAGCTGAACCCACTCAACAGCTAAACCCATGCCACCAATTATTGATGATGCCGACCCGACCATAGCTTCACTCCGGCGATGGGGGACTGACGACTGACGGCGTCCCTGACAACTCCACTCCCCTTAAAAATGAGCTTGTTCCCAAGCTCACACTCAGAAATTTCCCAACATTTTCTTCAGATTGTCCATTCCTGTCTTCTATTATCACAGAACTACGGTTTCTGCCTGCTTTTCCATCCAACTGGGATGATTTCACTCCATCTTTGACAGATTGTTTATCAGTCCTATGTACATTTTTCCTTGAACTGCTTCCCTCCTGATGACACTTTTTGTTATTTCCTCTACAGGTTTTTTTTTTTTTTTTTAATCAACTTTGGTACCAACAATTGCTTCCTCAGGGAAGATCAATTCAGATTTCTTCCTCCTCTTCTCCCTTTGCATGGTACTAGTCACATTCTCAGCATTATCCTCCAAATGAGAAGCAACATGTGAACTTCCTCTCTTCCAAAAATGAATATCATCATCTTCTTCACTAGTGCCTTCATAGTCATCATGAGCAATATTCAGCTTCTTTGTGCTATTTTTCAATTTCTTCTTCTTTGATCCTTCAATTTCATCTGAACGTTTCCTCTTCTTCTTCAACATTAATGAATTTCCTCTGCGTATTGCATTTTCATTATGAGCAAATAGATTATTTTTCTTCTTAGGGTGACCTGAATCCTCTTCAAATTGTTGAATTGCCAAAAGTCTGTCACTTGAAATTACATTTTGGTTTTCCACAAATTCAGAGCCCTGAAGATAATGTAGGCCATTACCAACATCTATCTCATCCATCCTCGTAGCACCCTTCTTTCTGATCCTGATGATGTCTGTGTCCTTCAATAAACAAATGGACTCAAATGGTGGTAACACAAACTCCTCCATCACAACAGGAATAGCTCCTTTGCGGTTCCCGTGACAACTACCATATGAGTCTATCGTAACTTTCAACTTCCCAAGCATTTCCAGAGCCTGCAAATGGAAATTATGATCCCGACAATTAGAAATGAAAGCAGCTGCAAGGACATCAGCAGTCTTTGGAACCAATGATGCCATGATGTCATATTCTACCCAAGAGAAGTAGCCAACTGGAACATCTGATGATAGACTAGTAGTCCAGATGATCTTATACCCTCTCTTCACAAATGAGCTCATCACTGCATTGTAAGTATAGCTCCCAGGTTGCACGGAAAGATTACCATTGCTGGAACCCACAGCACCAAACAAAGAAAATGAGGGGTTCTCAATTTTCAGTCTAAATACTGATCCAGAACTCGCACTTAAAGTCGATCCCTCTTTGGCAGCTGACCCAAAGGAAAATGATGAGGTTCCGAAACCTGATCCTGCAAGCCCAGTAAAGGCATTTTGGGTGCTTGACAATTGTTGAAATGAATTCAGAGGCGCAACTGGCTTCACTTCTGAATCTTTACCATCTGTGCCCACTTTTCCCTTCTCTTCAGTTTCTTTTACATCTTCCTTTGTCGCTTCATCTCTAACTTCCTCAACACTCCCTTTAGCTCCAATTTCTACATTTTTTTCTACATCCACTGCATCATCTTCAGCCTTATCTTCGTTCTTAGTAGGGGATATCTCTTTTTCTTCAACTTTCTTCTCTTTCTCCTTGACGCCATTTGATTCATCATCAACAGAAGTTGCACTTTCAACTGCTTTATTACCCTCCTCAATTTGTCCACGGTTTTCATCAGGATCATCTTCCAATGCAACCAACCACCTCTTCAAAAACAAAACTCTTTCATGCCATGTACAAGTCAAATGTGCTAGTTTAACTTGATAGTGTTCACCTCCCAGCAAAATAGTGACTGTCTTCACACTACCATGATCAATTGCATCTTCTATAAGCTCACACTTGTTACTCTTAAACACAAGTATATCAGACTTCAAGAACTGCAAAAAAAATGATTGAACAAAATTTTCTCGCATAGGAGGGGGCCATCCATTGAGCACTACCATGTCACTGCCAATTACAACCGTGTGGACTTCAAACTCCGCCCTCTTGACATTTCGTCGAAAACTCAATCGGAGTTCAAGATTAAGAAAAGTTGTATTTGAGACATTACCACAAACACTTGATGAACTCATCTTTGAGATTTTCTTAGCAAACATGAGCTTCTCCTCAATTTCTTCAATTACAATGGAGAATGTTCTAAACTTCTCTTCATAATCATCCATCAAATTTGTTTCCCATGTCAAATTCTTCTTATCTAAAGCTATTGCTGCTTTATCATCTTTTTGATTTTCACCTTCAACAACATCACAATCTTCAACTACAACATCTTCTTGAATTTTTCTTCCAAGATCAGCATCATCAATTTCAATTTCAAGAATGCCAAATTGATCAATCAATTTATCCTTTCCTTGATTTTCCAATCCATCAAACACTTTCGATGACTTATCACTTCTATAATCCTCAACATACTCTATACAAATGAGGTATAGTGGTGCCAAACCCAATTCAAACCTTCCACTAAAGAAACAACTAGGACATAGATCACAATCGAATACTTTGTTGCTCTTGTATCGTTTATAGGAACAATCAACTGAACAAATATTGCATTCATACTCTTCCATAGGAAATCTATCAAGATTAGAATTAGGGTTAGTTACCTCCTTAAGAAACCCGAAGTGGGAAGCACTGACCGACTTCTGGAGCCGATCGATCTGAGAAGCGGCCAGATCTCGCAGATCGGAGACGCTCAACGGCGCAGCGGCGGCCGTCGTCGTCTTTAGAGGTTCGACTTTGGGGTTGAAATCTAGGGTTTTCTTGGATTGAGAGATCGATTGCTGACTTTGATGAGAAAATGGTTGCTGCACTGAGAACAACATCACCTCCATTCTTGTTAGCATTGCGTCAAGTCTCTCTTCCACTTTGGTCGCCGACGCCTCAAATTTTTTCTGGAGTGAATCGAGTTGTTTCTCCATCAATTTCGATTGCAGAGTCATTGCTCGCATTCCCTCATTCATGGATCGGATTCCCATCCTCACCGTCGACATGCTTCCGGTGATGGTTGGCTCTGATACCACTTGTCAGGATCTTGGGATTCCGACAAGTGTTTGATGGATTGGAACATTGGTTTTATGCCGAATCTTTGTTGAAATTTTTAGAACCTTTTAAAACCGCAACTTTCAAAATTTTAAAATCTTATGAATTTACTTCTACTAGCATTTTTATTTCATTAGTTACTATGATGCAAACTTTCAAACAAATGATTGATGATGCTTTTATTGGTCATATTGTGAAACTTGCATACACCAAATTTTTGAAGTATTTCAATCCTTCTCCTATGTTGTATTGTGTTGTTACTGTGATGAATCCTCGTATCAAATTAGAAAGTACGAAGAGTTTGATTGAAATATTTTTTTACTTTACTTGGGGAAGATGAATGTGAAATTAATTGCGGAACAATTTTAGTTAAATTTGAATCAACATTAAATAACTTGTATAATTATTACGATAGAAGTTTTGCATCTAGTAGTACAACTTCTTTAGTTAGTTCTTCTTCTGCTACTTCTAAAGGTAAGGGTAAGAGTAAATTAGATGATGCCACATTTAATTTACTTGCACAAATTCAATCAAAAAAACCTAGAACTAATCAACCAAATGAATTACATTGGTATAGTCAACAAGATTCTAAATCTTTTACTTCTTCACTATATATTTTACAATGGTGGAAAGACCATGAACACATGATGAGGACATCTATTCTGTTTACTTTAGTATTTTATTTCAGTACCATATTTATTTTTGGCAATTATAGCCATATGCAATCTTTCTTTTATGCATTAGAATATTTTTGAGATTTTAGAATATTTTGAGATTTTGTATCAAAATTTGTTTTGAGCCTATTTATAGGTCTTGAGATTAATGAGAAAGCATGCCATTCTTGATTAAAAAAAATATTGTGTTGAGTTTTGCTCTTCATCTCTCCTTTGTGTGATACAATTGAGATTCAACTTATTAGGATTTGTGATAAATCCTAATATAATTTTAGGGTTTGTGATAAACTCTAAAATCTACCCCAAATTAAAACAATCCCCAAATCTAATACAAATTTCCTAACCCTAAATTCCCAAATTAAAAAAAAAACCAAACCCTAACCCTACATAGCCGTCACTTACCCCTTATCTCTCCTTCATTCTTCTTCTTCCCCATCTTCCCCTCCCGAGACCTCACAACCCCTCCCTCCTCCGTTGTCACCCCGTAGACCACCCCTCTCACTTCCACCACAAATTCGACTCTCCCCCAGTCATCCTCGTCAGCAACTAGCGCCCCGCTCTCATCTCCTCCACCCCGTCGTCGCCCTAATCTGCTACCTTCGCCATCGTCCTCGCAACCCCGTTTCCACCCTACCCTCTCTCCCGTCCACCATTAAAACCGACCACCCCATATCCTCAAACCCGTTCCACCGAAACCCTAACTCCTTTACCTCTGCCCCATCGAGCCCCATTGTTCCCCTCTCCTTCGGCGATTGCGACAGACCCGACCCCAGCGTACAGTGCCGCTCGACGCTCTCTGACGCGCCGTCAACCACTGCCAGATCCAACCACCCGCCGTTCCAACAGTATCTTCTTCTGCGATTGTCGTAATTTTTTTTCGAACTCTCGGTATACTCTTTACACTTTTAAATATTTGTGTTATACTGTCATATCATCTCTATTATATTATTTGATATTTTGTCATCTACAAATATTGAGATTGAGTGTTCCACTTGCCTAATTAGAGTACTAATCAGTATTGCATCTTTTACTTGCTAAGAATGATTAGGGATTTGATTATTGATTGTTAGAACTGAATTATTAATTGGGCTTGTTAAATTTAACTCAATTCTTGAAAATCCATCAAACCGATTAATTGTTTTAAATTCTAACTTTGATCCGCATTATATGTTGGTAAAATTAATCCTTTAAGATTCTTAGAAATTCTCTATTTAGGGTTAGTTTTACATCATTTTGGTATCAGAGCGAAGGTTCTTAAAACACTAGTTCTTGCATCATTTAGGCATTATTTTTGCATTCATTTGGAGTCTTTTATTTTATTTTATTTTGTTTTTTTAGATCACGTCAGATTTATTAAATTTTTTTTTGCAATTAGGACACACACGACCCCTAGTTTCCACTTTTGGTGAATGTGCCTTCGCAACACCATCACAGATCCTGAAGAGCATTTTTTATCCCTTCCAAATCGCCCAATTAGGAATCCTAGACTTCCCCGACCTGAAATGGACAACTCTGATATCTTCGCTACCCTAATTGCCATTCAAGCAACTCTTGCAAATATCAATCAGAGGCTTGAAAAAGTGGAATTAAATCAAACCGTTGTCCCTGAGCTTCATGCCAATCGTCAGATCCCTCAAGAGAATATTCGTGACGATCGACATCAAGAACGTGACCCTGACGAACAATATAAGAAGAACATTAAGGCTGACGTTCTCCATTTTGAAGGCCACATAGAACCCCAAGCTTACCTCGATTGGATCCGTGCCATGGACCACTACTTTGTATGGTTTGACATGAGCGATGCCCTTAAGGTTAAGTTTGCCACAATGAAATTGATGGATAAGGCTCAACAACACTGGACCAATCTTGAACATGCCCGTAGAGGCCGAGTCCTGGCACCAATAGCCACTTGGGAAGCCATGAAAGAGAAGCTCACTGAGAGATATGTACCGTTATCGTTTCACACCCGATTGCAAGATTCGTGGAACCAATTTTATCAAGGAAGTAAATCCACGCAAGAATATGTTGATAAATTTGATGACTTTCTTATTCGGTGCAATGCTTTAGGTAAAGAGAGTGAAGACCAAACTCTCTTTAGGTTCAGAGCTGGACTACGAGTCGACCTTAGGAATGAGCTAATTCATAGAAATGCGAACTCACTAGCGGCAGCCTATGCCCTTATCCTCGATATGGATTCCCTTAAAGCTAGTTCCCATTATAGATCCAGCGATTCGAGAGATCATTCCCCTAGAATGACCCTTCCAGATCCCTCTAAACCTGAGCACTCTTCTCCTCAATACCCCAATAATTCCTACCCTAGCAAGCCTACATCAAATTCATATCCACTTAGAAATGACAATACGAGTAAGAATACCGAAAAAGACTATTCTATAATTAATTCTCTCACTAAGTGCTATAAATGTAAGAGATACGGCCATGTTGCTGGCAACTGCCCTAGCCTAAGTAGGATCAATATAGTAGAGGGTACCGCATTCATCGCTGATGAGCCCGACAATGAGTTTACCTATAAACCGAATATAAGTGATGACTTTGTTGAAAAATAGGATGACCAGTCTCTCAATTGTATTCAGTCTGTCCAGTCACCTCCATTGAATATACCTGAGTCACCCATTCCTTCCTAAATCACTTGGCAACTCATAGATTTTATTCTGTGTTGGAACATCACAAAGTCACAGAGTCTGCATCCACATTTTCATTCTGCCTTCATGATTTGCATAGAAAAATTTTCAAGGAAATTAATGAAAATAATTTTAACTACATGTTAATAACAGATACAAGAAGAAAATTTAAAACTCTTGATGTTGGTGACGAAGTGATGGTTCGGATTCATCCGGAACGGTTTTCATCTGGATCCGTTAAGAATTTGAACATACGTGCTGCAGGCCCATTTAAGATTCTTCATACAATCAATGATAAAACCTATGTCGTTGACCTTCCTGAAGGCTTTGGCATAAGTAAGACTTTCAATATTAAGGATCTAGTACTTTATGAAGGCTCAAAATTCAACCCTAGAAATTTTCTTATAGATGAGCCTACCCTGCAGCCTAAAGGTGAGATTCTCGCATTTACCCCTCTACCTTATACTACTTATCCACCGACAGAAGAATTGAATAATATTTTAGATGATTAGATAATCTCTACAAGAGATGGTGGTATGCACAAATATTTGGTGAGGTGGAAGAACAAACCAAAGTTGGATGACACTTGCAGTGATCGTGAGGAGCTCCCGCAACTGGACCCAAATCTTTTGAAGCATCATGACATGATCACTGATTTTGACTCGACTGGGTCGAGCTTTCTCCCACCCGGGAAGAATGATGAGGACATCTATTCTGTTTAGTTTAGTATTTTATTTCAGTACCATATTTATTTTTGGCAATTATAGTCATATGTAATCTTTCTTTTATGCATTAGAATATTTTTGAGATTTTAGAATATTTTGAGATTTTGTATCAAGATTTATTTTGAGCCTATTTATAGGCCTTGAGATTAATGAGAAAGTATGTCATTCTTGATTAAAAAAATTATTGTGTTGAGTTTTGCTCTTCATCTATCCTTTATGTGATACAATTGAGATCCAACTTATTAGGGTTTGTGATAAATCCTAATATATTTTTAGAGTTTGTGATAAACTCTAAAATCTATTCCAAATTAAAACAGTCCCCAAATCCAATACAAAATTCCTAACCCTAAATTTCCAAATTAAAAGAAAATAAAAAAACCAAACCCTAACCCTACATAGTCGTCACCTACCCCTTATCTCTCCTTCTTCTTCCCCATCTTCCCCTCCCGAGACCTCACAACCCCTCCTTCCTCCGTCGTCACCCCGTCGACCACCCCTCTCACTTCCACCACCAAATCGACTCTCCCGCAGTCATCCTCGTCAGCAACTAGTGCCCCGCTCTCATCTCCTCCACCCCGTCGTCGCCCTAATCTGCTACCTTCGCTATCGTCCTCGCAACCCCCTCGCCACCCTACCCTCTCTCCCGTCCACCATTAAAACCGACCACCCCATATTCACAAACCCGTTCCACCGAAACCCTAACTCCTCTACCTCTGCCCCATCGAGGCCCACTGTTCCCCTCTCCATCGGCGATTGCAACAGACCCGACCCCAGGGTGCTGTGCCGCTCGATGCTCTCTGACTCACCGTCAACCACTGCCAGATCCAACCACCCGCCGTTCCAACAGTATCTTCTTCAGCGATTGTCGCAATTGTTCTTCGAACTCTCGGTATACTCTTTACACTTTTAAATATTTGTGTTATACTGCCGTATCATCTCTATTATATTATCTGATATTCTGTCGTCCACAAATATTGAGATTAAGTGTTCCATATGCCTAATTAGAGTACAAATCAGTATTGCATCTTTTACTCGCTAAGAACGATTAGGGATTTGATTATTGATTGTTAGAACTGAATTATTAATTGAGCTTATTAAACTTAAGTCAATTCTTGAAAATCCATCAAACCGATTAATTGTTTTAAATTCTAACTTTGATCCGCATTATATGTTGGTAAAATTAATCCTTTAAGATTCTTCGAAATTCTCTATTTAGGGTTAGTTTTACATCAACACACTTATAGTATTCTTAAATATATGGCTAAAGATCTACTAACTCCTCCTGTCTCTACAGTTGCTTCAGAAAGTGCATTTTCTACAAGTGACAGAGTTCTAACTGATTTCAGGAATCGTTTGAAGCCTTAACCGTTGGAGATGCTCGTCTGCACAGAAAACTGGCTGAAGGTCAAAGATAGGACACACGAAAAAGCGTTCGACACGTCTACAAGTGGGAGCAACTCGCTGGAAGAAGAAGAAGAACAACAACAACAATAGCAACCAAAATGAATAATTGAAGACCAACAACAACAACAATAAATTGATGACAAACAAATTGAAGACAATTCTAAATGTATAAAAAATTGTATAAAATCTTTGTTTGTTATTAAAAATTAGGATAATTGAAGAAAATTGAAATTGTATCTAAGAAATTTGTTATTGTAGAAAACAATTGTGGAAAATCTTTATTTCTTATTACATATTGTGAAACTTGTAAAAGTTGAAATCATCTTAATAATATAATTTTTTTTTTTTTAGAAATTTCACTCTTTGATTCTTATTATTATTATTATATTTTTTATTAATATTAAAATTACATTTTTTGTTTAAGTAAAAAAAAAAAAAAAAAACTTAAGACGGGCCCAACCCTCGACCCGACCCGGGTTGGACCCGAAAGGGTTCACGGGTTGGGCGGGTCGTATATTTGCGCTCACGACCCAGCCCGGCCCGGCCCGGTTATCTCTAGGACCTGACCCGAACCCGTCCAAGTTGGGTTCCAACTCGGACAGGTTCGACCCGACCCGGCCCGTTAGACCCGTTTGCCAACCCTAAGTTACATGTACATATCGCAAAACATAATGTCATATCTCAACCCTAGGTTAATTTATTCATATTAATTACCATTAATTGACATCTAGATCCTATGTTTAACCTCAACTGTCTATAATAACCAATAAATATGCATAAAATATTCTTCAAATATTGCTTGTTACAACTGTGGGAAATATATCATTACAGTGACTAGATTTTCCTACTATATTTTCCCAAGAGCTTCAGTGACATAATTATCTTGTCATAGAGATCTCAAATCCAAAACAAACAAACAAATATAGAAAAAACAAGAGAGAAAAAGAAACCCTAATTTGCCCAAAATAGATCAACTACTGGAAAATCAATTATTGAAACCGAATCATGAGAAAAGAAAGTACAGTTGGGTGAATACTGTAGCCAAGCTAGCAGAAATTGCAACAATTTAGAAAGAAATAAAATATCAAGAAAGCTTACAGACGTTGTATACTTGTATGTGTATCTCACGCATGAAAGAAACGATTTTTTCCCCCGTACTTACCCACTTTTTGAAATTATTGAGTAAACTGACCAACTTTTAAAAATATTTACCCTACTGACCTAGTTTTGGATTCGTCAATATAAAACGCTCGTGGCAACAACGACATGTTATTTTGATGCTTTTGTTACCAATAACGGCATCTTTTTTTTTCTTCCCCATGTCGCTTTCTAAAGTACCGACATTAGTTCATTTCCTCTCATTCGTAAACTCTCTCTGACTTGAGAAAAAACTGTAAGTGTGGAAGTCTTTTATAATTGATGCCGCAATCGCCAACAACGACATTCGCAAGGCTGATGCCTCTATTGGCAATAGCATCATCAGTTATAATAGTTATTATATATAAATAGTGGGTCCCTTTCCTCCTTCCCCCATTCACTTTATATATATCTCTCTCTCCACTCCCGAACCCAAAAACCTAAATCCCTAGAGTACAAATCCGACCTGTTTACTCTCAAACTTCATCTCTCCTACATCCCTCTCTTCCCACTCCGAAATACAACTCCCCCAATGTGATAAATCTCCAACATTTTCTGCATCATCTCGTACATCATCCACGACATATATTCTCCGCGCTCTAACTTACACTTTAATTTGATGGTATTCCTATAACCATATGTTGTCTAACTTACAGTTTAGTGGAAACAACCTACCATTTGCATCGGGCGAAACAGCTATCAACAAACAACCTTTGTATTTTTCATACAAAAGTGTTCCGTTAACACTAATAACTGGTCTGCATGCCTTAAGCCCCTCGATCGAGGTCCCAAATGCCCAAAAGACACCCTTAAATGTTTCATCGTCAAGACCGAACACAACCTTGGCCCAATGGATGGTCGCACCTGGATGTGAAGCTTGAATTGTTGTGAGAATAGGAGACAATCAGTGTAAGCTTCATGAAAGGAACCATACAACCGCTCAATAGCTTTATGCTTTGCCTTCCAAGCTTTACGATATAAAATATTATAATTGAATTAAAGCTTGACTATCCCAATTATGGCTCTCGGTGTTACTCCTAGTTGTGCTTTCACAACATTCAATATCATCGTTGACACAATTTTAGAATCAACTTTACTATGATTTTGATTCAACGTCAGATTCACACATGTATGCGAACCCTGAATTTTCTTCACCACGAAAAATGATTGCCCTTTTGGAACTATTGCACGTAATTGCCATGGACAACCCACCTCATTAACGAGCTCCGGATTTTCTGCAATCTCCTCAGGTGTATGTTTGATCGGTGTGTATTTATATTTAACATAGTACAAATTTGGTTTCAATTTCATCGTCACAAATTCTCGATGGTTATTCACGGAGTACATCTTAGCTTGATGTTGGATACTATCTTTGGCCGATATAGAGTTCATCCGTGTTCGATGAGCCGACGGAAGACTGTGCATGTTCATGTACGGTCGCATTGGTCATCCACTCCACCGATTGAACCTCATGTACAGGTGCACTCATGTAATGCTTTAAGGAAACCACACTGTTAACATGTACATTAATGTTAACATCATTAACCCGATCTTCTTCGACCTCCTCCTCCTCATGTTCAAGCTTGTGATCTCATCTTCTTCCTCTTCTAATAATTCGTTATTAACAACAACGTTATCGAAGTCTTGCATAACATTGTCGGTGTCGACAATATCTCGTGTCAAGGTGAAATGATGTACCGACTCATATTTTATGGTAACAGGTTCAGTTGGAGTTGTGCTAATATCTTGTTTTGAATGGGGTATTCTAGCATGTGACTCGGCAGTTGGTTTGAAACTCCTAACGAGGCTTGGACTAGGAATAATAAGTGGCCGAGCATTATGAAGCTTAAATTGCTCAATATATAACTTCAGTGCAGTCCAACTATAATTTGGATCAATTGTCCTAGCAATCTTGAACCTTGGTGTATTATCACTATCTACGGCCACCGCTATGAAATATTGTCCTTATCTTTTCCGGTCGCATAACAGACATTGATTTTGAGACCCCATTCACCTCTATCCCTATTAGTAACTTCGAATATCTTATCTACTAGTTGTGAGTATATAAAGTCATGGGGAGCCCAAATAATGACTGGTTCATCATTATAACAATATCCTATCTTCGGATCTCAAATTATTTTATCACCGAAATATAACCAAATATGTATATTGTAATTAATACCTATACATAAATGGACGAATATTCGAGTCATTAACTACTCACAAGAATAACCTACGCAAATTACACAACATATGGTTATAGGAATACTTTCAAATTAAACCGTAAGTTATTGCTCGGAGAATACGTCGTGGATGATGTATGAGATGATCGCAGATAATGTTGGAGATTTATCACGTTGGGGGAATTGTATTTCGGAGTGGGAGGAGAGGGATGTAGGAGAGATGAAGTTTGAGAGTAAACAAAAGTCGGATTTGTGCTCTAGGGTTTTAGGAATTTGGGTTCGGGAGTGGAGAGAGAGAGAGATAAAGTGAATGAGGAAGGAGAAATGGGGGCACTATTTATATATAATAATTATTGTTGGGGATAACGGAATCAGTTATAAGATGTTTCTACACTTACAATTTTTTTTTCCAAGTCAGAGTTCATGATTGAGAGAAAATAAACTGATACCATTACTCCACAAAGCGGCATGCGAATTTTTATTTTTTTTACAGATGGCGCTCTTGACAATAACGACATCAAAATAACATATGTCGTTACTGCCAAGAGCATTTTATGTTGACGTGTCCAAAACTGGTCAGTTGGATAAATATTTTCGAAAGTAGATCAATTTTGTCAATAATTTCAAAAATGGGATCAGTACGGAATTTTTTTGAAATAAACCTGCAAAATTTATCAGTTTTTCCTCTCCTTAATTTGGTCGTGTTTTCATTTTATTGGTTTCCAAGAAACTAGAGAATTCAGGTGAGTTGATGTCAAAGTGAAGAAGGGAGGAGGTACAACCTTGGACTAATAAAAGCAAAAGTTGGTGAATGGATATGGGCAACACTCACAGCTCATCAAAGCCTCAAACCCCATGACAGTATCAGTATATATGTGATCAACACCACATGTGAGAGAGAGATCACTAGAATAGAAACTGAGGAGATGAATGTAACAGTCACTAAAACTAGAAAATGAGCAGGATGATATGCCTCAGTTCTCCCATGTGGGTGTTGTTTGGGGAAGGACCAAAGCATGAGATCTAGAGAGAGAGAGAGAGAGAGAGAGAGAGAGAGAGAGAGAGAGAGGGGGGGGGGGGGGGGGGGGGGGATTGACCAACTTTGACAAACATGAGGAAAAAGAAGGCAAAATGGAAGAGGAAAGTGGAGAAGGAACCCTAAACTAGAGTGACCCATAAATAGACTAATTTATATTATTTAATTACTTAGGAATCACTTGGAGAGAAAGAGAGAGCAAAGATTTCTGCTCAAAGTGTTACACAAGAGAAGGAAAGGCAAAGAGGAAAGAGAGGAAAAAACAAAGAAACCCTTAATAAACACATGATAGGTCTTCCTATAAACAATTTCTCAGTGTTTTCCTTTAGAGTCTACTAGTCTAGGGCTATTAATCACTGTTTGAAACCCTAGAAACCTCAAACTCAAACAAATTCAAAATTAAACCCTAGAAACCTCAACTCCACGAAGATTCAAGAGGAGATTAACATTAATGTCTATCAACCAAAAAATTGGAAAAATTGGAAAAATTGGTAAAAGAAAGAAAAAAAAACTCTAAAAAGTCAATGAAGATATGTACGTAATAAACATATCTATGAACTTTTTCTATAATTCATAGGAAAAACCATTCAATTCAAGTAGTATATGTTTTGTTATACCATAATATTGTACTAGCTAGAGTAAGTAGAATGAGATCATGAATGACTATCATATATACTAAATCACGACATCGATCTAATGAACAAATTAATATACATTTACAAATAAGTAACTCTTGAACCTAAAACATTAATGCGCCATTTTAAAAGTTAGTCATGTAACATATATAGCTAGTAATTAATTAATTCACACCTGTTGTTGTTTGAATACTCATAGAGCCGGCCACGACTGGAGAAGACAATTAGGGCAACGTCGGCATCGCAGAGGACAGAGAGTTCATAGGCTTTTTTCAGCAGCCCATTCCTCCTCTTGCAGAAAGTCACTTGACGGTTGGTCGTGTTCTCAATCTTCTTGATCTCGATCTTTCCCCGACCCATATATATATCTTTCTCCTACCTTCAACCTGAACAATATCATCACTGTATACGCTGAGTAGAACGTATATAAACTTATTAATTCTCCACACATTTTCACTATATTACATTATTTTCTAAAAATGCATGTCTCTTCACAAATTAACATAAACAAGAAGAAATTTGAGAAACATAGGAAGCAGAAGCTAATTCCGTAAATCGACTAATCCACAGTTACACCACCCTTTTCGAAATATTTGTCAACAGATGAAAAGTTTATGTATGCATGCATGGTGTGATATATCAAATTGAAAGAAATGTATGTACCAATATCGATCTTTTGATCGATTCTATCTCAAATTTCAAAATTTTAACTGGGTATAATAATAGGATGGTAGAATTAATATTGGAGCAATTGTATCCTTTAACAACAACAACAACAACAACAACAACAACACCAAAAAAAAAAAAAAAAAAAAAAAAAAAAAAAAAAAAAAAAAACTGAAATTAAATTGGCAAATGTTTTGAGAAGCTAACATATCAATTTTATTTAACAGTAGAAATATCTAATGAATACCCCCCAACACACACACACAAAATCGGGATGTTTTTTTATCTTACAGCAACTTCTGATTGCGCTGTAAAAATTAGACAAATCCATTATTTCTTTAATTTAATTAGCAAAACTCTTGGGTATTTCAAAATCATCGGATAATTAAGCCTAAAGTGGCTAAAACCAAAGCTAATTAATTATGTCTATAAATTAAGAAAATAATCAGCTATATATTATATAGGATCACATGAAAGTAGATACGAGATTCCTATTTTAAAAATAAAAACCCCATAAGATCTATACTTCAGAAAAATAACAGAAAAGGAAGTTATAAAAAATTAACCCTTAAAATCATCAAATCTAGATTTTCATTTTTTTTTTAAAAAGTAAAAATTCATTTTTCCCGTTAATTTAGCTAAACTTTGGGGGCATTTCCTCTATCAATTAAGCCTAAAGTGGCTAAACCCACTTTAAATTTTCATTTCTAAACTAAAAAAAAAAACTCTATAATAATATAAGAGAAGGAATCCAAAGCAAAAAAACTGTATTTAAATTTTTTTTTTAGAAGAATTGTGTCATAAACTTGACCCATTTGATTCTTTAAGCTCACACAAAGAGCTGAAAATAACAAACTAATTTTAAAAAAGAAAAGAACTAACCCTAGAAATAACTTCTTCAAAATCAAAGAAATTTATATATAAGAAAATCATAGAATCAAAATCCAACCTAGATCTTCTTACCAGAAGAGCCCCGAAAATAATCTATTTGTAGGAAACTGAAGGGTATGTACTTCAAGATCAAGCTCAGATTTTTTAACGTTTTATGTGAAATTTAGAAGAATGAAAAGAAAAGAAGGGGGAGAAAAAGGAGGAGTTTGAGGGCTACCAACTTCAACCAAGTCGTCTTCTTTTGATGCATGAAACGAGTGGGTTTTCTTCTTTTAGTAAGGGCTTTCCGTTTTGTTGTCCCTTCAGAACTCATAGTGTTTAAAGTGGTCTAGCAGAATACAAAAGGGCTTAATGGTCTTTTACTATGAATATTTATAATACATTTTGCAAATTTGTTGTGAGAAATATTACAAGAGAAAGGGGATTCACACGTTTATGTAAAGTAGTTCACATTAATTTATAATAATACATGTCATAATATCCATGCCTATCAGAGCATTTGTAGTCGTTGGCTATATATTCACACAAAAAAAAAAAAAAAAAAAAAAAATATTTTGAAAAAAAAATCATCTGTAGTTGTCGTTTATATACCTATTTTTTTTGTTTCGAATGAATAGGAGACGGCTATATTTGGCAGCGGAAATGACTTTATTCATATTTTAGAAATCGGAAGATAATTTACCTCTTATAATCAGACGGTATATGATTTGTCTTCTGAGACAAATTTTTTAATTGAGAAACGATCAGACGACATATAATCTGCCGTTTGAATTATTAAAAAAATGGAAATAGGAAGATGATCTTCCGATTGGGGAAGAGAAAAAAAAGCCATTTTTGACTTTGTGTTGGACGGCACATCATGTGCCATCCTTCACCCTTTTTTAAATATATTTATAATAGTTACGAGATGTGCCGTCCTTCACCTTTTTAAATTTTTTTTAATAATTACGAGACAACAGATCATTTGTCGTCCTTCACATTATTTAAAAAAAATTATGCAGATCTTCAAACGGTATATGATCTTTCATTTCGTCCAAAAAAATCAATTTTTGAGTATAGATGACTGCAGCGTTTAAGCTATTTGCTATTTTCAAACTATCTATATACCCATTTTTTTAACTTAAACGACTACAGATGCTCTTACAAATCAATTTGTTTAGATTCATTCTGATCATGTAAAAAAAAAAAAAAAAAATTCAATAACCTAATGGCAATTGGCACTGTGCGATGAATGGTTAAAAAGTCTTCAAACAACTTCAAACTTTTTACATATGTGTTCTTACGATATAAGGAATGTGATGAACAATAATAATAAAAAAAAAAGATAAAAAAGAAAGGAATGTGATGAACAAGGTAGATCGTCTATAAAGAGTCTCATCGTGTGTACAACTATTCAATATGAGAAAAGTTTCTCCAACAAATATGAGCTTGGCTCCCTTTTCTACCATATTAGTCAGGTGCTTGTAGAATGTTGCAAAATTATAAATGTGTCATTGTGATATTGTGATTTTAAGTAACTAGTCACTTGAACCTGAACGTGTGATGCACGTACTTATTTTTATTTTTATCTCCATCTCTATTATTATTATTATTATTATTATTATCTCTACTACTATAATGGGAAAAGGCCTTAGTGTAATTTGTCCTTCTACCAACCCGTGCAACACACGTGCCTGAATTTTTACTTTTAAAAAAAATGTATTTATTAAGCCGTGCAACGCACGTGTAAATTACCAGTCTAATATTATAATGGGAGAAGGCCTTAGTGTCATTTGTAAATATATTTCATTCTACCAACCCGTGCAACGCACGTGTTGGTAGATTTTAATTTTTTTTGTTCTTTTCATTCTTCTCTCTCCATTTTCCCCACGTGCAATGCACGTGTATAATACTAGTTACTATAATGGGAGAAGGCTTTAGTGTAATTTGTCCATCTACCAACTCGTGCAACACACGTGCATAACTATTGTAAATGAGGTTTTAGATCAAATCCAGACTACGTCTAAATTTTTACTTTTAAAAAAACTATATTTATTAAGACGTGCATCGCGCGCGTAAACTACTAGTTTATATAGTACATAAGAAGACGTAATCTGGCCTCGAATCTGAAACCTCTCTTTACTCATCACATACTTTTTACAAATTACCTCTAGTAACACAATTTTTATTTTATATGAGTAGCACTTTTGTAAATAATTATGTCGTAAATAAATTTGAACTTTGAGGGTATTATGGTAACTAACAACAATTGAGTAAATGAAAGATTGATATAACATTCACTTAAAAATGAATTGTTGAGATTAGATGGTTGAAATTGAATGTCTACAAATTACAGGTTGCTTATAAATGACAACCTTAATTCTCTCATTATAATATTAGATACTAGTAATTTACACGTGCGATGCACGTCTTAATAATTATATTTTTTTAAAGTAAAAATTCAGATGTAGTCTGGGTTTAAACCTAAGATCTCCTTTATAATAGTTATGTACGTGTGTTGCACGTGTTGGTAGATTTACAAATTTACAAATGACACTAAGGTCTTCTCTCATTATAATATTAGAGATTAGAGATTAGAGATCAGATGGTTGAATTTAAGTGAACAGTTTGAATAATTTAGAAATTAAAATGTTTGAAAAAAACCATAGCCTTAGTAATAAGATACATTTCAAATTAATCTTAACAAAATCGAAATATAGTAATAGCAAAATATATGCTCATGCAATAACTTTATCCACCATTAGCTGAAGACCAAGACATCACCAATCATCAACAATGAGAATTAAGTTGCATGCATATTGATCGATCCTTTGATATCGTGCATCAGTCGTACTCGTATCTTAACTTCATTCTCAAATGCTGCAACGATCACTCGACTAGAATTGTGATATATTTTTGACCATCTATTTTCTCCTAAACTCGATGCTTGTAGAATATTGTAGATCTCACACACATTATTATTGACTTCTTCCCAATTGGATGACAGCACATAAAATGCACTAGGGATATCACATACCATTATTACCATACAAGTAACAGTAAAGTCATTATATATACACATCTATATAATAAATTACAGAGAAAGCTATCAAGTGACTCTCATTCAATCTCCTCTAAAATTAATGACTTAGATTTATTCTCATAAAACATATTTTTCCGTCCAAAATTTCAAACCCCAAAATTAAATTTTTTTCCCCCAAAACTAAAAAATTCATTACTTTATTATTATCTCTCTTTTCTCTCTTGACTTTTTCATATTTCCCTATTTCTCTCTCTCCCTCTCTCTTTCTCATTCTTTCTTTATTTACTTAGAAATTTAGATTTTAAAATTTCAGGTTTGTAAAATTTTTAGAATTTTTATGTTTTTTTTATTGCACATGTTATATTGAAAATAGCAAATATCTCTTCAAAAGTAAAATTTGATCATTTTCCACCCTCAAAGTTCTAAGAAGTTGGATTTTACACCCTCATTTATAATTATTTTTTAACATATACAAATAGAAACATGGACTAGGGGTGTCAAAAAATACCATATTACCGTACCATACCGTACCATACCATTACCGTACCAAAAAATACCGAAACTTGGTAATACCGTACCCAATTTTCGGTATTGTACCATACCAATTTTTTATGGTACGGTACTGGTACAAAATGTTTATACCATTGGTATACCGTACCATACCGAATATATTTAATATACATTTAATCTAATATTTTTATTTTAAAATCCAGGCCCAGAAAAGTTTCGGGCCCAACCCAGTCTTTCTTTCATTTTTTTTTCTACCCTAGTCGGCTACTCTTCTCCAAACTCTTCATTGTGAATTCAATCAGATATCAAATTAGTAATTAGTAATTACCGAATCACCGACGCACCGAACAGATCTTCCTCTTCCCCTTTTTTAGGTTTTTTTAGCTTTGAACCTAAGACTCACGCACGACGTCCGACGCACCGACTGATCGCTCGACTGAACGACTCATCGCTCCTCGTTCACTTTTTGGCATTGATTTTGATTCTGATAGTCCCCTTTTTTTGTTAATTTTTGTTCTAGTTTCTTATCAGTATCCATGTTTTAATTTGTAACCACATCTGTTTTGGAAAGAATTGAGGTCATAAGGTAACCTAGGAATTACAAATTATATTTCAATTTTAAAGGAACTGAGGTTACCATTCAATGAGAAGACCTGAGGGAGAGTCGAGAGACTAGTCTATTTGACCTTCAATAGAAATCAATATTTGGTAGTTAATGCAAGTCTGTTAGTAGCTACATTCATTAATAAAAGTATTTAACGACATTCTCCCAGTTCTCGGTGACAGCAAGAAGGGACCAACAACAAAACTAGATCGAACATACCTAGGGTTCTTGATGTCCGGTACTACCACGGTACTACCATTACCATACCGATATTTCGGTATTACCAAACTCGGTAGTACCAAAATATTGATACGGTAATGGTAGAGAAATTTGTGTACCAAGTACTACGGTACGGTAGACGGTAGAGTAATTTTTGTACGGTACGGTACGGTATACCACCCCTAACATGGACTTTTATTTACAACCAATTATTGTCATACTATTCAAACTTGAACTACATAATTGTTGTTTTACTGTTTACATGGCTTTTCGTGTGTTGTATCGTTCCGAAAATGTGCCGTAGGCACGTGCCCACGGGCAAATCTAGTATCAAAATAACAGTTCAATATGTCACATCATTTATGACAACACATTTCTACTATTTTAATGGGAGAGTTAGGTGGTAAACAAACAAATCCTAATTTTATAACTGAGCAAATCCGTGTAATATACAGCCAAACTAAATCCATCAAATATATCCGTGTGATGCACGTGCAGCCCCTAAAAAAGAGATATTTTAGCAAATACCCCTATTTAAAATGTGAAAACTAGCATATACCCCCACTATTTTTAAAAACTAAGAAATACCCCTATATAGATAACCAATATTATAATGGGAGAATGCCTTAGTGTCATTTGTCAATCTATCAACGCGAGCAACGCACGTACATAACTATTATAAAAGAGATCTTGGTTCAAATCTAGACTACATCTGAATTTTTACTTTTAAAAAACTATATTTATTATGACGTGCATCATACGTGTAAATTACTTGTAAATAAATGCGAGAGAAACCATGTGCAATTGTTAAAAGCAAAATGATATAACACTAAATTTTGCGGGGTGGGGGTTAAAAATCATGAAATCCCCAACGTTTTGCCTCGAAATTTGAGAAATCTCATAATCGATCAAATGAACCCCGCGCTTATAGTCATTTTCACTTTTTATAATCATCTGATATAAAAAAAAAAACCAAAATACCCCTAAACTATATTTAATAGAAAAAAAAAATCTTAACCGCTGAATTATAATTTTCTGATATATGAAATGACTAAAATATCTCTACACTATGATGGTGATGGGGTGTTTGGATTATGGAGAGAGAGAGAGAGAGAGGGTGTTTTTTTTTACTGGTAGAGAGGGTGTTTTTTTAAAACACTATTATGTAGAATACAAAAAAGAAATTTGAAATCTTCATCGTAAAATATTTCTGATATAGAATATGACCAAAATAACCCCATACAATATTAAAAAGAAAAAAAAAATTGTAAAAAAGAGAGAAGATGAAGTGGTTTTATTTGGGGGTATCTTGGTTATTCTATACATCAGAAAAATTATGAAAATAGGTTTTTTTTCTTTTTAATTTTCAAATTAAATGTTGGAGGTTTAATGACTTCTTTATAAACTAATTTAGTGAATTTATCTCGAGGTTACACTACACATAAATATGCCAATACCACTAGGTCACCCTTAAATCTCTACTACTATAATGGGAGAATGCCTTAGTGTAATTTGTCCTTAATCCAACCCGTACAACGCACGTGCTGGTAGATTTTATTTTTTTATCCCGTTTCATTTTCCCAATTTTCTCCACGTGCACAGCACTTGTATAATACTAGTCACTATTAACATAAAAGCTGCCGGCTCACAATGTAGGGCACACTAAAAAAAAAGGTAAAAGTCATGAAAGATTTAAATGTTTACTCCGAATATTATAAGTAACCCAATTTTGATTTATTTGATCAAATGACCCTGACATTGAAGTCATTTTATTTATATATATATATAATATTTCGATATATTATATATATTTGATCAAAGAAAATTTTGCCGTACTGACCCACTTTTTGAAAATATTTGGCGCTCTGTCCCACTTCCGAAAATAATTAGCGATTTGTCCCTATTTAGGACACATCAGCATAAACCGTTATTGAAAATAACGGCATCTATTTTACATTTTCTTCCAATGCCGTTATTTGGAATAACGGCATTAGCATATTTCTCTTACAAGTGTGAATCTTCTAACTTTAAAAAATTCTAAGTGTGAAAAAAACTTTAAATAATATCGTTATCCTGAATAACGGCATTCGAATGACTGATACCGTTATTGGAGATAACGGCATCAGTTATATATAAATGAACTCTTGTCGTTGTTTGGAAACAGAGAGAATGAATAATAAGTTAATTTAAAAAAAAATTATAACTGATGCCGTTATATTTTTTTAATTGACTTATTCATCAGAGAGGATGAATAATAAGTTACTTTTTTATTAAAAAAATTTATAACTCATGTCGCTATCTCAAATAATGGCATCAGTATTGAGAATGCCGTTATCTGAAATAACGACATCTGTTATAAGGTTTTCACACTTGCAATTTTTCTCTAAATGGAGACTACAAGCTGTCGAAAAATAAAATAACCTATGTCATTACTTCAAATAACGGCATGACACTTTTTTTAAAGATAGATGCCGTTATTGAAAATAACGGCACGTAAATAACCTATGCCGTTATTTTTAATAATGATTTATGCTAACGTGTTCTAAACAGGGGTAGATCGTTTATTATTTTTGGAAGTGGGGCAGAGCGCCAAATATTTTTCAAAAGTGGGTCAGTACGACAAAATTTTCTTGATCAAATGGCCCTGACATTGAAATGACCAAAATACTTCAACACAATATTATAAATAAAAAAAATAAAACCCACCTCATTCTAGATTAAACAGTAAAATGTCTTTAATATATCAGTGTTTTTTTTTTAGGTAAAAGGTGGAATAAGTCCACCCTGTTTCATTAATAAGAAGTTAATAAAACAACCCCGACGTATCGGGCGATTAATAATATATCAGTGTTAAAATTATAATACACTAGTATAATGCACATGCGATGCACGTTAAAGATGTGTAAGATTTTGAGGAAGGGGCAGGTTACCGAAGAGGTTGCATGCATGCATGCAGACAGGCATGTACAATTTATTCATTTTGATATTTGTATGTATGTGTTAGACCTACTGGCTTTGATAGGAGAAAACTTTCTCAGAATAAATTGTTATTTTCTCAAATCTATGCAGACAGGCATACAAATCTATGCATGTTAATTATTTTTTCAATACATGCAAATTACATTTCTGACCTCCGATATTAACTCTATATTTTTTTTTTAGCCTTTTATGTTTATGAGGGCATGATAGTAAAAAGCCGCTAAAATGGGACTTTGCTTAATAATAGTATAGATATGCATGTAAAAAATCTGACTATTTTTTTTTCTTTTCTGTACGTAGGTTAGAAAAACCAGGCCGGCCCTGAGTTTCCGAGGGCCCAAGGCGAAAAGTCCAAATAATTATTTTTGGGTCCCCTAAAGACAATATAATTTTTTTACGCGTAAGATACGTGCATATATTTACAAGAAAAATACAAATTTGGACTCCTAAAATTGTACCAAAATTGGGGATCTGAGGCGGCCGCCTCACCGGCCTCAAGGTGGGGGCCGGCCCTCAGAAAAACAACATTAGATGAAGAGTTTTTAAACTTTTCTAAACTAGTCATTCATATTGTATAATGTATATAAAAAAGACAGTCACAAATTTGAATTTCTGAGTATATATATGTATACCCGGGCCAAGCGCACATTATTATTTTGATAAGTAATTAAAACCTTTCAAAGAGATTATCCGTGCACTGCCCTTCTCCCTTTCATGCATGTTCATCAAGGTTAATTTCAGCATGAGTGTACTGCCCTTCGATCGATCTCCCATGCATATTCTTCTATCATATGTCGACAGAAGCTAGTTCTTGGGGATGAACTGGGAGCCAGACCCATATCGTTGGTGGAGTGCGATCAGAGCTGGCCGAGCTGTCGGACCGTCCTTGGTCTCCAATAAACCTCTAATCTCTAATCTCTAATGTTTTGGGGGGTGATTGGTACGTGGGAATGTACAAGAAGATCTCAATTTTTTTTTTTTTAGATTATCTTGTTTGGTATGCGACAAACATAGTTTTAAAAGAAATGATGAATTCTCAAGGAAACCAAAATCCTTTGTTGGGAATGATTTCTATTACCCTCTAAATTCATGAGATTTAAGGATTCCCATGTTTCATAATAAACAATAAAATAACCAAAAAAATAGAATAAAAAAATTATTTTTCGCTAAAATCTAAGGATTTGAGGATTTCAATCCCATAACAAACAATACAATAACCCAGAAAAACTACAATGATAAAGGATTCCCAGAAATGTAATATAATATACAAAACGCGATAATGCAACATTCTCGGTAATCTTCGTTCCCACCCTCACATTCTCGGGAATCCTCCCATCCGTGTGCTAAACGCCCCCTAATATTATAATGGAAGAGTTGGGGTTGTCATTTGTAGACAACCTGTAATCTGTAAACCACCAACCATCTAATCTCAACCATTCATTTTTAAGTAGGAGTTACATTAATCATTTATTTACTCAACTGTTGTTATTTATCATAATATCCTTAAAGTTTAAATTTATTTACGACATAATTATTTACAAAAGTGTCACTCATATGAATAAAAGTTGGGGCCACTAAGGATAATTTGTAAAAAGTATGTGATGAGTATAAAGGGAGGTCTCAGGTTCGAGGTCAGATTACATCTTTAGTATTACTTAAAAAAAGAGCTAAATTTGAAAAAGACCCCTTGAACTATCTCCTTAATGCAGAAAATCTCATCGAACTTTTTTTGCGCAAAAAACCTCACTCAAGTATGGTTGCAAAAAATCCCCCTGAAGTATATTTTCCAAAAATCACATCTAACTTTTCTGCTTGTATTAGATAAGCCCATTCATCTTTGTAAGTTGGTTCAGAAAACAGCATGTTAGCATGTATCTTTTTCATTATTGTCTAAAAACCTCACTCAATTTTAGCAGAAAGCTCATGCCGTTTGAGCGGATTTTTTGCAACTATATTTGAGTCACTAGTAGAAAACCTTACAATAACAACGAATCATTTACAAGTACCAAAATTCTCTTGTTAGTGCTACCATTTACAACGGATTAATTACAACAAACCCCTTCGTTGTGAATATTTTTGACATCCGCAAGAGATTCTATTAATCTGTTGCAATTGCAACAATTGCAAGAGAACAGTTGTAACATAATATATTCCGTTACTAAAATAATTTTTTAATCTTTAATATTAAACACGTATTAGACACGTAAAATTATTTTTCTAAAATAAAACCATTCGTCTTCTTTTTTAACCATGAACAGATCGATCTCTCTCTCTCTCCCCCTAAATGATATCATCCATACCCCAATCTTGGGCATTTCCCCTTTTCTCATTTCTCAAATCCCTAACCCTAACTCGACTCAAAATCCCAAATCCAAACCGATGCCGACCCTAGCTCCGTCGCCGTCTTCGTCTCTAGCCCAACGCCAACCGCCGTCTCTAGCCCAACCACTGTCGCCTTCTCTAGTCCTAGCCCTGTCACCGTCGCCCGTCGACCCTAAGTTAAGTCTCCTATCCTCTCCATTGCAGTCGCCGTCGCCGTTATCGCGTCGTCACTCCGATCATCATCATCTTCCTCCATCTTTCAAACCCTAGGTATGAATTTGAGAATTTTAGAATTTGGGTTTGTGAGAATAATTATTAGGGTTGAGATTGTGAAATAGTTGGAGAGGATGGATTTCCAACTAATGGCAACATGTATGTTCAGTAAATTAGTGGTGAAGAAAGTTTTGATGCTGAAGTTGTATTGGTGTTTAGATTTGTTATTCGTTTACTATTTAACATGATAAACAGTACTTGAAGTCATGACCTCTTATTCATCAGTAACGGCTAAATTAAAAGGTTTACTACTAGATCCCAGTGACACTAGTAAAATTTGCTTTCAGATGATCAATTTTGTTAATGTATCAATATAAATTCCTTAGCCCTCATTAAATTTTTGGGGAAATTAATTATTTAAGGTTTTAACCCGTAATCTTAGATATTTTACATGCGATCAAAGCAAATCAAATTCGAATTGCATCTAACTTATGTGAAACAAGGATCAGAAAAAGATGTATATTGTCGCAATATACAACCCGGGTCTATGTCCACACAAGACTTTCGATAATCAAATTAAGGCGTGTCTTGTGTTAGATATAATAAATATAAAACTCTCAATCTCACCACATGTGAAAATTAACCATTATGGGATTACCACTCTTACTGTAAAAAACATAAAAAAACACATACATGTGATAACTAGTAGGTATTAAAATGAGTTCTAGTTTGGTGAAGAAGTTTAGTCAACTTTTAACATGATCAGTGTGAGACATTAACAAGCTGGTAGTGAAGAGGAAGGTGCATAACTGCATATATGGAGTCAAAGTACTGTTTGAAGTTTACATCGCCGACCAAATTAGATCGGAATAGTAGTCAAGGATGAAGTTAGATTTTGACGGCGGAAATGTTGGAACAATGAATGAATGTGGATGAGAACTTTCATAGTTGGAAAATGAAAGGTTTAAATGTTGGAAAAGTTAAGACTTGGCCATGACAATAGAAGCATTTAGAATTAATTAAGGCCCACTAAATATTGTGGTCTGTGCACTGTGATGTGTAGTAGACGATCTTTTCTTCGTGCCAGAGTAGATACAGTACTATCATAGTTATATGTAAGTGGGAGCAAGATAGCCTTGAACATCTTGTACAATAGCGTGAGGCTTTATCATTGTGATTGACAACACTAATAGTGGTTTTTTCTTTCTGGGTCATATAAGCTTTAGACTAATTTATTAAATATTCAGCTGGGCTGGTGGACTAAAAGAATAATAGTTTTTAGGCACCACAAAGAGAACCTTAGAATTATCTCAAAAAAAGAAGAAAAAAAAAATAAGAGAACCTTAGGACTATTTAATTGATATTGTAAAAAATTTCAGAGAGTATCAATAAAAATAGAAAATCTGTTGAGGTCTATTATACTTCATTTTACCGCTTTGCCTGTAGTGTCTATTATGATCTCTTATTTCATCGATTTTTTCATCAATCAGCTCGAAGGAAAGGAAAAAAGAAAAAGGATCCCTTCAAAGATTCAACAAGAGATGCTCAGCTTTCATCTTCCTGCTCATTACTATAGTGCTACATTTGTCTTTCTGAAGGACTGGCAATGGTAAAAAAGTTCCTACATTAATCCAGATTTAACTTATGCCATATCTTGACAATAATTGTTACTGTCTATTCCAATTTAGTAGATGCTTGCTGCTCTGAATAATGAATGCAAGGACTTCCAGACTCCGAACACATTCAATACAGAGCAAGAGGTACTTAAATGTAGTTTTGGTTTGCTTGACTCAATGGATTTTTTGTAATAAGGAAATTGGATTTATGACATATCATCCTGTTCTTTAAAATCCAATAGTTCAGCAGCTAATGGATATGGACGGTGGTAACTGGGACAAGGATACAGTTCAACGGGCACTTCGTGCAGCTTACAATAATCCAGAGTGCACTGTGGAGTACTTATACTCTGTATGCAGTAACTATTTCTGCTTAGATGTAATTTAAAATATATGTTTTGCAATGTTACCCATTATTTTCATCTTGGTGTAACAGGGTATTCCAAAAACATCAGCAAGAACTACTCAGATGCAAGGGGTAAACAGCAGCAAGAACTACTCAGAGGATGTTCTTAACTTGCTTTGGAAATCATTTGGGTGCAAAGTAAGTCTGTCATCCAGTCTTTCCTTTTCCCAATTAGAATTATCTTTTATTGTTTTACTTGTAAATAGGTACTTTTGATAAGCAAATTAATACATGTGAAGTGGTTAAAAGGATGTCAGGCGACACACTCCTCATTCAAGATGCCGTGGGTGAGAAGGTATCATAATAATAATTACAGTGACATAAATGTTAAAATAGGATGAAGAAAAACCCAACAAGAAAGATTTTTGACTACAGCTACAAGCATTAGTGA
>JACEHZ010000089.1:0-90000 GCA_017893485.1 Hemerocallis citrina
AACTTCTTAGAACTTTAAGGATGGAAAATGATCAAATTTTACGTTTGAAGAGATATTTGCTATTTTCAATATAACATGTGCAATAAAAAAACATAAAAATTCTAAAAATTTTACAAACCTGAAATTTTAAAATCTAAATTTCTAAGTAAATAAAGAAAGAATGAGAAAGAGAGAGGGAGAGAGAGAAACAGGGAAATATGAAAAAGTGAAGAGAGAAAAGAGAGATAATAATAAAGTAATGAGTTTTTTAATTTTGGGGAAAAAAAATTTAATTTTGGAGTTTGAAATTTTGGATGGAAAATATATTTTGTGAGAATAAATTTAAGCCATTAATTTTAGAGGAGATTGAATGAGAATCACTTGATAGCTTTCTTTGTAATTTATTATATAGATGTGTATATATAATGACTTTACTTTTACTTGTATGGTAATAATGGTATGTGATATCCCTAGTCCATTTTATGTGCTGTCATCCAATTGGGAAGAAGTCAATAATAATGTGTGTGAGATCTACAATATTCTACAAGCATCGAGTTTAGGAGAAAATAGATGGTCAAAAATATATCACAATTCTAGTCGAGTGATCGTTGCAGCATTTGAGAATGAAGTTAAGATACGAGTACGACTGATGCACGATATCAAAGGATCGATCAATATGCATGCAACTTAATTCTCATTGTTGATGATTGTTGATGTCTTGGTCTTCAGCTAATGGTGGATAAAGTTATTGCATGAGCATATATTTTGCTATGACTATATTTTGATTTTGTTAAGATTAATTTGAAATGTATCTTTTTACTAAGGCTATGGTTTTTTCCAAACATTTTAATTTCTAAATTATTCAAACTGTTCACTTAAATTCAACCATCTAATCTCTAATATTATAATGAGAGAAGACCTTAGTGTCATTTGTAAATTTGTAAATCTACCAACACGTGCAACACACGTACATAACTATTATAAAGGAGGTCTTAGGTTCAAACCCAGACTACATCTGAATTTTTACTTTAAAAAAATATAATTATTAAGACGTGCATCGCACGTGTAAATTACTAGTATCTAATATTATAATGAGAGAATTAAGGTTGTCATTTATAAGCAACCTGTAATTTGTAGACATTCAATTTCAACCATCTAATCTCAACAATTCATTTTTAAGTGAATGTTATGTCAATCTTTCATTTACTCAATTGTTGTTAGTTACCATAATACCCTCAAAGTTCAAATTTATTTACGATATAATTATTTACAAAAGTGTTACTCATATAAAATAAAAATTGTGTCACTAGAGGTAATTTGTAAAAAGTATGTGATGAGTAAAGAGAGGTTTCAGATTCGAGACCAGATTACGTCTTCTTATGTACTATATAAACTAGTAGTTTACGCGCGCGATGCACGTCTTAATAAATATAGTTTTTTTAAAAGTAAAAATTTAGACGTAGGCTGAATTTGATCTAAAACCTCATTTACAATAGTTATGCACGTGTGTTGCACGAGTTGGTAAATAGACAAATTAAACTAAAGCTTTCTCCCATTATAGTAATAATAATAATAATAATAGAGATGGAGATAAAAAATAAAAAAAATACGTGCATCACACGTTCAGGTTCAAGTGACTAGTTACTTAAAATCACAAAATCACAATGACACATTTATAATTTTGCAACATTCTAAAAGCACCTGACTAATATGGTAGAAAAGGGAGCCAAGCTCATATTTGTTGGAGAAACTTTTCTCATATTGAATAGTTGTACACACGATGAGACTCTTTATAGACGATCTACCTTGTTCATCACATTCCTTTCTTTTTTATCTTTTTTTTCTTTTTATTATTGTTCATCACATTCCTTATATCGTAAGAACACATGTAAAAAGAGTTTGAAGTTGTTTGAAGACTTTTTAACCATTCATCGCACAGTGCCAATTGCCATTAGGTTATTGAAAAACATTTTTTTTTTTTTACATGATCAGAATGAATCTAAACAAATTGATTTTAAGTTAAAAAATGGATATATGGATATATGGATATTTTGGAAATAGCAAATAGCTCAAACGCTGCAGTTATCTATACTCAAAAATTGACTTTTTTGGACGAAATGAAAGATCATATACCGTTTGAAGATTTGCATAATTTTTTTAAAATAGTGTGAAGGACGACAAATGATCTGTTGTCTCGTAATTATTAAAATAAAATTTAAAAAGGTGAAGGACGGCACATCTCATAACTATTATAAATATATAAAAAAAAAGGTGAAGGACGGCATGTGCCGTCCAACACAAAGTCAAAAATGGCTTTTTTCTCTCTTCCCCAATCGGAAGATCATCTTCCTATTTCCATTTTTTTTAATAATTCAAACAGCAGATTATATATCGTCTGGTCGTTTCTCAATTAAAAAATTTGTCTCAGAAGACAAATCATATACCGTCTATTTATAAGACGGTAAATTATCTTCCGATTTCTAAAATATGAATAAAGTCATTTCCGCTGCCAAATATAGCCGTCTCCTATTCATTCGAAACAAAAAAAATGGGTATATAAACGACAACTACAGATGATTTTTTCCAAAATATCTTTTTTTTTTTTTTCTTTTTTTGAATATATTGCCAACGACTACACATGCTCTAATAGGCATGGATATTATGACATGTATTATAAATTAATGTGAACTACTTTACATAAACGTGTGAATCCCCTTTCTCTTGTAATATTTCTCACAACAAATTTGCAAAATGTATTATAAATATTCATAGTAAAAGGCCATTAAGCCCTTTTGTATTCTGCTAGACCACTTTAAACACTATGAGTTCTGAAGGGACAACAGAACGGAAAGCCCTTGCTAAAAGAAGAAAACCCAGTTGTTTCATGCATCAAAAGAAGAAGACTTGAAGTCGGTAGCTCTCAAACTCCTCCTTTTTCTCCCCCTTTTTTTCTTTTCATTCTTGTAAATTTCACATAAAACGTTAAAAAAAATCTGAGCTTGATCTTGAAGTACATACCCTTCAGTCTCCTACAAATAGATTATTTTCGGGGCTCTTCTGGTAAGAAGATCTAGGTTGGATTTTGATTCAATGATTTTCTTATATATAAATTTCTTTGATTTTGAAGAAGTTATTGCTAGGGTTAGTTCTTTTCTTTTTTAAAATTAGTTTGTTATTTTCAGCTCTTTGTGTGAGCTTAAAGAATCAAATGGGTCAAGTTTATGACACAATTCTTCTAAAAAAAAATTTTAAATACAGTTTTTTTGCTTTGGATTCCTTCTCTTATATTATTATAGAGTTTTTTTTTTTAGTTTAGAAATGAAAATTTAAAGTGGGTTTAGCCACTTTAGGCTTAATTGATAGAGGAAATGCCCCCAAAGTTTAGCTAAATTAACGGGAAAAATGAATTTTTACTTTTTAAAAAAAAAATGAAAATCTAGATTTGATGATTTTAAGGGTTAATTTTTTATAACTTCCGTTTCTGTTATTTTCTGAAGTTTAGATCTTATGAGTTTAAAAAAAAAAAAAAAAAGAATCTCGTGTCTACTTTCATGTGATCCTATATAATTTATAGCTGAATATTTTCTTAATTTATAGACATAATTAATTAGCTTGGGTTTTAGCCACTTAATTTAGACTTAATTATCCGATGATTTTGAAATACCCAAGAGTTTTGCTAATTAAATTAAAGAAATAATGGATTTGTCTAATTTTTACAGCGCAATCAGAAGTTGCTGTAAGATAAAAACATCCCGATTTTGTGTGTGTGTGTGTTGGGGGTATTCATTAGATATTTCTACTGTTAAATAAAATTGATATGTTAGCTTCTCAAAACATTTTGCCAATTTAATTTCAGTTTTTTTTTTTTTTTTTTTTTTTTTGTTGTTGTTGTTAAAGGATACAATTGCTCCATTATTTCTACCATCCTATTATTATACCCAGTTAAAATTTTGAAATTTGAGATAGAATCGATCAAAAGATCGATATTGGTACATACATTTCTTTCAATTTGATATATCACACCATGCATGCATACATAAACTTTTCATCTGTTGACAAATATTTCGAAAAGGGTGGTGTAACTGTGGATTAGTCAATTTACGGAATTAGCTAGCTTCTGCTTCCTATGTTTCTCAGATTTCTTTTTTAAAAATAATGTAATATAGTGAAAATGTGTGGAGAATTAATAAGTTTATATACCTTCTTCTACTCAGCGAATACAGTGATGATATTGTTCAGGTTGAAGGTAGGAGAAAGATATATATATGGGTCGGGGAAAGATCGAGATCAAGAAGATTGAGAACACGACCAACCGTCAAGTGACTTTCTGCAAGAGGAGGAATGGGCTGCTGAAAAAAGCCTATGAACTCTCTGTCCTCTGCGATGCCGACGTTGCCCTAATTGTCTTCTCCAGTCGTGGCCGGCTCTATGAGTATTCAAACAACAACAGGTGCTAATTAATTAATTACTAGCTATATATGTTACATGACTAACTTTTAAAATGGCGCATTAATGTTTTATGTTCAAGAGTTACTTATTTGTAAATGTATATTAATTTGTTCATTAGATCGATGTCGTGATTAATTAGTATATATGATAGTCATTCATGATCTCATTCTACTTACTCTAGCTAGTACAATATTATGGTATAACAAAACATATACTACTTGAATTGAATGGTTTTTCCTATGAATTATAGAAAAAGTTCATAGATATGTTTATTACGTACATATCTTCATTGACTTTTTAGAGTTTTTTTTCTTTCTTTTACCAATTTTTCCAATTTTTTTGTTGATAGACATTAATGTTAATCTCCTCTTGAATCTTCGTGGAGTTGAGGTTTCTAGGGTTTAATTTTGAATTTGTTTGAGTTTGAGGTTTCTAGGGTTTCAAACAGTGATTAATAGCCCTAGACTAGTAGACTCTAAAGGAAAACACTGAGAAATTGTTTATAGGAAGACCTATTATGTGTTTATTAAGGGTTTCTTTGTTTTTTCCTCTCTTTCCTCTTTGCCTTTCCTTCTCTTGTGTAACACTTTGAGCAGAAATCTTTGCTCTCTCTTTCTCTCCAAGTGATTCCTAAGTAATTAAATAATATAAATTAGTCTATTTATGGGTCACTCTAGTTTAGGGTTCCTTCTCCACTTTCCTCTTCCATTTTGCCTTCTTTTTCCTCATGTTTGTCAAAGTTGGTCAATCCCCCCCCCCCCCCCCCCCCCCTCTCTCTCTCTCTCTCTCTCTCTCTCTCTCTCTCTCTCTCTCTCTCTCTCTCTAGATCTCATGCTTTGGTCCTTCCCCAAACAACACCCACATGGGAGAACTGAGGCATATCATCCTGCTCATTTTCTAGTTTTAGTGACTGTTACATTCATCTCCTCAGTTTCTATTCTAGTGATCTCTCTCTCACATGTGGTGTTGATCACATATATACTGATACTGTCATGGGGTTTGAGGCTTTGATGAGCTGTGAGTGTTGCCCATATCCATTCACCAACTTTTGCTTTTATTAGTCCAAGGTTGTACCTCCTCCCTTCTTCACTTTGACATCAACTCACTTGAATTCTCTAGTTTCTTGGAAACCAATAAAATGAAAACACGACCAAATTAAGGAGAGGAAAAACTGATAAATTTTGCAGGTTTATTTCAAAAAAAATTCCGTACTGATCCCATTTTTGAAATTATTGACAAAATTGATCTACTTTCGAAAATATTTATCCAACTTACCAGTTTTGGACACGTCAACATAAAATGCTCTTGGCAGTAACGACATATGTTATTTTGATGTCGTTATTGTCAAGAGCACCATCTGTAAAAAAAATAAAAATTCGCATGCCGCTTTGTGGAGTAATGGTATCAGTTTATTTTCTCTCAATCATGAACTCTGACTTGGAAAAAAAAATTGTAAGTGTAGAAACATCTTATAACTGATTCCGCTATCCCCAACAATAATTATTATATATAAATAGTGCCCCCATTTCTCCTTCCTCATTCACTTTATCTCTCTCTCTCTCTCCACTCCCGAACCCAAATTCCTAAAACCCTAGAGCACAAATCCGACTTTTGTTTACTCTCAAACTTCATCTCTCCTACATCCCTCTCCTCCCACTCCGAAATACAATTCCCCCAACGTGATAAATCTCCAACATTATCTGCGATCATCTCATACATCATCCACGACGTATTCTCAAAGCAATAACTTACGGTTTAATTTGAAAGTATTCCTATAACCATATGTTATGTAATTTGCGTAGGTTATTCTTGTGAGTAGTTAATGACCCGAATATTCGTCCATTTATGTATAGGTATTAATTACAATATACATATTTGGTTATATTTCGGTGATAAAATAATTTGAGATCCGAAGATAGGATATTGTTATAGTGATGAACCAGTCATTATTTGGGCTCCCCATGACTTTATATACTCACAACTAGTAGATAAGATATTCGAAGTTACTAATAGGGATAGAGGTGAATGGGGTCTCAAAATCAATGTCTGTTATGCGACCGGAAAAGATAAGGACAATATTTCATAGCGGTGGCCGTAGATAGTGATAATACACCAAGGTTCAAGATTGCTAGGACAATTGATCCAAATTATAGTTGGACTGCACTGAAGTTATATATTGAGCAATTTAAGCTTCATAATGCTCGGCCACTTATTATTCCTAGTCCAAGCCTCGTTAGGAGTTTCAAACCAACTGCCGAGTCACATGCTAGAATACCCCATTCAAAACAAGATATTAGCACAACTCCAACTGAACCTGTTACCATAAAATATGAGTCGGTACATCATTTCACCTTGACACGAGATATTGTCGACACCGACAATGTTATGCAAGACTTCGATAACGTTGTTGTTAATAACGAATTATTAGAAGAGGAAGAAGATGAGATCACAAGCTTGAACATGAGGAGGAGGAGGTCGAAGAAGATCGGGTTAATGATGTTAACATTAATGTACATGTTAACAGTGTGGTTTCCTTAAAGCATTACATGAGTGCACCTGTACATGAGGTTCAATCGGTGGAGTGGATGACCAATGCGACCGTACATGAACATGCACAGTCTTCCGTCGGCTCATCGAACACGGATGAACTCTATATCGGCCAAAGATAGTATCCAACATCAAGCTAAGATGTACTCCGTGAATAACCATCGAGAATTTGTGACGATGAAATTGAAACCAAATTTGTACTATGTTAAATATAAATACACACCGATCAAACATACACCTGAGGAGATTGCAGAAAATCCGGAGCTCGTTAATGAGGTGGGTTGTCCATGGCAATTACGTGCAATAGTTCCAAAAGGGCAATCATTTTTCGTGGTGAAGAAAATTCAGGGTTCGCATACATGTGTGAATCTGACGTTGAATCAAAATCATAGTAAAGTTGATTCTAAAATTGTGTCAACGATGATATTGAATGTTGTGAAAGCACAACTAGGAGTAACACCGAGAGCCATAATTGGGATAGTCAAGCTTTAATTCAATTACAATATTTTATACCGTAAAGCTTGGAAGGTAAAGCATAAAGCTATTGAGCGGTTGTATGGTTCCTTTTATGAAGCTTACACTGATTGTCTCCTATTCTCACAACAATTCAAGCTTCACATCCAAGTGCGACCATCCATTGGGCCAAGGTTGTGTTCGGTCTTGACGATGAAACATTTAAGGGTGTCTTTTGGGCATTTGGGACCTCGATCGAGGGGCTTAAGGCATGCAGACCAGTTATTAGTGTTAACGGAACACTTTTGTATGAAAAATACAAAGGTTGTTTGTTGATAGCTGTTTCGCCCGATGCAAATGGTAGGTTGTTTCCACTAAACTGTAAGTTAGACAACATATGGTTATAGGAATACCATCAAATTAAAGTGTAAGTTAGAGCGCGGAGAATATATGTCGTGGATGATGTACGAGATGATGTAGAAAATGTTGGAGATTTATCACATTGGGGGAGTTGTATTTCGGAGTGGGAAGAGAGGGATGTAGGAGAGATGAAGTTTGAGAGTAAACAGGTCGGATTTGTACTCTAGGGATTTAGGTTTTTGGGTTCGGGAGTGGAGAGAGAGATATATATAAAGTGAATGGGGGAAGGAGGAAAGGGACCCACTATTTATATATAATAACTATTATAACTGATGATGCTATTGCCAATAGAGGCATCAGCCTTGCGAATGTCGTTGTTGGCGATTGCGGCATCAATTATAAAAGACTTCCACACTTACAGTTTTTTCTCAAGTCAGAGAGAGTTTACGAATGAGAGGAAATGAACTAATGTCGGTACTTTAGAAAGCGACATGGGGAAGAAAAAAAAAGATGCCGTTATTGGTAACAAAAGCATCAAAATAACATGTCGTTGTTGCCACGAGCGTTTTATATTGACGAATCCAAAACTGGGTCAGTAGGGTAAATATTTTTAAAAGTTGGTCAGTTTACTCAATAATTTCAAAAAGTGGGTAAGTACGGGGGAAAAAATCGTTTCTTTCATGCGTGAGATACACATACAAGTATACAACGTCTGTAAGCTTTCTTGATATTTTATTTCTTTCTAAATTGTTGCAATTTCTGCTAGCTTGGCTACAGTATTCACCCAACTGTAC
This sequence comes from Hemerocallis citrina, assembly GCA_017893485.1. NCBI lineage: Eukaryota > Viridiplantae > Streptophyta > Magnoliopsida > Asparagales > Asphodelaceae > Hemerocallis > Hemerocallis citrina. The sequence goes on from JACEHZ010000089.1 coordinate 8,583, forward strand.
TTTCTTTTCTCATGATTCGGTTTCAATAATTGATTTTCCAGTAGTTGATCTATTTTGGGCAAATTAGGGTTTCTTTTTCTCTCTTGTTTTTTCTATATTTGTTTGTTTGTTTTGGATTTGAGATCTCTATGACAAGATAATTATGTCACTGAAGCTCTTGGGAAAATATAGTAGGAAAATCTAGTCACTGTAATGATATATTTCCCACAGTTGTAACAAGCAATATTTGAAGAATATTTTATGCATATTTATTGGTTATTATAGACAGTTGAGGTTAAACATAGGATCTAGATGTCAATTAATGGTAATTAATATGAATAAATTAACCTAGGGTTGAGATATGACATTATGTTTTGCGATATGTACATGTAACTTAGGGTTGGCAAACGGGTCTAACGGGCCGGGTCGGGTCGAACCTGTCCGAGTTGGAACCCAACTTGGACGGGTTCGGGTCAGGTCCTAGAGATAACCGGGCCGGGCCGGGCTGGGTCGTGAGCGCAAATATACGACCCGCCCAACCCGTGAACCCTTTCGGGTCCAACCCGGGTCGGGTCGAGGGTTGGGCCCGTCTTAAGTTTTTTTTTTTTTTACTTAAACAAAAAATATAATTTTAAATGTAATTTTAATATTAATAAAAAATATAATAATAATAATAAGAATCAAAGAGTGAAATTTCCAAAAAAAAAAAAATTTATATTATTAATATGATTTCAACTTATACAAGTTTCACAATATGTAATAAGAAATAAAGATTTTCCACAATTGTTTTCTACAATAACAAATTTCTTAGATACAATTTCAATTTTCTTCAATTATCCTAATTTTTAATAACAAACAAAGATTTTATACAATTTTTTATACATTTAGAATTGTCTTCAATTTGTTTGTCATCAATTTATTGTTGTTGTTGTTGGTCTTCAATTATTCATTTTGGTTGCTATTGTTGTTGTTGTTCTTCTTCTACTTCCGGCGAGTTGCTCCCACTTGTAGACGTGTCGAACGCTTTTTCGTGTGTCCTATCTTTGGCCTTCAGCCAGTTTTCTGTGCAGACGAGCATCTCCAACGGTTAAGGCTTCAAGCGATTCCTGAAATCAGTTAGAACGCTGTCACTTGTAGAAAATGCACTTTCTGAAGCAACTGTAGAGACAGGAGGAGTTAGTAGATCTTTAGCCATATATTTAAGAATACTATAAGTGTGTTGATGTAAAACTAACCCTAAATAGAGAATTTCCAAGAATCTTAAAGGATTAATTTTACCAACATATAATGCGGATCAAAGTTAGAATTTAAAACAATTAATCGGTTTGATGGATTTTCAAGAATTGACTTAAGTTTAATAAGCTCAATTAATAATTCAGTTCTAACAATCAATAATCAAATCCCTAATCGTTCTTAGCGAGTAAAAGATGCAATACTGATTTGTACTCTAATTAGGCAAATGGAACACTTAATCTCAATATTTGTAGATGACAGAATATCAGATAATATAATAGAGATGATACGGCAGTATAACACAAATATTTAAAAGTGTAAAGAGTATACCGAGAGTTCGAAGAACAATTGCGACAATCGCTGAAGAAGATACTGTTGGAACGGCGGGTGGTTGGATCTGGCAGTGGTTGACGGTGAGTCAGAGAGCATCGAGCGGCACAACACCCTAGGGTCGGGTCTGTTGCAATCGCCGATGGAGAGGGGAACAGTGGGCCTCGATGGGGCAGAGGTAGAGGAGTTAGGGTTTCGGTGGAATGGGTTTGAGAATATGGGGTGGTCGGTTTTAATGGTGGACGGAAGAGAGGGTAGGGTGGCGAGGGGGTTGCGAGGACGATAGCGAAGGTAGCAGATTAGGGCGACGACAGGGTGGAGGAGATGAGAGCGGGGCACTAGTTGCTGACGAGGATGACTGCGGGAGAGTCGATTTGGTGGTGGAAGTGAGAGGGGTGGTCGACGGGGTGATGACGGAGGAAGGAGGGGTTGTGAGGTCTCGGGAGGGGAAGATGGGGAAGAAGAAGGAGAGATAAGGGGTAGGTGACGACTATGTAGGGTTAGGGTTTGGTTTTTTTATTTTCTTTTAATTTGGAAATTTAGGGTTAGGAATTTTGTATTGGATTTGGGGACTGTTTTAATTTGGGATAGATTTTAGAGTTTATCACAAACTCTAAAAATATATTAGGATTTATCACAAACCCTAATAAGTTGGATCTCAATTGTATCACATAAAGGATAGATGAAGAGCAAAACTCAACACAATAATTTTTTTAATCAAGAATGACATACTTTCTCATTAATCTCAATGCCTATAAATAGGCTCAAAATAAATCTTGATACAAAATCTCAAAATATTCTAAAATCTCAAAAATATTCTAATGCATAAAAGAAAGATTACATATGACTATAATTGCCAAAAATAAATATGGTACTGAAATAAAATACTAAACTAAACAGAATAGATGTCCTCATCATTCTTCCCGGGTGGGAGAAAGCTCGACCCAGTCGAGTCAAAATCAGTGATCATGTCATGATGCTTCAAAAGATTTGGGTCCAGTTGCGGGAGCTCCTCACGATCACTGCAAGTGTTATCCAACTTTGGTTTGTTCTTCCACCTCACCAAATATTTGTGCATACCACCATCTCTTGTAGAGATTATCTAATCATCTAAAATATTATTCAACTCTTCTGTCGGTGGATAAGTAGTATAAGGTAGAGGGGTAAATGCGAGAATCTCACCTTTAGGCTGCAGGGTAGGCTCATCTATAAGAAAATTTCTAGGGTTGAATTTTGAGCCTTCATAAAGTACTAGATCCTTAATATTGAAAGTCTTACTTATGCCAAAGCCTTCAGGAAGGTCAACGACATAGGTTTTATCATTGATTGTATGAAGAATCTTAAATGGGCCTGCAGCACGTATGTTCAAATTCTTAACGGATCCAGATGAAAACCGTTCCGGATGAATCCGAACCATCACTTCGTCACCAACATCAAGAGTTTTAAATTTTCTTCTTGTATCTGTTATTAACATGTAGTTAAAATTATTTTCATTAATTTCCTTGAAAATTTTTCTATGCAAATCATGAAGGCAGAATGAAAATGTGGATGCAGACTCTGTGACTTTGTGATGTTCCAACACAGAATAAAATCTATGAGTTGCCAAGTGATTTAGGAAGGAATGGGTGACTCAGGTATACTCAATGGAGGTGACTGGACAGACTGAATACAATTGAGAGACTGGTCATCCTATTTTTCAACAAAGTCATCACTTATATTCGGTTTATAGGTAAACTCATTGTCGGGCTCATCAGCGATGAATGCGGTACCCTCTACTATATTGATCCTACTTAGGCTAGGGCAGTTGCCAGCAACATGGCCGTATCTCTTACATTTATAGCACTTAGTGAGAGGATTAATTATAGAATAGTCTTTTTCGGTGTTCTTACTCGTATTGTCATTTCTAAGTGGATATGAATTTGATGTAGGCTTGCTAGGGTAGGAATTATTGGGGTATTGAGGAGAAGAGTGCTCAGGTTTAGAGGGATCTGGAAGGGTCATTCTAGGGGAATGATCTCTCGAATCGCTGGATCTATAATGGGAACTAGCTTTAAGGGAATCCATATCGAGGACAAGGGCATAGGCTGCCACTAGTGAGTTCGCATTTCTATGAATTAGCTCATTCCTAAGGTCGACTCGTAGTCCAGCTCTGAACCTAGAGAGAGTTTGTTCTTCACTCTCTTTACCTAAAGCATTGCACCGAATAAGAAAGTCATCAAATTTATCAACATATTCTTGCGTGGATTTACTTCCTTGATAAAATTGGTTCCACGAATCTTGCAATCGGGTGTGGAACGATAACGGTACATATCTCTCAGTGAGCTTCTCTTTCATGGCTTCCCAAGTGGCTATTGGTGCCAGGACTCGGCCTCTACGGGCATGTTCAAGATTGGTCCAGTGTTGTTGAGCCTTATCCATCAATTTCATTGTGGCAAACTTAACCTTAAGGGCATCGCTCATGTCAAACCATACAAAGTAGTGGTCCATGGCACGGATCCAATCGAGGTAAGCTTGGGGTTCTATGTGGCCTTCAAAATGGAGAACGTCAGCCTTAACGTTCTTCTTATATTGTTCGTCAGGGTCACGTTCTTGATGTCGATCGTCACGAATATTCTCTTGAGGGATCTGACGATTGGCATGAAGCTCAGGGACAACGGTTTGATTTAATTCCACTTTTTCAAGCCTCTGATTGATATTTGCAAGAGTTGCTTGAATGGCAATTAGGGTAGCGAAGATATCAGAGTTGTCCATTTCAGGTCGGGGAAGTCTAGGATTCCTAATTGGGCGATTTGGAAGGGATAAAAAATGCTCTTCAGGATCTGTGATGGTGTTGCGAAGGCACATTCACCAAAAGTGGAAACTAGGGGTCGTGTGTGTCCTAATTGCAAAAAAAAATTAATAAATCTGACGTGATCTAAAAAAACAAAATAAAATAAAATAAAATACTCCAAATGAATGCAAAAATAATGCCTAAATGATGTAAGAACTAGTGTTTTAAGAACCTTCGCTCTGATACCAAAATGATGTAAAACTAACCCTAAATAGAGAATTTCTAAGAATCTTAAAGGATTAATTTTACCAACATATAATGCGGATCAAAGTTAGAATTTAAAACAATTAATCGGTTTAATGGATTTTCAAGAATTGAGTTAAATTTAACAAGCCCAATTAATAATTCAGTTCTAACAATCAATAATCAAATCCCTAATCATTCTTAGCAAGTAAAAGATGCAATACTGATTTGTACTCTAATTAGGCAAGTGGAACACTCAATCTCAATATTTGTAGATGACAAAATATCAAATAATATAATAGAGATGATATGACAGTATAACACAAATATTTAAAAGTGTAAAGAGTATATCGAGAGTTCGAAAAAAAATTACGACAATCGCAGAAGAAGATACTGTTGGAACGGCGGGTGGTTGGATCTGGCAGTGGTTGACGGCGCGTCAGAGAGCGTCGAGCGGCACTGTACCCTGGGGTCGGGTCTGTCGCAATCGCCGAAGGAGAGGGGAACAATGGGGCTCGATGGGGCAGAGGTAAAGGAGTTAGGGTTTCGGTGGAACGGGTTTGAGGATATGGGGTGGTCGGTTTTAATGGTGGACGGGAGAGAGGGTAGGGTGGAAACGGGGTTGCGAGGACGATGGCGAAGGTAGCAGATTAGGGCGACGACGGGGTGGAGGAGATGAGAGCGGGGCGCTAGTTGCTGACGAGGATGACTGGGGGAGAGTCGAATTTGTGGTGGAAGTGAGAGGGGTGGTCTACGGGGTGACAACGGAGGAGGGAGGGGTTGTGAGGTCTCGGGAGGGGAAGATGGGGAAGAAGAAGAATGAAGGAGAGATAAGGGGTAAGTGACGGCTATGTAGGGTTAGGGTTTGGTTTTTTTTTTTAATTTGGGAATTTAGGGTTAGGAATTTTGTATTAGATTTGGGGATTGTTTTAATTTGGGGTAGATTTTAGAGTTTATCACAAACCCTAAAATTATATTAGGATTTATCACAAATCCTAATAAGTTGGATCTCAATTATATCACACAAAGGAGAGATGAAGAGCAAAACTCAACACAATATTTTTTTTAATCAAGAATGGCATGCTTTCTCATTAATCTCAAGACCTATAAATAGGCTCAAAACAAATTTTGATACAAAATCTCAAAATATTCTAAAATCTCAAAAATATTCTAATGTATAAAAGAAAGATTGCATATGGCTATAATTGCCAAAAATAAATATGGTACTGAAATAAAATACTAAAGTAAACAGAATAGATGTCCTCATCATGTGTTCATGGTCTTTCCACAATTGTAAAATATCTAGTGAAGAAGTAAAAGATTTAGAATCTTGTTGACTATACCAATGTAATTCATTTGGTTGATTAGTTCTAGGTTTTTTTGATTGAATTTGTGCAAGTAAATTAAATGTGGCATCACCTAATTTACTCTTACCCTTACCTTTATAAGTAGCAGAAGAAGAACTAACTAAAGAAGTTGTACTACTAGATGCAAAACTTCTATCGTAATAATTATACAAGTTATTTAATGTTGATTCAAATTTAACTAAAATTGTTCCGCAATTAATTTCACATTCATCTTCCCCAAGTAAAGTAAAAAAATATTTCAATCAAACTCTTCGTACCTTCTAATTTGATACGATGATTCATCACAGTAACAACACAATACAACATAGGAGAAGGATTGAAATACTTCAAAAATTTGGTGTATGCAAGTTTCACAATATGACCAATAAAAGCATCATCAATCATTTGTTTGAAAGTTTGCATCATAGTAACTAATGAAATAAAAATGCTAGTAGAAGTAAATTCATAAGATTTTAAAATTTTGAAAGTTGCGGTTTTAAAAGGTTCTAAAAATTTCAACAAAGATTCGGCATAAAACCAATGTTCCAATCCATCAAACACTTGTCGGAATCCCAAGATCCTGACAAGTGGTATCAGAGCCAACCATCACCGGAAGCATGTCGACGGTGAGGATGGGAATCCGATCCATGAATGAGGGAATGCGAGCAATGACTCTGCAATCGAAATTGATGGAGAAACAACTCGATTCACTTCAGGAAAAATTTGAGGCGTCGGCGACCAAAGTGGAAGAGAGACTTGACGCAATGCTAACAAGAATGGAGGTGATGTTGTTCTCAGTGCAGCAACCATTTTCTCATCAAAGTCAGCAATCGATCTCTCAATCCAAGAAAACCCTAGATTTCAACCCCAAAGTCGAACCTCTAAAGACGACGACGGCCGCCGCTGCGCCGTTGAGCGTCTCCGATCTGCGAGATCTGGCCGCTTCTCAGATCGATCGGCTCCAGAAGTCGGTCAGTGCTTCCCACTTCGGGTTTCTTAAGGAGGTAACTAACCCTAATTCTAATCTTGATAGATTTCCTATGGAAGAGTATGAATGCAATATTTGTTCAGCTGATTGGTCCTATAAACGATACAAGAGCAACAAAGTATTCGATTGTGATCTATGTCCTAGTTGTTTCTTTAGTGGAAGGTTTGAATTGGGTTTGGCACCACTATACCTCATTTGTATAGAGTATGTTGAGGATTATAGAAGTGATAAGTCATCGAAAGTGTTTGATGGATTGGAAAATCAAGGAAAGGAGAAACTGATTGATCAAATTGGCATTCTTGAAATTGAAATTGATGTGCTGATCTTGGAAGAAAAATTCAAGAAGATGTTGTAGTTGAAGATTGTGATGTTGTTGAAGGTGAAAATCAAAAAGATGATAAAGCAGCAATAGCTTTAGATAAGAAGAATTTGACATGGGAAACAAATTTGATGGATGATTATGAAGAGAAGTTTAGAACATTCTCCATTGTAATTGAAGAAATTGAGGAGAAGCTCATGTTTGCTAAGAAAATCTCAAAGATGAGTTCATCAAGTGTTTGTGGTAATGTCTCAAATACAACTTTTCCTAATCTTGAACTCCGATTGAGTTTTCGACGAAATGTCAAGAGGGCGGAGTTTGAAGTCCACACGGTTGTAATTGGCAGTGACATGGTAGTGCTCAATGGATGGCCCCCTCCTATGCGAGAAAATTTTGTTCAATCATTTTTTTTGCAGTTCTTGAAGTCTGATATACTTGTGTTTAAGAGTAACAAGTGTGAGCTTATAGAAGATGCAATTGATCATGGTAGTGTGAAGACAGTCACTATTTTGCTGGGAGGTGAACACTATCAAGTTAAACTAGCACATTTGACTTGTACATGGCATGAAAGAGTTTTGTTTTTGAAGAGGTGGTTGGTTGCATTGGAAGATGATCCTGATGAAAACCGTGGACAAATTGAGGAGGGTAATAAAGCAGTTGAAAGTGCAACTTCTGTTGATGATGAATCAAATGGCGTCAAGGAGAAAGAGAAGAAAGTTGAAGAAAAAGAGATATCCCCTACTAAGAACGAAGATAAGGCTGAAGATGATGCAGTGGATGTAGAAAAAAATGTAGAAATTGGAGCTAAAGGGAGTGTTGAGGAAGTTAGAGATGAAGCGACAAAGGAAGATGTAAAAGAAACTGAAGAGAAGGGAAAAGTGGGCACAGATGGTAAAGATACAGAAGTGAAGCCAGTTGCGCCTCTGAATTCATTTCAACAATTGTCAAGCACCCAAAATGCCTTTACTGGGCTTGCAGGATCAGGTTTTGGAACCTCATCATTTTCCTTTGGGTCAGCTGCCAAAGAGGGATCGACTTTAAGTGCGAGTTCTGGATCAGTATTTGGACTGAAAAGTGAGAACCCCTCATTTTCTTTGTTTGGTGCTGTGGGTTCCAGCAATGGTAATCTTTCCGTGCAACCTGGGAGCTATACTTACAATGCAATGATGAGCTCATTTGTGAAGAGAGGGTATAAGATCATCTGGACTACTAGTCTATCATCAGATGTTCCAGTTGGCTACTTCTCTTGGGTAGAATATGACATCATGGCATCATTGGTTCCAAAGACTGCTGATGTCCTTGCAGCTGCTTTCATTTCTAATTGTCGGGATCATAATTTCCATTTGCAGGCTCTGGAAATGCTTGGGAAGTTGAAAGTTACGATAGACTCATATGGTAGTTGTCACGGGAACCGCAAAGGAGCTATTCCTGTTGTGATGGAGGAGTTTGTGTTACCACCATTTGAGTCCATTTGTTTATTGAAGGACACAGACATCATCAGGATCAGAAAGAAGGGTGCTACGAGGATGGATGAGATAGATGTTGGTAATGGCCTACATTATCTTCAGGGCTCTGAATTTGTGGAAAACCAAAATGTAATTTCAAGTGACAGACTTTTGGCAATTCAGCAATTTGAAGAGGATTCAGGTCACCCTAAGAAGAAAAATAATCTATTTGCTCATAATGAAAATGCAATACGCAGAGGAAATTCATTAATGTTGAAGAAGAAGAGGAAACGTTCAGATGAAATTGAAGGATCAAAGAAGAAGAAATTGAAAAATAGCACAAAGAAGCTGAATATTGCTCATGATGACTATGAAGGCACTAGTGAAGAAGATGATGATATTCATTTTTGGAAGAGAGGAAGTTCACATGTTGCTTCTCATTTGGAGGATAATGCTGAGAATGTGACTAGTATCATGCAAAGGGAGAAGAGGAGGAAGAAATCTGAATTGATCTTCCCTGAGGAAGCAATTGTTGGTACCAAAGTTGATAAAAAAAAAAAAAAAACCTGTAGAGGAAATAACAAAAAGTGTCATCAGGAGGGAAGCAGTTCAACGAAAAATGTACATAGGACTGATAAACAATCTGTCAAAGATGGAGTGAAATCTTCCCAGTTGGATGGAAAAGCAGGCAGAAACCGTAGTTCTGTGATAATAGAAGACAGGAATGGACAATCTGAAGAAAATGTTGGGAAATTTCTGAGTGTGAGCTTGGGAACAAGCTCATTTTTAAGGGGGGTGGAGTTGTCAGGGACGCCGTCAGTCGTCAGTCCCCCATCGCCGGAGTGAAGCTATGGTCGGGTCGGCATCATCAATAATTGGTGGCATGGGTTTAGCTGTTGAGTGGGTTCAGCTGTATATGAGTTGTATCTGAATATGTTGACTGTACGTACAGTGTGCACTGTTTTTTCATTTGTTTTACATTGTTAGCACGTATTCTTCAATTGTAATGGCCTATATAAGGTCTGTAATTGTCCATTTGGAAATATCAAGTAATAGAAAGTTCTCAATTCTTCTCTAATCTCACATCTATTCTCATCTCTCTCAATTCCCAATCCTCTCTTCTTCTTCTCCAATCTCAGACCTCTTCTAATCCACCTCAATCCCTAACCTCCTCTTCTCCATTAATGTCTAATTCGCTGTAGCTGTCGGAATCGAAGACTCTGAGCTGTCGGAATCCCAAGATCCTGACAAGTGGTATCTTCGGAATACCACTTGTCGGAATACCACTTGTCAGGATCTTGGGATTCCGACAGCTCAGAGTCTTCGATTCCGACAGCTACAGCGAATTAGACATTAATGGAGAAGAGGAGGTTAGGGATTGAGGTGGATTAGAAGAGGTCTGAGATTGGAGAAGAAGAAGAGAGGATTGGGAATTGAGAGAGATGAGAATAGATGTGAGATTAGAGAAGAATTGAGAACTTTCTATTACTTGATATTTCCAAATGGACAATTACAGACCTTATATAGGCCATTACAATTGAAGAATACGTGCTAACAATGTAAAACAAATGAAAAAACAGTGCACACTGCACGTACAGTCAACATATTCAGATACAACTCATATACAGCTGAACCCACTCAACAGCTAAACCCATGCCACCAATTATTGATGATGCCGACCCGACCATAGCTTCACTCCGGCGATGGGGGACTGATGACTGACGGCGTCCCTGACAACTCCACCCCCCTTAAAAATGAGCTTGTCCCCAAGCTCACACTCAGAAATTTCCCAACATTTTCTTCAGATTGTCCATTCCTGTCTTCTATTATCACAGAACTACGGTTTCTGCCTGCTTTTCCATCCAACTGGGAAGATTTCACTCCATCTTTGACAGATTGTTTATCAGTCCTATGTACATTTTTCCTTGAACTGCTTCCCTCCTGATGACACTTTTCGTTATTTCCTCTATAGGTTTTTTTTTTTTATCAACTTTGGTACCAACAATTGCTTCCTCATGGAAGATCAATTCAGATTTCTTCCTCCTCTTCTCCCTTTGCACGGTACTAGTCACATTCTCAGCATTATCCTCCAAATGAGAAGCAACATGTGAACTTCCTCTCTTCCAAAAATGAATATCATCATCTTCTTCACTAGTGCCTTCATAGTCATCATGAGCAATATTCAGCTTCTTTGTGCTATTTTTCAATTTCTTCTTCTTTGATCCTTCAATTTCATCTGAACGTTTCCTCTTCTTCTTCAACATTAATGAATTTCCTCTGTGTATTGCATTTTCATTATGAGCAAATAGATTATTTTTCTTCTTAGGGTGACCTGAATCCTCTTCAAATTGCTGAATTGCCAAAAGTCTGTCACTTGAAATTACATTTTGGTTTTCCACAAATTCAGAGCCCTGAAGATAATGTAGGCCATTACCAACATCTATCTCATCCATCCTCGTAGCACCCTTCTTTCTGATCCTGATGATGTCTGTGTCCTTCAATAAACAAATGGACTCAAATGGTGGTAACACAAACTCCTCCATCACAACAGGAATAGCTCCTTTGCGGTTCCCGTGACAACTACCATATGAGTCTATCGTAACTTTCAACTTCCCAAGCATTTCCAGAGCCTGCAAATGGAAATTATGATCCCGACAATTAGAAATGAAAGCAGCTGCAAGGACATCAGCAGTCTTTGGAACCAATGATGCCATGATGTCATATTCTACCCAAGAGAAGTAGCCAACTGGAACATCTGATGATAGACTAGTAGTCCAGATGATCTTATACCCTCTCTTCACAAATGAGCTCATCACTGCATTGTAAGTATAGCTCCCAGGTTGCACGGAAAGATTACCATTGCTGGAACCCACAGCACCAAACAAAGAAAATGAGGGGTTCTCACTTTTCAGTCCAAATACTGATCCAGAACTCGCACTTAAAGTCGATCCCTCTTTGGCAGCTGACCCAAAGGAAAATGATGAGGTTCCGAAACTTGATCCTGCAAGCCCAGTAAAGGCATTTTGGGTGCTTGACAATTGTTGAAATGAATTCAGAGGCACAACTGGCTTCACTTCTGTATCTTTACCATCTGTGCCCACTTTTCCCTTCTCTTCAGTTTCTTTTACATCTTCCTTTGTCGCTTCATCTCTAACTTCCTCAACACTCCCTTTAGCTCCAATTTCAACATTTTTTTCTACATCCACTGCATCATCTTCAGCCTTATCTTCGTTCTTAGTAGGGGATATCTCTTTTTCTTCAACTTTCTTCTCTTTCTCCTTGACGCCATTTGATTCATCATCAACAGAAGTTGCACTTTCAACTGCTTTCTTACCCTCCTCAATTTGTCCACGGTTTTCATCAGGATCATCTTCCAATGCAACCAACCACCTCCTCAAAAACAAAACTCTTTCATGCCATGTACAAGTCAAATGTGCTAGTTTAACTTGATAGTGTTCACCTCCCAGCAAAATAGTGACTGTCTTCACACTACCATGATCAATTGCATCTTCTATAAGCTCACACTTGTTACTCTTAAACACAAGTATATCAGACTTCAAGAACTGCAAAAAAAATGATTGAACAAAATTTTCTCGCATAGGAGGGGGCCATCCATTGAGCACTACCATGTCACTGCCAATTACAACCGTGTGGACTTCAAACTCCGCCCTCTTGACATTTCGTCGAAAACTCAATCAGAGTTCAAGATTAGGAAAAATTGTATTTGAGACATTACCACAAACACTTGATGAACTCATCTTTGAGATTTTCTTAGCAAACATGAGCTTCTCCTCAATTTCTTCAATTACAATGGAGAATGTTCTAAACTTCTCTTCATAATCATCCATCAAATTTGTTTCCCATGTCAAATTCTTCTTATCTAAAGCTACTGCTGCTTTATCATCTTTTTGATTTTCACCTTCAACAACATCACAATCTTCAACTACAACATCTTCTTGAATTTTTCTTCCAAGATCAGCATCATCAATTTCAATTTCAAGAATGCCAAATTGATCAATCAATTTCTCTTTTCCTTGATTTTCCAATCCATCAAACACTTTCGATGACTTATCACTTCTATAATCCTCAACATGCTCTATACAAATGAGGTATAGTGGTGCCAAACCCAATTCAAACCTTCCACTAAAGAAACAACTAGGACATAGATCACAATCGAATACTTTGTTGCTCTTGTATCGTTTATAGGAACAATCAGCTGAACAAATATTGCATTCATACTCTTCCATAGGAAATCTATCAAGATTAGAATTAGGGTTAGTTACCTCCTTGAGAAACCCGAAGTGGGAAGCACTGACCGACTTTTGGAGCCGATCGATTTGAGAAGTGGCCAGATCTCGCAGATCGGAGACGCTCAACGGCGCGGCGGCGGCCGTCGTCGTCTTTAGAGGTTCGACTTTGGGGTTGAAATCTAGGGTTTTCTTGGATTGAGAGATCGATTGCTGACTTTGATGAGAAAATGGTTGCTGCACTGAGAACAACATCACCTCCATTCTTGTTAGCATTGCGTCAAGTCTCTCTTCCACTTTGGTCGCCGACGCCTCGAATTTTTCCTGGAGTGAATCGAGTTGTTTCTCCATCAATTTCGATTGCAGAGTCATTGCTCGCATTCCCTCATTCATGGATCGGATTCCCATCCTCACCGTCGACATGCTTCCGATGATGGTTGGCTCTGATACCACTTGTCAGGATCTTGGGATTCCGACAGCTCAGAGTCTTCGATTCCGACAGCTACAGCAAATTAGACATTAATGGAGAAGAGGAGGTTAGGGATTGAGGTGGATTAGAAGAGGTCTGAGATTGGAGAAGAAGAAGAGAGGATTGGGAATTGAGAGAGATGAGAATAGATCTGAGATTAGAGAAGAATTGAGAACTTTCTATTACTTGATATTTCCAAATGGACAATTACAGACCTTATATAGGCCATTACAATTGAAGAATAAATGCTAGCAATGTAAAACAAACGAAAAAACAGTGCACACTGCACGTACAGTCAACATATTCAGATACAACTCATATACAGCTGAACCCACTCAACAGCTAAACCCATGCCACCAATTATTGATGATGCCGACCCGACCATAGCTTCACTCCGGCGATGGGGGACTGACGACTGACGGCGTCCCTGACAACTCAGGATCTTGGGATTCCGACAGCTCAGAGTCTTCGATTCCGACAGCTACAGCGAATTAGACATTAATGGAGAAGGGGAGGTTAGGGATTGAGGTGGATTAGAAGAGGTCTGAGATTGGAGAAGAAGAAGAGAGGATTGGGAATTGAGAGAGATGAGAATAGATCTGAGATTAGAAAAGAATTGAGAACTTTCTATTACTTGATATTTCCAAATGGACAATTACAGACCTTATATAGGCCATTACAATTGAAGAATACGTGCTAACAATGTAAAACAAATGAAAAAGCAGTGCACACTGCACGTACAGTCAACATATCCAGATACAACTCATATACAGCCGAACCCACTCAACAGCTAAACCCATGCCACCAATTATTGATGATGCCGACCCTACCATAGCTTCACTCCGGCGATGGGGGACTGACGACTGAAGGCGTCCCTGACAACTCCACCCCCCTTAAAAATGAGCTTGTCCCCAAGCTCACACTCAGAAATTTCCCAACATTTTCTTCAGATTGTCCATTCCTGTCTTCTATTATCACAGAACTACGGTTTCTGCCTGCTTTTCCATCCAACTGGGAAGATTTCACTCCATCTTTGACAAATTGTTTATCAGTCCTATGTACATTTTTCCTTGAACTGCTTCCCTCCTGATGACACTTTTCGTTATTTCCTCTATAGGTTTTTTTTTTTTTTATCAACTTTGGTACCAACAATTGCTTCCTCATGGAAGATCAATTCAGATTTCTTCCTCCTCTTCTCCCTTTGCACGGTACTAGTCACATTCTCAGCATTATCCTCCAAATGAGAAGCAACATGTGAACTTCCTCTCTTCCAAAAATGAATATCATCATCTTCTTCACTAGTGCCTTCATAGTCATCATGAGCAGTGGCGGAGCCAGATGATTCAAAATGGGGGTCCCAAATTTTTTTTCCCCTGGTATCGACATAATTGAGTCTTTAATAAGAGGTGGATTAGACTTGGGGGTCCCAAATTTTTTTTAACTGGAAGGGCCAAATAAAAATTTTGGTCTATATTAGGGGGTTTTACAAAATTTTTGGTCTATATTAGGGAGTTTTACAAAATTTTTGGGGTCCCAAATGTCCCCCCTCCCTCCTTCCTCCCTCCGCCACTGATCATGAGCAATATTCAGCTTCTTTGTGCTATTTTTCAATTTCTTCTTCTTTGATCCTTCAATTTCATCTGAACGTTTCCTCTTCTTCTTCAACATTAATGAATTTCCTCTGCGTATTGCATTTTCATTATGAGCAAATAGATTATTTTTCTTCTTAGGGTGACCTGAATCCTCTTCAAATTGCTGAATTGCCAAAAGTCTGTCACTAGAAATTACATTTTGGTTTTCCACAAATTCAGAGCCCTGAAGATAATGTAGGCCATTACCAACATCTATCTCATCCATCCTCGTAGCACCCTTCTTTCTGATCCTGATGATGTCTGTGTCCTTCAATAAACAAATGGACTCAAATGGTGGTAACACAAACTCCTCCATCACAACAGGAATAGCTCCTTTGCGGTTCCCGTGACAACTACCATATGAGTCTATCGTAACTTTCAACTTCCCAAGCATTTCCAGAGCCTGCAAATGGAAATTATGATCTCGACAATTAGAAATGAAAGCAGCTGCAAGGACATCAGCAGTCTTTGGAACCAATGATGCCATGATGTCATATTCTACCCAAGAGAAGTAGCCAACTGGAACATCTGATGATAGACTAGTAGTCCAGATGATCTTATACCCTCTCTTCACAAATGAGCTCATCACTGCATTGTAAGTATAGCTCCCAGGTTGCACAGAAAGATTACCATTGCTGGAACCCACAACACCAAACAAAGAAAATGAGGGGTTCTCACTTTTCAGTCCAAATACTGATCCAGAACTCACACTTAAAGTCGATCCCTCTTTGGCAGCTGACCCAAAGGAAAATGATGAGGTTCCGAAACCTGATCCTGCAAGCCCAGTAAAGGCATTTTGGGTGCTTGACAATTGTTGAAATGAATTCAGAGGCACAACTGGCTTCACTTCTGTATCTTTACCATCTGTGCCCACTTTTCCCTTCTCTTCAGTTTCTTTTACATCTTCCTTTGTCGCTTCATCTCTAACTTCCTCAACACTCCCCTTAGCTCCAATTTCTACATTTTTTTCTACATCCACTGCATCATCTTCAGCCTTATCTTCGTTCTTAGTAGGGGATATCTCTTTTTCTTCAACTTTCTTCTCTTTCTCCTTGACGCCATTTGATTCATCATCAACAGAAGTTGCACTTTCAACTGCTTTCTTACCCTCCTCAATTTGTCCACGGTTTTCATCAGGATCATCTTCCAATGCAACCAACCACCTCCTCAAAAACAAAACTCTTTCATGCCATGTACAAGTCAAATGTGCTAGTTTAACTTGATAGTGTTCACCTCCCAGCAAAATAGTGACTGTCTTCACACTACCATGATCAATTGCATCTTCTATAAGCTCACACTTGTTACTCTTAAACACAAGTATATCAGACTTCAAGAACTGCAAAAAAAATGATTGAACAAAATTTTCTCGCATAGGAGGGGGCCATCCATTGAGCACTACCATGTCACTGCCAATTACAACCGTGTGGACTTCAAACTCCGCCCTCTTGACATTTCGTCGAAAACTCAATCGGAGTTCAAGATTAGGAAAAATTGTATTTGAGACATTACCACAAACACTTGATGAACTCATCTTTGAGATTTTCTTAGCAAACATGAGCTTCTCCTCAATTTCTTCAATTACAATGGAGAATGTTCTAAACTTCTCTTCATAATCATCCATCAAATTTGTTTCCCATGTCAAATTCTTCTTATCTAAAGCTACTGCTGCTTTATCATCTTTTTGATTTTCACCTTCAACAACATCACAATCTTCAACTACAACATCTTCTTGAATTTTTCTTCCAAGATCAGCATCATCAATTTCAATTTCTAGAATGCCAAATTGATCAATCAATTTCTCCTTTCCTTGATTTTCCAATCCATCAAATACTTTCGATGACTTATCACTTCTATAATCCTCAACATACTCTATACAAATGAGGTATAGTGGTGCCAAACCCAATTCAAACCTTCCACTAAAGAAACAACTAGGACATAGATCACAATCGAATACTTTGTTGCTCTTGTATCGTTTATAGGAACAATCAGCTGAACAAATATTGCATTCATACTCTTCCATAGGAAATCTATCAAGATTAGAATTAGGGTTAGTTACCTCCTTGAGAAACCCGAAGTGGGAAGCACTGACCGACTTCTGGAGCCGATCGATCTGAGAAGCGGCCAGATCTCGCAGATCGGAGACGCTCAACGGCGCGGCGGCGGCCGTCGTCGTCTTTAGAGGTTCGACTTTGGGGTTGAAATCTAGGGTTTTCTTGGATTGAGAGATCGATTGCTGACTTTGATGAGAAAATGGTTGCTGCACTGAGAACAACATCACCTCCATTCTTGTTAGCATTGCGTCAAGTCTCTCTTCCACTTTGGTCGCCGACGCCTCGAATTTTTCCTGGAGTGAATCGAGTTGTTTCTCCATCAATTTCGATTGCAGAGTCATTGCTCGCATTCCCTCATTCATGGATCGGATTCCCATCCTCACCGTCGACATGCTTCCGATGATGGTTGGCTCTGATACCACTTGTCAGGATCTTGGGATTCCGACAGCTCAGAGTCTTCGATTCCGACAGCTACAGCAAATTAGACATTAATGGAGAAGAGGAGGTTAGGGATTGAGGTGGATTAGAAGAGGTCTGAGATTGGAGAAGAAGAAGAGAGGATTGGGAATTGAGAGAGATGAGAATAGATCTGAGATTAGAGAAGAATTGAGAACTTTCTATTACTTGATATTTCCAAATGGACAATTACAGACCTTATATAGGCCATTACAATTGAAGAATAAATGCTAACAATGTAAAACAAATGAAAAAACAGTGCACACTGCACGTACAGTCAACATATTCAGATACAACTCATATACAGCTGAACCCACTCAACAGCTAAACCCATGCCACCAATTATTGATGATGCCGACCCGACCATAGCTTCACTCCGGCAATGGGGGACTGACGACTGACGGCGTCCCTGACAACTCAGGATCTTGGGATTCCGACAGCTCAGAGTCTTCGATTCCGACAGCTACAGCGAATTAGACATTAATGGAGAAAGGGAGGTTAGGGATTGAGGTGGATTAGAAGAGGTCTGAGATTGGAGAAGAAGAAGAGAGGATTGGGAATTGAGAGAGATGAGAATAGATCTGAGATTAGAGAAGAATTGAGAACTTTCTATTACTTGATATTTCCAAATGGACAATTACAGACCTTATATAGGCCATTACAATTGAAGAATACGTGCTAACAATGTAAAACAAATGAAATAGCAGTGCACACTGCACGTACAGTCAACATATCCAGATACAACTCATATACAGCTGAACCCACTCAACAGCTAAACCCATGCCACCAATTATTGATGATGCCGACCCGACCATAGCTTCACTCCGGCAATGGGGGACTGACGACTGACGGCGTCCCTGACAACTCCACCCCCCTTAAAAATGAGCTTGTCCCCAAGCTCACACTCAGAAATTTCCCAACATTTTCTTCAGATTGTCCATTCCTGTCTTCTATTATCACAGAACTACGGTTTCTGCCTGCTTTTCCATCCAACTGGGAAGATTTCACTCCATCTTTGACAGATTGTTTATCAGTCCTATGTACATTTTTCCTTGAACTGCTTCCCTCCTGATGACACTTTTCGTTATTTCCTCTATAGGTTTTTTTTTTTTTTTTATCAACTTTGGTACCAACAATTGCTTCCTCATGGAAGATCAATTCAGATTTCTTCCTCCTCTTCTCCCTTTGCACGGTACTAGTCACATTCTCAGCATTATCCTCCAAATGAGAAGCAACATGTGAACTTCCTCTCTTCCAAAAATGAATATCATCATCTTCTTCACTAGTGCCTTCATAGTCATCATGAGCAGTGGCGGAGCCAGACAATTCAAAATGGGGGTCCCAAATTTTTTTTCCCCTGGTATCGACATAATTGAGTCTTTAATAAGAGGTGGATTAGACTTGGGGGTCCCAAATTTTTTTTAGCTGGGAGGGCCAAATAAAAATTTTGGTCTATATTAGGGGGTTTTACAAAATTTTTGGTCTATATTAGGGAGTTTTACAAAATTTTTGGGGTCCCAAATGTCCCCCCTCCCTCCTTCCTCCCTCCGCCACTGATCATGAGCAATATTCAGCTTCTTTGTGCTATTTTTCAATTTCTTCTTCTTTGATCCTTCAATTTCATCTGAACGTTTCCTCTTCTTCTTCAACATTAATGAATTTCCTCTGCGTATTGCATTTTCATTATGAGCAAATAGATTATTTTTCTTCTTAGGGTGACCTGAATCCTCTTCAAATTGCTGAATTGCCAAAAGTCTGTCACTTGAAATTACATTTTGGTTTTCCACAAATTCAGAGCCCTGAAGATAATGTAGGCCATTACCAACATCTATCTCATCCATCCTCGTAGCACCCTTCTTTCTGATCCTGATGATGTCTGTGTCCTTCAATAAACAAATGGACTCAAATGGTGGTAACACAAACTCCTCCATCACAACAGGAATAGCTCCTTTGCGGTTCCCGTGACAACTACCATATGAGTCTATCGTAACTTTCAACTTCCCAAGCATTTCCAGAGCCTGCAAATGGAAATTATGATCTCGACAATTAGAAATGAAAGCAGCTGCAAGGACATCAGCAGTCTTTGGAACCAATGATGCCATGATGTCATATTCTACCCAAGAGAAGTAGCCAACTGGAACATCTGATGATAGACTAGTAGTCCAGATGATCTTATACCCTCTCTTCACAAATGAGCTCATCACTGCATTGTAAGTATAGCTCCCAGGTTGCACGGAAAGATTACCATTGCTGGAACCCACAGCACCAAACAAAGAAAATGAGGGGTTCTCACTTTTCAGTCCAAATACTGATCCAGAACTCGCACTTAAAGTCGATCCCTCTTTGGCAGCTGACCCAAAGGAAAATGATGAGGTTCCGAAACCTGATCCTGCAAGCCCAGTAAAGGCATTTTGGGTGCTTGACAATTGTTGAAATGAATTCAGAGGCGCAACTGGCTTCACTTCTGTATCTTTACCATTTGTGCCCACTTTTTCCTTCTCTTCAGTTTCTTTTACATCTTCCTTTGTCGCTTCATCTCTAACTTCTTCAACACTCCCTTTAGCTCCAATTTCTACATTTTTTTCTACATCCACTGCATCATCTTCAGCCTTATCTTCGTTCTTAGTAGGGGATATCTCTTTATCTTCAACTTTCTTCTCTTTCTCCTTGACGCCATTTGATTCATCATCAACAGAAGTTGCACTTTCAACTGCTTTCTTACCCTCCTCAATTTGTCCACGGTTTTCATCAGGATCATCTTCCAATGCAACCAACCACCTCCTCAAAAACAAAACTCTTTCATGCCATGTACAAGTCAAATGTGCTAGTTTAACTTGATAGTGTTCACCTCCCAGCAAAATAGTGACTGTCTTCACACTACCATGATCAATTGCATCTTCTATAAGCTCACACTTGTTACTCTTAAACACAAGTATATCAGACTTCAAGAACTGCAAAAAAAATGATTGAACAAAATTTTCTCGCATAGGAGGGGGCCATCCATTGAGCACTACCATGTCACTGCCAATTACAACCGTGTGGACTTCAAACTCCGCCCTCTTGACATTTCTTCGAAAACTCAATCGGAGTTCAAGATTAGGAAAAATTGTATTTGAGACATTACCACAAACACTTGATGAACTCATCTTTGAGATTTTCTTAGCAAACATGAGCTTCTCCTCAATTTCTTCAATTACAATGGAGAATGTTCTAAACTTCTCTTCATAATCATCCATCAAATTTGTTTCCCATGTCAAATTCTTCTTATCTAAAGCTACTGCTGCTTTATCATCTTTTTGATTTTCACCTTCAACAACATCACAATCTTCGACTACAACATCTTCTTGAATTTTTCTTCCAAGATCAGCATCATCAATTTCAATTTCAAGAATGCCAAATTGATCAATCAATTTCTCCTTTCCTTGATTTTCCAATCCATCAAACACTTAACTCTTCCTTGATTACTAGTCGGACCATTTTCCGACGAACAAGTTCGGGATCATAAGAATGGCATCAACTACACCGGTCCTAGGGTGGATTTTTTGTTGGCCGGGTAGGCCTACAAGAAGTTTTTTGTGCACATTTTGGATGTGTCGTCTAATTGTACCCGTCCCCTCACCCCTCTTCCATTTGTATGGCTTCGAATATGTTTTACAAACTTTTATACCTACACCCGGATTATTTTCGTCCGGAATATAATTATAAAATTTGTGTCAATCACTACTTTTCCCTCTGGTTTTCCTACCACTAGCCGGTTATGTTGTTTTAGTTGCTTGTGTTTGTGGTTCTTCTTCTATGTCTATTCTCCTACAAACTCATCGTGTGTACCAATGTGTTGGGCCATAGGATTAGGGTACTCTTTGGCGGGCTCATTTTGTGGGACAATTGGAGGCCTACGAGAAGTGTCAGTGGAATCTTGTCCACTTTGGCTACGGTCGCTACCTCGCGATCTAGACATGTTGATATAGTAGTGTATGTGAAAAAATTAAATACAATGTAGGTGAGATAAGTTACAAAAAAAAAATCAAGAAAACAATAAGAAGGTTGTGAGAGAGAAGATCAAAAAACCAACAAACAAATATGATATAAAAAAATATGACTACAAAAAAAATATCAAGACAATAAGAGGGTTGTGAAATTTTGATACTGTACTTCGCGGATAATCGTATATAAAATGAGACTGAAAATAAATGTACTAGTAGAAGTAGAAGTCCGGAATTGAAGACTTGAAGAGAGCTTCTTTGTTTGATCACTTTAAGGAGTTGAAGACTTGAAGACGTAGTTGAATGTTGAATTCGATACGATCGGAATTTGTCGTTTGATCGTTTATATGTTTTTTTTTTTGAAAAAAAGGTGACCACGTCACCGCTTCATTAATAAAATATTAACGAAACAAGTATTACAAATAACATACATCTATGTTCCTAAATCGGAACAACGGAAAAAAATTACATAGCTTACTCTACAACATAAACTAGTCCCTCCCCTAGACACACTTGTAGACGAAAGCATCTGCACATGTTCTCCCACCCATCAAAACCAGGTGTAATTCGAATTTCAACCAATTAAATATTTGAATTCCATTACACCCCATAGACTCTCCCTACCTTCCCCTGAACGTCTACCTTGGCCACAACCACAACCACAACCGCTATCTAAAGGCGGCGTGCATCCATCACACCTGACGAGTCCACCAATCCATCCTCACCGCGACGCCATCTTCCGATTGCGTCAAATCCAGCCCTCAACAGTAGTCATTGTTCTCGACCGACACGCCAATGCTCTCGACGAACTTCCCTCCGACGAACACTTCCGCCTTGGCAACTCATCTTTGGGGATCCCCCTCTTAACCCATCGCTTCTCCCACAAGATTAGAATTTCAAACAATCTAATTAGAAATTCATAAGACTAACCAGCGATCCTCTCTTCACCATCCACATATGTTTTGAATTTCAAAAATCTAAATTGAAATTCTAAACCGCTCTAAATCTCTTCATCTAAATATATTTTGAATTTCAAAAGTATATATTGAAATTCAAAATTCAAATTAGCCTCCACTTCCACACCTATTCGAAATTCAAAAATTATATTTTGAATTTCAAAAAATCTAAATTGAAATTCAAAATTCAAATTAACCTCCTCCTCCACTCCTATATGAAATTCGAAACTGTACTTTGAATTTCAAAATAGACCCAAATCTCCCCCTCCATATGTGTTTTGAATTTCAAAATCTAAACTTGAAATTCAAAAATCAATCAAATCTTTCCCAAATCTAATTTTGAATCTCAAAACTCTAATTTGAAATTCAAAATTCAAATTTCAAGTTTCAACCCAATCTCCCTTTCCTCATTCTAAGTTTGCAAAACACATTCCAGCTCCTCTTCTCCACCTCGCCACCTCAGTCGTTGTCACCATCCTCCTTCCGTTGCTCCCGTCGCACACGTCGTCGTTTCACCATCAACAGGTGTCACCCCCTCAGACCCACTCTCCTTCATCAGTCCACATGCCGCTTCGATGATGCTCACAACACCGCGCAGCGACGAGCCCTCCACACTGCAGCGTTCTCTGCGCCCGCCGCCGAGCAAAGCCCCGCTCCAGATCTATTTGTCCCAAACCCTAATTGGAAACACGATGATCGAAGCCCTCCTCCACCGGCGAGCCACAACTTATGCACCACTTTGGCGAGCACTGGTAGGATTCTCGATGAACCCAACCCCCACACAACTCTCCGAGCCTCCCAATCCCCTCGTCGACAGCCGTCAATACTGTCGACGAGTCACAAAGCCCCTACCGAAGCCAAAGGCCATCATCGTCCCCGATCATCACTCCCACTTCTCCTCCTCCTCTACAGCGGTGCCGCTCCATCGTCGTCCTAGTCCTCGTAGAGGCGACCATCCTCGCTGTGCCGCTCTCTCACTCCGCATCTATTCGACCGACCATCACCCAAGTCGGTGGCACCATCACATCTCAGTAGATGGGCGAAAGGGAGTGGGGGGGAGGGAGAGGAGGTTAGGAAGGACGAGGGAGTCCTCCTCCCTCCCCGACCGGTTCGATTTCGGTGTTTTTCCTTTTTGTGGTTTTTGGGGGGAGAGCTTCTCTCTCTAGGATTCTAGAGAGAGAAACCCCTTTCGGAGATACTCACTGTTTCCCATTAGTTGCTTTGGAAGCTTACCGTTTATATGTTGCTACCTTCTTTGTTTAACTGTTCACAAAAATTGAAATGGATTGAGTAATAATAGTAGAGAGAGTAAGAGAGTAAGGTGCGAAATTTTAGTTTAGGTTTTAGGGGTATTTATAGGGGAAAAAAAACCAAAAAAACCAAAAAACAACGGCTAAAAGAGCCTTTAACGCTCTCGGTAAGAGGGTTAGGCCCGTTGGGCCCGCAGGTCGAACGTTTGATCTCAACCCACGGGTCGAACCGCGGGTTTGCGTGCGGGTCCGCTACTGTAGACCGGGTTATCGGGCCGGGTTCAACGGGTTTAATTCACTTTTTTGAGGACCCGGGTCGACCCGTTTACATTAGCGGGTTAGACCCGAACCCGAACCGGTTACTCACGGGCCGGGTTATGCGGGCGGGTCGCGGGTCAACCCGGCCCGTTTGCCATCCCTAATGTAACTGGATCCTTGGTATGAGCTGTATCAGTTAACAGCGGTAAACTGATGGCATATCCGATGGAATGTTGGGGTCCGACAAACTTTCTATAGATGTATGCTAGCTGTTTAATGCAGTCAGTTGTATAGTTAAAGTAGTTAGATCGAAAAAGAAAAACCAAATGAAAGAAAATTGCTAAGTTCGGTCAGGCTTCTCTCATGCAGGAGCCTTGAGATGAGAATCTCCAAGCTTTATAAATGTGCATTTCTTTCTAATTTGATATGCTATTTCCGTCGCTATTCTTTATTTTCTTGTGAATCTGTTCCATTAAGTGAATTATAGCGGTTGATCTTTATAGGCACAGTAGCTACAGGGGTTCTCTTTGTTAGGATTGTGGCCTCAAATGCACGTCGGCACTAAGTACTTGAAGTTGAAGAAGAAGAGGAGAAGACGAAGACAGCAAGAGACAACAGCAGCAAGTAGAAGATGTCCAGTCTCGAGAGTTGCGGTTCACCGACCGGGAGTGCGGTCGACCGACCTTGACTTTAGGAGGTTCTTCGAGTGTATCGGGTTCAACAGAGAAGGGGACGGTCAACCGTGCATTCGACCGGTCATGTCTCGGGTGTGGGCTTTACACGTTGCGGTCAACCGACCTGGGGTGCGGTCGACCGACAGCGGCCAGCGCTGTGTGTTATTTGGGCTGACGAGTTTAAGGTCCAATAAGCTAGATTTGTGTTTATCTTTTAGGGTTTACTTGGGAGCTATATATATGGCTGTAGACTCTAAGGTTTATATAACTTATTAGAGAGAATTGGTGAGCCATTGTCATTGTTCAACTTCAAGAGGGAATTGTGCCGGGTGTTTCAAAAGTGAGGGAGAGAGATTGAGAGTTGTAAACTCTTTTGTAATCTTTGTATTTATTGGGGAATAGAAAGTATTGGTTATCTTTACATATTGATTATGTTCTTGTGAGATTTTCTATTGCTTGTGTACTTCCGCTATTAGCGCTACGAGTTGTGGTAGATTCTTTAACACTCTTTGGATCACTATTTGTAATGTCTTCGATCTGGTACCTTGAAACCTCACCGATATACCCATTGTTTTTATGACTACACATTAGGGTATAAGGTAATTGGATATTCATGGAATAATAAAGAAAAACATTGCAATACCGTTATCGGTACGCTACTGGTTTGTAGGAAATTTGATTATTAATGACTTAAACGCCGGGATAGACGTTGTGTTTTATAGTGCTTACTGCGATAGTCTTCCAGTACAGTTCAATAATCGATAGATCTTTGATTGTTTGCATTCTTCTTTCAACTTGTCCAGGTCTTAATTTTTCAAATTTAGCCGGAAAATTCTCTCTAACCAGTTTTTTTTATAAAAAAATTTCCCTTTTTAGCATAAAATCAACCATTGAAAGGTATAAGAAAGCAAATGCCGGCACTTCAGGCTCAAATGCAATTGTTGAGGTCAATACTCAGGTAAGTTTTTTCTTCTTTTATATTTCTTTAAAATTAAATGAATATAAAGTACTCATTTAAGTTGTATTTTCTCTTTCAATGTACAAATTTTGATCAAGTTATAACAATTTTTAATGCTTCTAGCCAAGAGACTTCAGGTTGAAATATAAGAATATTCAGTTAAAATCTTTAAGAAATCTAAAGGATTCTACAAAAAATTTAGTGGACACACAAGGGGATCTTGGATGATCGAAGCCAATCTTAGTCGATCCACAAGGGGATCTTGAGTTATTCAACCCGATGTGGCCTGTTGCGATCTCTATTGGATAGCAATTAGCTAGACACATGCATTGCATATGTATCATATATATATTCCTACTAGGAAACTCTAGTGACTAAATTTTCTCTGCTTGCAACAATGGTCTTCTTCGCATCATGGTTTTAGTGGTTATACCCTTTATGAACATAATTACAGAAGCAAACTTAAGTTCTCAGAATTTATTGGAGTCTGTTCAGCCTGCTCACGTATACTGTTTCTTAGGTTGCAATCATGAATATATACAGTTAATAGTAAACACAAACAGAAAACAGTCATGCGCCAAATTATTACGCGACTTATTGTTCAGAGACTAGCTACGGACAACTAATCAACTTCTTAAGGCATCTTTTCTTTCAGTTACAATTTAAAAGACATTCATAGAATGACTGTTTTCTCGTTTAACCATCTCGGGATTTTCAATTCAAATAGCAAGATTCAGATACTGCACTTCCATATCTTTCAGAATCCTCTAGTAATCCCTGTTTTGTAAGCTCCACTGCTGTATTGTATATATAGAATATTCTGCTTTCGGTCGTCTTCTAAATAAAACAAAGAGCATCCATTACAAACATCTGCTTCTTAACATGCCTATGCTGTGCTCTTCCTACACCAAAAATCCTAAATCGAGTCATTATGTATATCAATTATTTGAGCATACAAGTGAAATGCACTAAATGATGATTATTAATGCAACAGTACTATCAGCAAGAAGCAGCAAAATTGCGCCATCAGATCCAGAGTTTACAGAATGCTAACAGGTATTCCTCTGATTATGAACCAACCAGTTCGTGTAAACATATAATTCATTATTCTTACGACGCAGCACCACTAATGGTCTTATCTTTCTGACAATTGTTTTCAAAAATTTTAATTCAGGCACTTAATGGGTGAATCTCTGGGATCCTTGAGCTTGAAAGAACTCAAACAACTTGAAAACCGACTTGAAAAAGGCATTAGTAGGATCAGATCAAAGAAGGTAGACTACTAATAGTCACTATCATAAGAATCATTATCCAACGAGATACTGATGTTCGTCAAACCTTCTACAACTTAAGTTGCATTGGATAAGGCACATTAGTTCCGTTCCACGTAGAATATAATTACATTGAAACAGATAAAGCCTAGAGACTTCAACACACTAAAACCTGCAAGTAATTAAGGGATACAATGCAGTTTTATGAATATTATTTTTAATTAATATAGATACTAAATTGTCATAGCTTTCCTTATAGAAACATCATTTTTTGTTTATTAGCTCATAAATTGAAAGATATATATATATATATATATATATATATAATTGATAGAACATAATCCAACACAGCTTCCACTATTTAAGGGCGAGTTTCTGGAATGTATCACGATATTATTGCAATATCATATGGATATCTTATTCTATGAATTGTATTTGTCGACATGGATGTAGATATCGGGACAGATGCCATAGATCCTTAACACCCCAAAATAGATTAAATGATGTAAAATTGACATGGATTTGAAGCACCTGGATCATATTACGTGGAAGATTAAAAATATATAAGTAACTACCTTTTCCACCTGGTTCAGCGAAAAGGTAACGGGTAACTTGTTCTGCCTCATCTTTGTATTTCTTTTCAACATGAAAGTGAAGTAAAATAGTCATTTCTGTCAATAGTTACTGCAAAGTAATAAATCATCGAATTGAATTATAGTGATACATAAACTGTATATGCTTGCGTGGACATTGCTTTTGATCTGTGTAGAAAATGATCATTCATCTTTTCGAATTGCAATCAATCTAATACTCCTGCTTTTATCATTATCAGCATGACATGATGTTTGCAGAAATCGAACACATGCAGAAAAGGGTAATCCTTGGTTTCGATGTATTAAATCTTTCAAAAAGGGTTTAGTTTAGTTTCTTTTGATTCCTCGTTTTTCTTCGTCTCTCTCTCTCTCTCTTTCCCTCTCTAATTATTGTTCGACTTGAAAAAAATGCAGGAAGAAGAAATCCATCAGGACAACATGTACCTGAAAGCTAAGGTAACATATTTCCAATGTTCTGTGTGCTTACCGATACTTAAATACATACTAATTGTTCAAATAAGGTTGATGGGAAGTTTTGCTATGAATTCGTCGTATATGAATTATTTCTGTGGTTAGTTCTGAATATCAGGGTATTAGGTTTCTATTCATTCATTGAGTCAATTAATGCTTCAAGAACACAATTTGTTAAAGTTCATTTGTTCCTTACCTTTTCATAGGTATATTTGAAATCCATTAATACATTCTTCAGAGCCATTTTTTCAGTTTAATGCAAAAACTGCTCATCTCTGTTTTATAGAGCTTCTTGAATTTTTACCTCTGATCACAAGTCACAACAAACTGATTTGCCATATCTGATGATAACTATGACAATATTGTAGACTGGATATCTTATGTTCTTCAATCTGCATATATATCAATTCTAACTTCCTTTCCTTCGTCTGTGTTTTGTCGAGTAAATATTTTCAGTATGCCAGATAACCACAATGATTAGTTGCTGATTTTGTTTTTCTAGATGAACTTGCCATTTTAAGTTCTTAGCTCCACACCGTTATGGTTATCAGATGTTGAAGTCAAAAAATTTAAGGTAGATGAATACAGACATAAAGATTGATTATAGAGTATTACATATAAGTTGCTTGCAACTGATTCTGTAAGGAAATTTGTTATTTCTTGTAAATCCGATACCGACTCTCTTTTATATATATTTGTTGGAGCATTCAGATAGTAGAGTCTGAGAGAGCTGGCAAAGTAGGCAGTCTGCAACCTGGGACGGAGTATGAAGCTCTTCCAACATTTGACTCACGCAATTACTACCATCTCAATATGCTGGAGGCTGCATCAAACTACTCTTACTATCAGGATCAGACAGCCCTTCAACTTGGCTATGAAACCAAATCTGATCCTAATGCGTGAACAACTCTAATGTGCTCGATCTCTGGATAAAAGGATTTGGCTTGGTTCTATCACCTTTTCTCAAAATGTTATTTTTGCTCATTTGTGGTTATCATCACGACTTCCTGTTTTGTTCTTGTAGATTTTATGTGTGTTGTGGTATACATGATGTTAGACAAGCTTTTGACTAGAAGGATATATTCATGTAGTTTTCTTTTTGTCACTCGGTTATGAGTCAATACCAAACTCCTTTTCATAACATTATGCGTATTAAGCAAGTATGTCCATGAATTTGTTCAGATGTAATGTGAATGTGTTTCTCATTACAGTAAAGATGATTAATAAATTACTGTAATGAGAAGAAGGAAGAATTCTGGACTCGGCAAGGAACATCATAGATGATATATACCATGAATTTATATTGCAAATAGGTATGTCACGTAGAGCATCCACAGTGGTGTTTCTCATTTGCCAAAAATTGGCTGCAACAGTAATAGCAAATAGGATGCTTCGCTGCAGTGGTGGTTTGCTAAAAAATTGTCAAAAATTTCAAAAATTGAGTGGGACTGGATATGATATCCCGTCCCAACTTATAAAAATAAATTAAAAAAAGTAATCTGCTTATTAACTATTAAACCTAATTAATTAACTAAATTAAATAATATAATAATAATTAAACCTAATTAAACAAATGACTAAACCTAATTATTATACCTAACCCACCTAATTAACTACTAAACCGTTGACTATTTGACTTTTTTGGTGGACGGGGAATGACCATTCCCCGTCTGACCATTCGGGTTTTTTTTTTTTTTTCTTTCCGGCCAATCAGAGATGTTCATTTAAAAAAAAAAATTAAGAAATTTATAAATAAATTGGCACAGACGGGATATCATTCCCCGTCTGACCCTTTTCTAAAAAAAAAATAATAATAATATTACAGACGGGATATCATTCCCCGTCTGACCCTTTTCTAAAAAAAAAAATAATAATAAAATATTACAGACGGGATATCATTCCCCGTCTGTATACAATAAACTATATTAAAATTTGTGAGACGGGGAATCATTCCCCGTCCTCTATAATTTGAGAATTCTCAAATCGTTTCTCATATTTGAGAAACAGAATTGAGACGTTTGCTAAAAAATGGCAAATATGAGAAATTTAGCAAACCGTTGCAGCGCTCGTTTTCTAAAAAAATGGCACAAACCATTGCGGATGCTCTAATGTGATCGATTCTGCTGAAGAATTAGCAGAATTTAAAGGTAGAGCGAAGACTGGATGGTGTGGAAATGTGTCTTACTTGTGTCCTCTAGTTATCAAATACTGAAGCAAGGGAATGCGCATGCCCAAAATGATACGAAAAAGAGGATATAAGCGATAACATGGAATAAGTATCGATAATGCTCAGAAGTTATACATAGCTTGTTTGTTTCAACAAATGTAAATTGAACGTTGGTGCATGATACAAGATAACAGAGGAGGAGGAGCAAACATAACAAGTAGTAAGCAAACATTAAAACATATCCCTAACTAAAAACCTGTACTGTGATGAGTTTGATGGCATGGGTCATTTGACATGATAGTTTGTGCTATGAAATTGAAGATGTAAAGTTGCATAAAGATTGATAGAGACTGGTTACCTCATGTGCTTTTATAAAGTGATCCTCTTATATTCTTCTTCCTCACTGTGACATTTTCTAAAGTGCTTTTAATAGATATTTTAAACGATGAAGATCCCATTGGTCAGCAAGCCGTCTTAGCTCAGCCGGTAGAGCGCACGGCTTTTAACCGTGTGGTCGTGGGTTCGATTCCCACAGACGGCGTTTCAAAGAATTTTTATATATTTATTTATATATATATATATATATTACACTTCACAACAATGTGAGTTGATCTTCTATTATCTACTGCCCCAAAAACAACTTATTTATTTATTTTTTTCTCTTTCTATTTACTCATAAATTATATATTTAAATTTTAGATTTGTAAATTTTTATATTTTTTATGTATTTTTTATTGCTCATGTTACATTGAAAATAGCAAATATCTTATCAACAGTTAAATTTCATCATTTTCCATACTCAAAGTTCTTTACTCATAAATTTGTATTTTTAGATTTCGGGTTTGTAAATTTTTATATTTTTTATGTATTTTTTTATTGCTCATGTTACATTGAAAATAGCAAATATCTTATCAACAGTTAAATTTCATCATTTTCCACACTCAAAGTTCTAAAAAGTTGAATTTTACACCCCCATTTATAATTATTTTTCAACATATACTAATGGAAATATGGACTTTTATTTACAACTAATTATTGTTTTACTATTCAAACTTAAGCTACATAATTATTGTTTTACTGTTACAAGACTTAAACATGGGATCTTGCCATGATGGGCATGGTCTAGATCATCTAGAAAAAAGGAAATAACATGATTTCCTCTAATTCTCCCCATTCTATTTTTACCTCTTTCCTTCATTCTAGTCTTCTTTCTTCTACATCTTAAGTTATTTACATATGTTTCACTTACGCTACGAGTTATTCTCTTGCAGATCTGACCTCTGGCTCCTCTCGGAGTTTCCATCTGCCTCTTGTTTCTCCTCTTTTTGTTTCTTTTTGTGCAGGTTTTAGTTTTCCTGCTTTGCTGGAGCTGTTTAATATTAATTCTGTTCACTTTGTTTTGTTTTTTTTTTAAGGAAAAGGTGGGATAATGCCACCCTGTTTCATTAATAAGAGATTAATAAACAACCCCGACGTCTCGGGAGAATAAAAGTACAGAGCAGGAAATAAAAACATAACCCCCAACAAAACCCTGGGGGGTGGGTTACAGCATCCAGCCTAAAGGCAACCAAAATACAGATACAAAATATTAAGGCCTGAAACAACATATGTAGTAGTGAGGCGGGTGTCCGCTCATCAGTACAGGGTTGGCCCGATCTCAATCTCCTCGTCGTCAAAATCATCTACCTGGAATACCCTTGCAATTCTCCCTCTTGCTCCTGAAACAGCAGCTGTAGCCCAAAAGGAAATTAGATGCATGATATGAGTAAGATTACTAGAAATAGATTTACATGAAGCACAGAAATACAAATTGTTCCTATCTAGCCATAACACCCATGTGGTTGCCGCAATGGCAATAAACCATGCGTCTTTCATATCGTGACGGGATGATGCGAATCTGGATCCGACCCACAGTTCCTCATAGTTTCTTGGATAGTCACTTGTGCCTAGTGCTCTCAGCACCTCTATCATGATGGCCTTACTTCTGGTGCAGTGAAGAAACAGATGATTCAAATCTTCCACTTGTACGTTGCAGAACCCGCAATTGGTCGCAATGTGAGGTTGCCTCTTGGCCAGGTTCTCTCTCGTGAGTATGGCATTGTTGAGCACAAGCCAGAGGAAGACTCTAATTTTCAGAGGTGCTTTAGTCTTCCAAAGTACCGCTGCCCAGTTGGGCCTGCATCCTCGGTAGTGGATCCGATGGTAAAGAGATCTAACTGAGAACACTCCCTTGTTCTCAAGACCCCACCGCATATGATCTGGCCCTTGGGCACATATCACCCCAGATTGGACTATGCGCGTTTGTAGTTCATGCAGTTGCTGTAGCAAACTGCTTGTTGGTTTCTTATTTTGTCACTCTCGTGTTATATATAACTTTTAACTTCTAGGGTTGTATAATGGTTTTAGAATTTCCACCCGCTGTTCTGCTATTTCCTGTTAGCCCCATTCTGATTCTGTGGCTCTTATTATCTCATTGCTTGGCTTATGCTTGCTTTCTGGTCTTGCTACTACTGTATTATGTTTTGTTTTGGGATTTCTATTATAGTTTCAAGTGGCATTGTTTTGTGGTTGTGTTCCGATCGAGCTACACATCGTTTCGTTTTGATGATTTTCTGGGCCTATTCGGCTGGATGTGTCTGCTTGCGGCTTGCCATACTATGCTTGGTGGTTCTGTCGGCGGAGCCACACCCAAGCCAGGGTAAGCGGCCGCTCCCCCTGAGTTTGGGCCGGCCCTTTCTATAGGTGCAGTTTTTTTTAATGGAATTCCATGCAGCGCTCCCCCTGAGCGTGGCTCAGAAGTAAAGGCACGCCGATACAATCGCTCCTCATCCCACCCGACTCGCTCCCTCTTCTTCTGCTGCTCGCTTCTTCTTCGTTTAGTTCTTGTGATTTCGCTTTCGTTGGATGAAAATCCTGGCTCCGCCACTAGTGTCAAGTGCCTTCCCTTCAGCTAGTATGTTGCGCCTCTCACGCTGTTGTCTCTCCTCTTCTGCTGTGTTTTTGGCTTCTTTGGTATTTTGTAGTCTACACTTCATGGATGTTACAGCATGTGTCAAATATCATATCTGCATTTTGCGCGTTGCATGCTTTTTTGTAATTTTGTTCTTTCTTGTTGTTTTACCTCTTGTAAACTACCCAATTATCTGTATCTGCCACTTTATCTTTATTTATAAATAGCATTTTAGGTAAAATTTTTTTTTTCTTAATAGGCCACTTTTTGAAAATATTTGTGATTATGGGCCAGTTTCGAAACTATTAGCGCTCATTGGTTACTTGGTGACACGTCAGCAGCGATCGCTATTCTCATTAGTGGCATGTTCCTTTTAGAAGTCGCTAATGGGATTAGCGACCTTCAATGAACTGTATTCCAACACTTAGCAAAATCTAGAAAGCTTTTGCTCTCTAAAAAAATATCAATCGATTTATTTTTGAAACTGAGGTCGCTATTCAGAATAGCGACATTAGTTGTACAAAGGTCGTTATTCGGAATAGAAGCATTAATTGTACTAAGGTCGCTATTTTGAATAGAGATCTTAGATGTATGACTATTTTGTAAATTTTACAAAGAACAAAGAGATTGAGTTTCCTACTGAGGTCGCTATTGCGAATAGCAACCAAAGTATACTAAGGTAGGAATATAGCGACCTTAGTTGGGTGATTATTTTGCAAATCTTATAGAGAGCAGGGAAATTTAGACTTCTACTGAGGTCGTTATTCGGACTAGCGACCTCAGTTTTTTTTTTTTTCCAAGAGAGCAAAAGCTCTTTAGAAATCATCAAGTGTCTCAATACATTCATTTGAGGTCGCTAATCCCATTAACAACCTCATATATACTAAGGTCGCTAGTGGGAATAGCGACAACAAATAAAAAATTCCAAATATTTTAAAACAAATGCTGCTATTCCCATTAGAAACTTTCAAAATGAAGATGTCGCTAATGAGAATAGTGGCCGCTGCTGACGTAGCACCAAGTAGCTCACGAGCGCTGATAGCTAGTTTCGACTGGCCTATAATCGCAAACATTTTCAAAAAGTTACCAATTATGGCAAAAAAAAAATCCATTTTCAGCTTGAGTCTTCACTCCATCCTTTTATCAAATATATATATATATGGAAAGCTTAAATCCGGACCGTTCACATTGACCTACACATCTAAATTAGTCTAAATATGTAAAATCAAATCATTTGAAATTCATTTGCCCATCCATCATGTGACTATAAAAACAATGATTTTCAGCCATACAATTTTGTAACACTTCAATGGATGGGTAAATGAATTTCAAATGATTTGATTTTACATATTTAGACTAATTTAGATGTGTAGATCAATGTGAACGGTTCGGATTTTCGATATGAACGCCCGAAGGCCTAGTATTCACGCGATGAGCACTAGAGTAGTGCTCAACCGAAAAGCTCAACCGAAGCTTTTCTTATATATATATATATATATATATATATATATATATATATAGAGAGAGAGAGAGAGAGAGAGAGAGAGAGAGAGAGAGAGAGAGAGAGAGAGAGAGAGAAATCTTCGGTTGCACACTACTTTGGTGAGCACTCCGTGAGCACTCACGAACTAGAGACTCTATGAAAAATCCGAACCGCTCATATCGTTCTATATGCCTTAGATAGCCTAACAATAAAAAATCAAGTAATTTGAAGTTCATTTGCCTATGATTTACATCATCACAAAATTGTATAGCTGAAAATTCTAACAACATGATGGATGGGCAAATGAACTTCAAATTACTTGATTTTTTATTGTTAGGCTATCTAAGGCATATAGAACAATATGAGCGGTTCGGATTTTTCATAGGGTCTCTAGTTCGTGAGTGCTCACGGAGTCTCACCAAAAGTAGTATATATTATACTTCACAAAAAATTGAGTTAATCTTTGTTTATTATTATTACACATTTCACAAAAAAAATTATGATCTTGTAGGATGAAGAGTTGCTAGGGGTGGCAACAGGTCCGAGTCAGCCCTGGACCGGTCTAGCCCGGCCCGGCCCCCAGTTAGGCGGGCTCAACCCGGGACCGGCCCCCCAAACCTAGGGGCTGGTCCGATTCACAATTTTTCCGAAATAGCCCAGCTAGGCCCGGCCCGGTTAAGGACCGGGACCAGCTGAACCGGCCCGCCCGGGCCAGGGCCAGTCCGGACTGACCGTTGGGAATTATTTTTTTATTTTTATTTTTGGGTTCAGAATTAAAAAAATAATAATTAAAATTTACCAAATTGCCCCCAACGGATCTATACTAGTCAGTTTTGGTGGGTACTTTAGTAAATAAAAAAATTTGCATATGCTATATATACCACATCATTTCTTTTATTTCTCTTCACTAATCCACTCAGATCTCTCTACTATCTCTCAAATCAACAATCAACAACAACAATCAACACTCTCTCAACTTTGCAAGGATTAACAATCAACATCTCTCAACTTTGCAACGATCAAATATCTCTACATTATGCAAGGATCAACAATCAAGTGATCAACAACAACAACTAACACTACTACATGCTCTTAAGTCTCAACTCTCTCAACTTTCATTTTTCAAACTTCAAACACTCATACGGTATTTTAGTATATGTTTAATTTGTAGATTTAACATAGTTAATTATTCTCATCTATATCTCTTAATTTGTTTGGGTTTTCTTGAATTTCTTCCTCTCATTTTTTAGATTTTATTTATAAATTTGGTAAAGTGGTAAACATATATACACTACTCATTAGTTCTTATTATTATGGTTATTTTTTAGTTGAGATAGTTTGTTGTTCGTTTTAAATTTTGTTGTTTCTCTTTATTTAATTTTGTTGTTTTAAATTTGGTTTTGATTTTTTTTATTTATTAGTTCTTTACAATTGTTATAAATTACAATTTAATACTTGGTATTTCATCTTCTTTAAAAATTAAAAAAAAAACAAAATGGCCCGGCCTGGCCCCCACCCTTGGGGCTGATGCCAGGTCCGTGCCTAGGTTTTCCCCACCTAGCCCGGCCCGGCCCGGCCCACGAAGTCCTCGAGCCCGGTCCGGGTGGGCCCAGGACCGGACAAAGCCCGGGCAGTTCCGGCCCGGCCCGGGTGGCCCGAATGCCACCCTGAGTTGCTCGCTCAGAATGAGTATACATGTATATTGGTGATTAAGTCAGTTGGTCTTCCTCTCTTCAGTCTACGAGGAATGACGAGCAGGTACATTGCTTTGTGATTCATGCATTGGTTGGGAAATTTGGTTCAATTATTTTGTAGGTGCCTGGGCTTTTAGATGACATTAAGATATGTGTTCGTGCTACTCGGTTGCTTTTTAAGATTTAATGCTAGTTTTCGGTTGGTGAGAGTGCACACAAGGTGTTTGAAGAAATGTCAAAGATAGTGGAAAAGGCACATCCTGTATATAGTGAGTGCACTTGACATGGAATGTATGTATAGTAACTAATTTTTGTTGGGTTTTGTTGATTTTTTTTACTGTTACTATGATAGTTTCAATTTTAGGTGAATCCGACGTTTTAAGGTTTAGATTCTTGGATCTCCTAAGATCCATGGTCTCTTTTCACACTTTCAATCGCGTAGCTTATCATACATATGTAAAGTCACCCTCTAAGTGATAAAAACATTCTGCTTAATTACCACTCTATTTTACTAATATTCTTCTTTTTGCTGATCTATGCTTATCATTTCTCTACACAATGTTTAATTTTTTTTCAAAAATTATTTTCAAAAGTTAGATGTTGATGCGGTTTGTTTTTGGGGTGTGGCTGCAACAGGTGTGAGTTCTTGTAATTTGTATAATGAAAGTTGCGGTACTGGCTATATGTTCGACCCTCAGCTGGGAGATCGGCTCGGGAGTAGCAGGAATGAGGTGGAGGACAGATGCTCGGCTCGGGTCTAGTAACCTGGATCGGATCTTCGAGGTCACCACCGAGCACCGAGACCCCAAGACTTGTTGGAAAGTCTTGGTGTGGTTCGAAATTACAACCGAGCTCCGAGCCCCAAGACTTGTTGGAAAAGCCACGGTGTGGCTCGGACTTACCACCGAGCTCTGAGCCCCAAGACTTGTTGGAAAAGTCTTGGTGTGGCTTGGATTCGCTACCGAGCTCCGCGCCCCAAAGACTTGTTGGAAAAGTCTTGGTGTGGCTCGAGATTACAACCGAGCTCCGAGCCCCAAGACTTGTTGGAAAAGTCTTGGTGTGGCTCGAGCTCCGAACCCCAAGACTTGTTGGAAAAGTCTTGGTGTGGCTCGAGATTACAACCAAGCTCCGAGCTCCGAGCCCCAAGATTTGTTGGGAAAGCCTGGGTGTGGCTCGCGGTGACATCCGAGCGCCGAGCCTCAGCTTGTTGGAAAAGCCTGGTGTGGCTTGCGGTGACATCCGAGCGTCGAGCTCCCAAAACTTGTTGGAGAAGCTTGGTGTGGCTCGCGGTGACATCCGAGCATCGAGCCCCCAAAAACTTATTGGAAAAGCTTTGGTGTGGCTTGCGGTGACATCCGAGCGACGAGCCACGAAACTTGTTTGAAAAGCCTGGGTGTGGCTTGCGGTGACATCCGAGCGCCAAGCCTCAGCTTGTTGGAAAAGCCTGGTGTGGCTCGCGGTGACATCCGAGCGCCGAGCCTCAGCTTGTTGGAAAAATCTGGTATGGCTCGCGGTGACATCCGAGCGTCGAGCCACGAAACTTGTTGGAAAAGCTTGGTGTAGCTTGCGGTGGCATCTGAGCGCCGAGCCCCAAAACTTGTTGGAAATGCTTGGGTGTGGCTAGCGGTGACATTCGAGCGCCGAGCCTCAGCTTGTTGGAAAAGCCTGGTGTGGCTCGCGGTGACATCCGAGCGCCGAGCCTCAGCTTGTTGGAAAAGCCTGGTGTGGCTCGCGGTGACGTCCGAGCGTCGAGCCACGAAACTTGTTGGAGAAGCTTGGTGTGGCTCGCGGTGACATCCGAGCGTCGAGCCCCCAAAACTTATTGGAAAAGCTTTAGTGTGGCTCACGGTGACATCCGAGCGCCGATCCTCAGCTTGTTGGAAAAGCCTGGTGCGGTTCGCGATGACATCCGAGAGCCGAGCCTTCTTG
The DNA here is from genome assembly GCA_017893485.1 of Hemerocallis citrina. Lineage (NCBI taxonomy): Eukaryota > Viridiplantae > Streptophyta > Magnoliopsida > Asparagales > Asphodelaceae > Hemerocallis > Hemerocallis citrina. The sequence continues at coordinate 46,727 of JACEHZ010000089.1, forward strand.
TTAGAAAAGCCTGGTGTGGCTCACGGTGATATCCGAGCGTCGAGCCCCCAAAACTTGTTGGAAAAGCTTTGGTGTTGAAAAAGGTGTAGTACTCGAGTAGTTGGCCACGTGTTCCGAGCCGTTGTACCAGCTGATAGGGCCGAGGGTAAAGAGGTATTTTTACGCTCTAGGCTGACATCATATGCGTGGGAATCGAAGCATTTTAAATCCTGGTGGCCGTTAGATCTTGATGATCAAGATCCAACGGTCAGATCTTCTCGCGGAATTCGAGGAGTCCCTTCATTTCTTCACCTTGCACTCAATCCCTAGACAACAGGAGTTTCTTTCATAGCCGTTGGTGACCATTTTTCGGTGATCTTCTCGTTTTCCAGTATATCAGGTTAGTATTTTTGTTTTGTAATGTCGCATTCTCAGTCTGGCTCCGAGGCAAGCTCTTCAGGTCATGCTGTGGAGGAAGTCCAGTCAGCATCGACATCTTGATCTCTTGGTGACTTTGAAGTGAAGGAAGAGGTCTAGTCGGATTTAGGATCGGGGGGCGAGGGTGTCGTGATTTATGACGTGTCCCCTTTACGAATCCATAGGTCATAAGAGAAGCTTGTTGAGGAGGGTGAGCATGAGGAAGGAGGCCCCGAGGGAGAGGAGCTTGTTGAGGAAGACGACCAGGAGGGATCCAAACGAGGAACCGAGGGAGGCAACGATCGGGGGGAAGGGGAAGGAGAAGGAGGAACCACGGGAGAGGTAGCGGAGGAAGAAGCAGATCTTCCACCTCTGCCCCCATTATCAACCCCATCTCCAGAGAGGAAGCCTCGCCCTCGTAGGAGAAAAAGGAAGTGGATTCGTCCCGAAAGTCCGGGCGAGCCAGACAAATACGGACCCGAGCCTGGGTTCAAGTTTCCCCCTCTGTCCAATAAAAATCCAGGGTCGATCAGGATGTATCTCGACGACGTGGAGGGGCTTCTCGCGTTTACCTCATTGCTGCGGGACTCGGGTCGGTCCATGATCAAGATGGACAGCGTCCACTGTGCTTTGAGGGCGGACTACTTGTTTATCTTAAGGGCGGCCTACTTCATTCCAAAAGAATTTGAACTTCTGGTGCCGAACCCTGGAATTTGTCCAACCACAGCGCTGGAGTCGAGCTTCTGCATGTTTCTCGAGGATGCCTTCGTCTCGGGATTGAGGATGTCGTTGCACCCGTTTATTGAGAGGGTGTTGAAGTGGGGAGAGCTGAGTCCAATGCAGTATGGCCCCAACTCGTGGAAACACCTTGTCTGCTTCATTCTGAAGTGCCAGGATAAGGGGATCAAACCGAGGCTCACGTACTTCCATGCCATCCTAGGGATGAGCTCGCTCGGAGACATGGAGAGGATTTTTTACATCTCGCCGCGTCCTCACAAGAGGGTGATGCACGGCCACCCGGACTCCATTAAAGGATGAAGGAGAAGTACTTTATCGTCCGGAGTGAGAAACCTTGGGAAATTCCAACGGTTTGGAATTTCAGTAGGCCGAACCATAAGCACCCGCGGCGTAGTGACTTAACAGATAAAGAGTGGGCGACTGTAGAGAAAATTGTGGAAGGGCATAGCATAGGGTGGCCGCGCATCACGGAGTTGCATCTTTCCCGAGCCGGACTGAGCCCAGCCAACCCTAATATGTTTTTGTTTCTAATCTGTTTATCTTCCTGCCTTCGGGTTAACATTTTTCCTTCTTTCCTTTTCGTAGAGATGACCGCAAAGAAGCTCAACAACTGACAAGCCTTGGTGGCTTTGGCCGCCAAAAGGAGGGCCGACCAGGAGAAGAAGGCTGCCTCGGCCGTAGGGCCCAATAAAGGGGCGGCCTCAGAACCTTCAGAGCCACCCCCGAAGAGGACGAAGAAGCACCACCACTCGTCGAGGTCGACGAAGGAACCGGGGGCGAGCTCCGGTAGTAGAAGGTGGCCGCCGTCTTGGAGAAGGGGCTCCCGCCACTATGTCCCAATGTCGAGGAAATGGTGAGTAGGCAGGGCATGATGCTGCATGCCCCGAACTGGGGGTCAAGGCCGGTGATACCCTGACCGAGGGACCGGTGGCGCTGGAGGTGGTAGAGCATCTCGCCACGGAGCGAGATCGGAAGACTAGCGTCATAGACGTCCGAGACAGCCTGCATGAGGTGGGCTCAGGCGCACATATCGGTAAGTGTTTGGTATTCGCTTTATGCTTAGAATTTAGGGATTTTTCTAACTTGATCTTCCTCGGCCAGGCATTGTTTCATGGGCAACACTTCCACAAGTGCCTAGAGAAGGAGGTCGTTGTCGAGAGGAATAACGCTGAGCGGCATTTTCGTGAGGCGACTCGTCTGAAAGACGAGCTGACGGAGTCCCAGTCAGCCTAGGCGGTCTTCCAAGCTCAGATGGCCTCACTACAAGACCATCACGTGCATGAGCTGGTGCATTTTCGGGCTAAGGCCAAGGCGGAGGCGGAGGAGCTGCAGAACACCTTAGTGGACACTCTGATCTAGGCTCAGGACAAAGCCTATGCCCAGGCCAAGGAGCACTTCCTACAGCTCTACCCGGAGGCTCGGATCGACCACCTCCGCTACGGGTGGCGGCTTCCAGTGCATCCGCTGACACCCGGCGGCGAGGACGAGGAGGAGTTGGAGGACCATCGTCTGGAGGAGGCCGAGGGCGATCAGGATGTCGAAGAGGTGTTGTCCCCCTCTAAAAAGTAGTTTAGGAATCTTACTCTTTTGGCTTGTATTTGCCTCGCGCAGACTGGCCACCGCTTTTTGTAACCCAAATTTTTGAATTTATAAAAGAAAAGATTTTTTTGCCGATCCTCTGTGACTTGTAGTTTTTCGCAAGCTTCTTTAGTGACCCGTTGTTTTTCCCCTCTTCTTGATAGACGCACGAGACCCTCGGCGCGGACCTGTGTTCTGTAGAGGTCTTCCGGTTCCGAAATGAGCTGGGATCTAAAGAGAGTGTGCTAACTCGCCATCGTAAGCAGGCTCGTGATCGAGAGGCCGCAGTAAACTATTTTATGAACAAGTCTAAGGAGCTCAGCCAAGAAGCCGCTCGCCTGAAGAAGGTCATAGTCGACCGGGACTGGGGGAGTGTCGAGACGAACTGGTCAATCTGGGAGGCCTCCACCAGGCGACCGGTTTCGAAGTCTTTCTTCGCGAGGTCATCGTAGAGAAGGAGTTGGAGATTCGGAGGTTGAAGCTTATGCTAGGCACGGGTCATCATCGGCTCGGCCCGCTTGAAGGAGCAAGTCATTCTGTATTAGGTCCTTCTCCGACCTTTTATTTGGAAACGGCGAGGCCCGCCGATGTGCAGAGTTCTGTTGTCGGGACGTCCTTACTAGCCGTCCAGGTGGAGCATGCGGCGGGAAGGTCTCGCTCCGGAGGGCTTGAGGCGGGTGGCATCGGCCACGAGGGTCCCGTGGGAAGCACTGAGTTCGAGTTTTAAGCCGAGTGATTTGTAATATCTTTAGTGTATCGTGTGGCCGTTTGCGGCGCTTCATGAGTAATGAAACTTCGATTTCTTAACTTTGATAATTTGTCAAGTGAGATTTGTAGGAGCGTAGCTCGAGGCCATCGCCGAATGTGGCCTTGCTTGTGGTCGAAGTCAAGCCCCCTTGTTGTTTTTTAGAAAGCTGGAATGAGTATAGCTGTAGGTCATCGCCGAGCGTAATGGTCGCAGGGCTTGAAAAAACCAAGGTCTTGCTCGAGGTCGATACCGAGCCCCCATACTTGTTCTGAGATAGGTAGTATGAGTGTAGCTGGAGGTCATCGCCGAGCGTAAAGGTCGCAGGGCTTGAAAAAGCCGAGGCCTTGCTCGAGGTCGTTGCCGAGCCCCCATACCTTAGGAGAAGCTGGCATGAGTGTAGCTGGAGGTCATCGCCAAGCGTAAAGGTCGCAGGGCTTGAAAAAGCCAAGGCCTTGCTCGAGGTCGATGCCGAGCCCCCATACCTGTTCTAAGATAGGTAGTATGAGTGTAGCTGGAGGTCATCGCCGAGCGTAAAGGTTGTAGGGCTTGAAAAAACTAAGGCCTTGCTCGAGGTCGATGTCGAGCCCCCATACCTTAGGAGAAGCTAGCATGAGTGTAGTAGAAGGTCATCGCCGAACGTAAAGGTCGCAGGGCTTGAAAAAGCCAAGGCCTTACTCGAGGTCGATGCCAAGCCCCCATACCTGTTCTCAGATAGGTAATATGAGTGTAACTGGAGGTCATCGCCGAGCGTGAAGGTTGCAGGGCTTGAAAAAGCCGAGGTCTTGCTTGAGCTCGATGCCAAGCCCCCATACCTTAGGAGAAGCTGACATGAGTGTTGCTGGAGGTCATCGCCGAGCGTAAAGGTCACAGGGCTTGAAAGGGCTAAGGCCTTACTCGAGGTCGATACCGAGCCCCCATACCTGTTCTCAGATAGGTAGTATGAGTGTAGCTGGAGGTCATCGCCGTGCGTGAAGGTCGCAGGGCTTGAAAAAGCCGAGGCCTTGCTCGAGGTCGATGCCGAGCCCCCATACCTTAGGAGAAGCTGGCATGAGTGTAGCTGGAGGTCATCGCCAAGCGTAAAGGTCGCAGGGCTTGAAAAAAGCCAAGGTCTTGCTCGAGGTCGATGCCGAGCCCCCATACCTATTCTCAGATAGGTAGTATGAGTGTAGTAGGAGGTTATCGCCGTGCGTAAAGGTCACAGGGCTTGAAAAAGTCGAGGCCTTGCTCGAGGTCGATGCCGAGCCCCCATACCTTAGGAGAAGCTGGCATGAGTGTAGCTGGAGGTCATCGCCGAGCGTGAGGGTCGTAGGGCTTGAAAAGTCAAGGCCTTGCTCGAGGTCAATGCCGAGCCCCCATACTTGTTCTAAGATAGGTAATATGAGTGTAGCTGGAGGTCATCGCCGAGCATAAAGGTCGCAGGGCTTGAAAAAGCCGAGGCCTTGCTCGAGGTCGGTGTCGAGCCCCCATACCTTAGGAGAAGCTTGGTGTGGCTCACGGTGACATCCGAGCGTCGAGCCCCAAACTTGTAGGAGAACCTTGGTGTGGCTCACGGTGACATCCGAGCGTCGAGCTCCAAGCTTGTTTTTAAGAAAGCTGGCATAAGGCCAAGGGGGTAAACGATTACATCATATTGTTTTTACAAAACAAGGCACGAGGTGCCGATTACATTTTATTATTTACAGGGGTATCTACAAGGGCTAATCCTCCCATTCGAGGAATTTGATAAGGTGCTCCGCGTTCCAGGGTCTCTTCACAGCCTTGCCCTCTGGGTCGGTGAGGCGGTATGTGCCGGGGCGTACAACTTCAGAAACCTTGTATGGGCCTTCCCAGTTTGGAGCTAGCTTCCTCTTTTGGCCAGAGTTAGATACCGCCAGCTTTCGGAGGACGAGATCCCCTAGCTTGATGTTGGTGGGACGTACCCTTTTGTTGTAGAACCTCTCGATCCTCTGCTGGTATGTGCTTCTTCTGATGGCGAATTCTTCTCTGACCTCATCTATGAGGTCCAGATTGGCACGCAGTTGTGCCGAGTTGCTTTCTTCATCAAAGGCCATGATTCGGAGCGAAGAGAGCCCGATTTCAAGGGGAATTACTGCCTTCGCGCCGTAAGTCAGATTAAATGGTGACTCTCCCATGGGGATCCTCTTCGTCGTTCGATGGGCCCAAAGAACGCTTAGCAACTCGTCGACCCATAGTCCCTTGGAAGAATTATCGAGCCGTTTCTTCAGACCGTCAAGGATCTGGCGGTTCGCGTTCTCGGCCTGACCGTTCGACTGCGGGTGGCACACCGAAGAGAAGCGTTGCTGGATTCTGAGATCCTCACAGAACTTTCTAAAATTCTTACCCGCAAACTGGGTCCCATTATTCGTAATGAGTATGTGCAGAATTCCGAACCGGCAGATGATGCGTTTTCAGAAGAATTGCTGAGTCTGCTGCTCGGTGATCGTGGCCAGGGGCTCGGCCTCGATCCACTTTGAGAAGTAGTCGATTGCTACTACCAAGAACTTTCTTTAGCCCGTTGCTTTCGGAAAAGGGTCTACCAAGTCCATCCCCCACATAGCAAAGGGGGTCGGACTGACCAGGGAGCGGAGGTTTGCTTGTGGAACCCTTCTTACCGAGGAAAATCTTTGACAAGGACCGCACTTTTTGACCAGGGCCAGGGCATCTTGCAACATCGTGGGCCAGTAATACTCATGGTTCAGAGCCTTTCGGGCAAGCGATCGGCTTCCCATGTGGCACCCGCCAATTCCTTCATGGAGCTCCTTGAGAGCATACTTGGCCTCGTCAGGGGCTAAGCAGCGGAGGTAGGGTCTTCCGTCCGTCATTGTGTACGAGCATTTGAAGAGGGTTTCGTTGATCACGGCAAACCTTTCCGAGTGGACCCTGATCCGCCTTGCTTCGGCTCGATCTTGGGGGAGCTTTCTTTCGATCAGAAACTTTCAGATGGGAGTGGTCCAATCGTCCGACTGAGCTCTGTCGTCTATACAGAAGGTCCCGGGGAGGTCGATACTCGGTTTCAGGAGCACTTCGATCAGAACGGTGCGGTCGATGCCTTCAAAGAACGAGGAGGCTAACTTTAACAGGGCATCGGCCTGGGCATTCTGCTCTCTTGGGATCCTTAAGACTACGGAATCGTCAAAGGATGTCAAGAGCCACTGGACCACGGCCAAATACTGGATCACCTGATCGTCACGGGCCTCGTACTCTCCGGTAATCTGATTGACCACGAACTGAGAGTCATTGAAGGCCCTGATCTGTCTGGCGCCTACCTGGTGTGCTAGGGTGAGCCCCGTGATCATAGCTTCATATTCTGCCTCGTTGTTAGAGGCCGAAAAGTTGAGGTGGAGGGAATATTAGAGAAGGAAGTTGTCGGGTCCTCGCAGAATGATGCCCGCGCCACTCCCCGCTTCGCAGGAAAAGTCGTCGACGTAAACTTTCCACGTCTGGTCAGCCTCCCCACTTTCGGGTTGCTCGGAGATGGTGCATTCCGTGATGAATTCGGCGAGGGCCTGTCCCTTGATTGCTGTCCTTGGTTGATAGTTGATGTCGTATTGACTTAGCTCGATCGACCACTTGACCAAGCGGCCGGAGCTCTCGAGCTTGTGGAGGACGACCTTCAGAGGCTGGTCCGTGAGGACCTGAATTTAGTGCGCCTGGAAATAAGGGCGGAGCTTCCACCCGGCCATGATCAGGGCGTATGCCGCCTTCTCCATTTTCGCATATCTGGTCTCGACCGAGAGCAGGACTTTCCTTACATAGTACAACGGCTTTTGGACTCCATCTTCTTCTCAAACGAGAACAACACTGAGTACGCTTTTCGAGGCCGAAAGATAAAGCCAGAGAGGCTCGCCCGACTCCCGACTCGGGTTTGCTAAGGAGCGGAGGATTGGCAAGGTACTCTTTTAATTGGGCGAACGCCTCCTGCTGCTCAGTGCCCCATTCGAAGCCTCCGGTTCCGCGCAGAGCCTTGAAGAACGAGAGTGACTTCTTTCTGGACTTGGAGAGGAAACGGCCGATGGCCACCAGTCTTCCCATGAGCCGCTGGCTTCCTTGATGTTTCTCCGAGGGGCCATGTCTATTATAGCCCGGATCTTCTCAGGGTTCGCCTCGATGTCGTGCTGGCTGACAACGAACCCGAGAAATTTTCCTGAGGAGACGCCGAACGCACACTTGGCCGGATTGAACCTCATATTGTGGGTTCGAAGGATGCCAAAGGCTTCTTCCAGGTCGGCGATGTGGTCCTGTCCATGTTGGCTTTTGACGAGCATGTCGCCAACGTATACTTCCATATTGCGACTGATCTGGTCCTTGAAGACTCGGTTGACGAGTCTCTAATAGGTAGCAGCAGCGTTCTTCAGCCCGAAGGACATAACCCGGTAGTAGTAGAGACCTTGGTCGGTGACGAAGGATGTCTTGGCTATATCAGGGGGGAACATCCGGATCTGATTGTAGCCCGAGAAGGCGTCCATGAAGGACAGAAGCTCGTGACTCGACGTTGCGTCGATGCTGGGGAGAGGGAAAGAATCTTTGGGGCACACCTTGTTGAGATCCGTAAAGTCTATGCTGATCCTCCAGCTTCTGCTTGCCTTTCTCACCATTACGGTGTTTGCCAGCCACTCGGGGTAGCTGACCTCTTGGATGAATCGGGCAGACAACAGTTTGTCTACCTCCGTTTTCACAGCTTGCTGCTTCTCCTGGGTGAACTTACGTCGCTTTTGGACGATCGGCTTCGATCCAGAGACCACGCTTAGTCTGTGCATGATCAAGTCTTCGGAGATCCCGGACTTGTCGGATGGCTTACAAGCGAAGAGGTCGACGTTGCGGTGAATGCAGTTGATTAGGTCGGACTTCAGGTTGAGCGCGAGGGAGAAGCCCACGCGGAACCACTTTGACTTGTCCTCTGTCTCGAACGAGACTTCTTCCAGTTTGTCCGCAGGTTCAGGCTCTGGTTGGCTCCTTTCGGGTTGCAATTCGACGACGTCCAGAGGAAACACACCGCCTCCGACCGCCGCCATATGGCACGATCGTGTAGCCTTTTGGTTCCCCCGAACGACCCCGACACCTGACTTAGTAGGAAACTTCAGTTTTCAGGTGGTAGGCCGAGGGAACAGCCTGGAGGGAGCAGAGCCCTGGTCGGCCGAGGATGGCGTTGTACGCCGCTTTGACGTTCACAACCATGAAGTCCATCGACTCGGTCCGTCTGAGGGGGGTCGTACCGGTAGTAACATCCAAGGTCACGATCCCCTCTATCGGACTGGGACACCGGAGAATCCGTGGAGGGTGTACCCGACTGGTTTCAGCTTATCTCGGGGAAGCTTGAGGTTCTCGAACGCTTCCAGGAAGAGGATGTTCACTGAGCTCCCGTTGTCCACGAGGATCCGACGGACTTCGTAGTTCGCCATGATGAGGTTGATGACGAGCGCATCGCAGTGCCGAAGCCGAACCCCCTCCAGGTCTTCCCTCGAGAAGGAAACAGGGAGCTGTTGGACCTGGGGGGAAGGGTGGTCTCGGACGGCGTTTACCTCTCGGACGAACGTCTTGCGGAAAGTATTAGAATCCCCTCCCATAGGCCCCCCATGGCCAAAATGGTCGAGGCGGTTCTCCATTTCCTGTAGGCGTCGTAGGACGTCCTCGTCCCGTTTTGGCGGGCGGGTTAAGCCGCGAGACTCGCTGGCTCCGGCATCCGACCGCGAGTGAAAGCGGTGGAGTGTCTCGTTCCCGGGGGTCCCTAAAACGGTCTCCAGGATCTCGTTCCGAAAGTTTTGGAACTCATGGCGTGTGACCGGAGCTTGTCCGGCCGGGCCGAGTTGGGGTGGCGGCCTTCGGTCTGTGCGGCTAAGCACTGGTTCTCGCTCTCGGGATGGGTGCCTGGGATGGTTCGGGGCCGAGTTGGAAGCGGCCCCTCCCCTAGTTCGGCTGGCTTGCCGGTTCTCGATGACTCGACATAGGTCGGTCGCGACCGAGCGTGAAGCGCCCGGCCCGAGTTCACCGTTGACCCTCGGATAACTGGATCCCTGGGCATCGACGTGGCTGTCCTGGAGAGGAGGGTCTGGACGACGTCCAGAAGTGACGGCTTTTCGGGCCCTGGGGCCATGTGAGAGCTCGGATTGAGAGGATGACGTTCCTGGCCGGGGTCGGACTGAGGTCAGTACCGAGGTTTTCCACAGACGGGGCCAACCTGATGCAGTTTGTTTTTGGGGTGTGACTGCAACAGGTGTGAGTTCTTATAATATGTATAATAGAAGTTGCGGTACTGGCTATATGTTCGACCCTCGGCTGGGGGACCGGCTCGAGAGTAGCAGGAGTGAGGTGGAGGACGGATGCTCGGCTCGGATCCAGTAACCTGGATCGGATCTTCGGGGCTCGGCTCGGTCTTGAGTACCTGCACTCTGCCTAGAAACACCGGGAGAGATCCCGGCGACAGGCCCTCCGACGATTTAGTCAGTCACTGGAAAGCAACAGGAGCTAGGGTTTTGGAGGAGAAAGATTGATTACCTTGCCAATGGGGGAGGGGGTCTGGTATTTACAGGCAGAGCAAACGGGTCTGAGATCCTGCTGGGTCGGGTTTGGACCCGTTTGCTCGTGGGCCTGACGTGGCAGAAACCCATGAGGCTCTTGGTTGATCTGATGATCAGGGGAGAGCGGGTGATGATCAGGGGAGAGCGGGTTTTAAGGGGATCTGGCGGCCCAAGAGGGGCCGTCATCTGACATGTTTATGGAGATCATCGAGCAACAAATAAGATAGTTTTCATATGAGAGAGAACATCCATAATCTTAACCAATTTGATTGTCATGTTTGCTAACCGAACTGCGCTAGTGAAGTAGCTACAACACTGGTCTTCATCGTCACGACTCGGATCCAAATCTTTTAAAACCAGGTGTAGAGATTCATGTGGAAAGCTTGGTCTAATGTCCATATATTCCAAGTCTCATATTGTCCCCATCTTATTCCAATTCTCATTATTGTTCACCAACAAATCTTTTCAAACCATACAATTAATTCAGTCCTTTTCAAGAACTACCAATTCTCAAAATGAATCACCTCATTTTCCATATTGACTAACCCAAAAACCTTCCAATAATTCCGGAACATACTATTTTTTAATGAGAAATTTAGTGGAATATGATATTGATGACTCTATTTGAATTATCAATCAATAATTATTAACCTAATATAGCACCTAATTCATTCTGCCAACAGCTATTCTGATTGATGAATCCAATCAGCTTCCAGGCTGTTCACAGTTACATCAGTTAAAAACAAAAAAGACAAAAAGATTCTGTAAACCCTGCTGTGTCTGAACATAACCTCTGTCTATAGATTGCTGAATCTTCTGACAAAATTGATAATACTAGTAAATTAATATATTTTACTATTGTTTATTGTTACTATAGACTCTATAAGACAATCCAAACTACGGGGATGTAGAAAGTCTTAAAAGAGCTTGACAACTCAATCCTACCTTTTCCCTTGTATTATTTCTTTGCTTCAACAAAAGCAGAAGGGGTTGAGATTTTTCAGTTGGGCTATGGATGAGAGGATGCCATCTTCTGCTTACTACCAGTATTCATCACCCCATCATTCTATCAGACCCTCTTCTGATAGAGAGAGGTTTGTTTCTGGACTTTGCTTGTTTTGATTTGATTCTGTGATCTGTTGAATTGTTTAGCTATGATGATGATGATGGGTTTTGAGTGTATAGTAGTATGTCACTTGATCATGTGATATTTGATTGACCGTTTTGTTTAAATCCATGTTTTTTGGTTAGTGAGGTTAGTGATTTGTTTGCCCTTTTCAGATATGTAGCTGAGTTGTTAACAGAGAGGCAGAAGCTGGCTCCATTCATTCAGATTCTTCCATTTTGCGGCAGGCTTCTCAATCAAGGTATGAGCGTACTTGTTGTACTCTTGGGTTGTCTTGTGTGATTTGGGTGTGGATTTGGTTATAATTATGTTACATTGTTGTGGGCACTTGAACAATATTTGTAGACGAAATGGCATATTGGGTTGCAATTTTGAAGAACAGATTTCAAGAATTAAGGGAATTTTGAAGAGAAAATAACATAATTAGAAAGTGCATAATTTTTGTTTGGCATGTAAAGCAAACTTTGCATTGGCAGACGCAGCGTCTCAATTTCTGTTTTTTAACATTTTTATCTTTGATGTCAACAACTTCATCTTGACTGAACTCTGAATCATCGACAGCCCCCATGAAACGAACAGTTATATCATCTTGGGGTAATGTCGCAAAACTGTAAAGCTAGCATCACATGAATATCATGTAGAGAAAAGAGAGATAGCCCTCGTCCCGCAAGTAGAAAACTTAATGAAAGAGATATAAACAAACTCAGAAAAAGAGATTTTACACCTCTATAAGAAAATAACAAGTACAAGAAAATATCAACTCAAGTTCATACACAACTTGAACCCCTATATTCAAAAGGATATCTCTTGTACACACTCTCTTTCTAAAGGATCACTCTATACCAAGAGTTATACACTTTTGAAAAACTCACAACTCACCTTGCTTCTATACACAAAGACGTTTAGAGTTTTTGTGTTTTTTTTCTTGGATGATTGAGAATGAAGGAATGACCATCTATTTATACTCAAAGGTGGAAGTGTCTAGGGCCCAATCATAATGATCCACTAGCACACCACTCAATCACATTCATCTTGAGCCTTGTACCTTCATGAACTTTCTCATTCTTGAGCCCTGCCCACTTGCCATGGAAAGTGTGGAGACTCATGAATTTTATGGGAGAACAATTCTCAAGTGGTCTCGAATATCTTTTGAAGAAATCTCTAGAATCCACCAAGAAGGCAAAACATAACATTTTCCCCCTGCCGACTTAGGTGGATAATTTTGCACTGCCTAGCCATGTTCTTGTACCAGCTACACATATCTCGAATCAGTTACATACGATCCTAACTCCCCCTGATTCATAATGGCCAATGTTAAATGTAACTGTTCCATGTCAACAATCACTAGTTGGTCTCAAAGAGAGACCGATACTTTACATCTTCACCAGCAGTATATTTATTTTCACCATCATCTGAAACCTGGAAACATGTGGCTAATGTCTCTATTATGCCCGCAAACGAGATCCGCCTCAAGTGCTTGTTTTCTTGTACACATTGTTTCCCAAAATCCTTAGACGGTACAATTTTTTCAATCAGACAGAATAAATTACCACATTTTTCTCCCTTCATTAGGACCATGCAGCCATGTGAAACTTTACTCTCTCTACTGACAACACCTTGCAGCCTTTTGAGTCTAACTGGCTTAAGGATATTAGATTTCTTCAAAACCTTGGGACATACACCACATCACCCAAAGTGCAAATTGCTCCATCGAACATTTTAATCTTAACCATTCCATTACCCATGACACGACTCTTAGTGCCATCACCCCAAGTTATGAATCCTCGGGCTTCTTGAAACGTATCAAAATATTCTTTTCTAGAGAAAGATGATGAGAACAACCGCAATCTAGTATCCAATCATCTTGAGAATTAGTGTTGTTACCTTTGGATACCATGAGAAATTCTCCAAAATCCTTAGACATCTCCGCTATACCAGCCATAGGAGACTTATCATCCTTCTCTTTCATCAATGGACAATCTGGCTTTATGTGTCCCCACTCCTTGCACTTGTAGCATTGCTTGCCCTTTCCCTGACCTTGGATTTAGACCTGTTGTATTCGCTAAATCCTCTGACAGTTGACCTTCCCTTACGATGTTGATCATGAGCAACAAAGACGGAACCTTGAGAATCGTCGGCTTTCATTCTCTTCTCGTGTGACAAGAGAGTTGATTCCATCTCATCCATCTTCATTATATCCTTACCATACACAATTGTAGTAACAATATTTTCATACGAATCGGGAAGCGAGGTAAGAAGTAAAAGGGCATGGTCTTCTTCCTCAATTTTTACTTCAACTCTTGCTAGTTGATTCAACAACCTTTGAACACGTTCATGTGCTTCATAAGGTTCCCACCTTCTACCATCTTGAGCTTGTAGAGGTCTTGTTTCAAATTTAGCCTCGTCTGAAGACCTTTCCCAAGATAAAGCTTCTCTAACTTTTTTCAAAGCTCGGGTGCAGAATCTACATCATTGATGTTGTTGATAATATTATCAGCAATATAAAGCCTAATAGTGTTAACACACCTGGACTCCATATCCTCCCAGTCTGTATCTAAATTTTTTTCTGACTTCGCATCCTTTCCCTTCAACGGTTTTGTTATGCCTTGTTGAGCTAAGATGTCCTTCACCCTTTCTCTGTAAATGGGTGAAATTTCCTCTTCCATCAAACTGCTCCACCCGGAATTGTGAAGTGTTGAAACTTGCCATGACGAACATCCCACGATCGATGAATTTGGCTCTGATACCACTGTAGAGAAAAGAGAGATAGCCCTTGTCCCGCAAGTAGAAACTTGATGGAAAGAGATATAAACAAACTCATAATATAAAGAGATTTACACCTTTAGAAGAAAATAACAATTACAAGAAAATATCAAATCAAGTTTATATACAACTTGAACCCTTGTATTCGAAAGGATATATCTTGTACACACTCTCTATCTAAAGGATCACTCTATACCAAGAGTTATACACACTTTTTACCAAGAGTTATACACAGTCTTGGAACACTCACAACTCGCCTTGCTTCTATACACGAAGACATTTAGTTATTGTGTTTTTTATTCTTGGATGATTGAGAATGGAGTGACCCTCTATTTATACTCAAAGGTGGAAGTGTCTAGAGCCCAATCATAATGATCCACTAGCACACCACCCAACCACATGCATCTTGAGCTTTGCACCTTCATGAACTTTCTCATTTTTGAGCCTTGCACACTTGTCATTGAAAGTGTGGATACTTGTGAATTTTATGGGAGAAAAATTCTCAAGTGGCTAAAATATCTTTTGAAGAAATCTCTAGAATCCACCAAGAAGGCAAAACATAACATATCATCCCTAGCCTTCTCGGGCTAATTGAAACATAACATTTTGATACAGTGGCTCATAATTAGGGTCTATAAATCATAATGAGGACTTCTGATGAAGGAAATGAGGATTGCTTATAGTAGCAAATTCAATATTATTTTGAACTTTATTATAGAAAAAAACATTATTTTGAAATCCGAATCGACAATAACAAACATTTTCTAGTTGAGATAGATTAGTCCTTGGACTAGAAAAAGATAAACATTGTCCCGTGCTTTGATTACCACATCATAGATGATTGTTGAGGGGGAAATCTGCTTAGATAAGTAAAGGTTCGAACTTTTCCAAATTATGTTGACTGAATGTTTCTATTGACTTCAATGCTATGGCCTTTTATCCATTAGTTGAATTTATGTTTCTTCTCCCCTGGCTGCAGAAAACAATTCTAGAATGCTGATTGCTATGCTCCGTATCCATCTTATACTTATTGACTTTACATAATGTGACAATTATTCTATACTACTTACACTGGGAAAGGGTGAATTTGATTTTCCCTCATAATGGAAAAAGAAAAAACGAAAATACGCATTCAATGTGCCACTTCCGAATTATTTTTAACATTTAACTTTGGAGGAACAATGGTCTTCCTAAATACATGTCCTGTGATCTACTTTCCTGAAACATGGTGGGTGAATCCCTTAATAGTAAAATTTTGAATTATCTTCATGTTTTTGAGAAACAGCTGTCAAGGTAAAGATTGAAAGATAATATATGATCCTCCAATGTATTGATATTGGTGACAACTCGCTTTTACATGTTATAAGCTGCATCCAATTTCAAAGTTAATTAAATCAGAACTTGGAGGATCCTACTCTAGCTCTGTTATAGACATGTACAACATTGGACTATAAAGTTTGAATATAGTTAATATCAAACTTTTGTATTCATTGGCTTGTCTCTTTATAGTGTCTTTGATGCACTGGAACAGTGTGGACACCTTTATACAAATCTTTGTCTATGATTTTGATCAACAGTATCAGTTTTGATTGCATCAATTTCTTCTAATGACTATCCAGAAATAGTACGAGCATCTGGTTTGAATCCAAACCAAAACTTTGCTAGTCCTGAGAGAATTGAGCATGGGAGTCCTTTAAGATTAACTGGTCGTTCCTTGAGCAGTACATCAATGGATTTAGAGGGATGGTCTGGGATGCAGACAGAGGTAATGCACTATTCTCACCCATTGCCCTGAATATATTGACTTTTTTACCTTTAAAATTATTTCCTGTGCACCTATATCAGTCTCTCAATTTTATTATGTCTTCTACGTTTATATTTAGGCTAAATTTGAAAAAACACCCCTCAATTATATGCATTCCTGATTAAACACCCCTCAACTTTTTTCATAGTTTGGTCCACAAAATTTCCGTTTTTTCTATACTAATGATACAAAAAATACCCCTAGACTTTTACTTGTGATATATAAAAAAACGCCCCTAAACTTTCATTAATGTTGGAAAAAGACTCCCTTAACTCTATTAATTTTGAGGGATGTTTTTTGAGAAAAAAGTTGAGGGGTGTTTGATTAGAAGTGCATAGTGTTGAGGGGTGTTTTTTCAAATTTAGCCTTATACTTAGTATAGTATTCTCCATAACTTTTCCTGTAAAATCATGCGACTATTTAATTTCCACGATCATATTTTATCTATTATAGGCTCAAAGTCCTTGCATAGTAATTAATCAGTTATAAATTATACGACCTCATAGAGTTATAAAAAGTATTGCTTGGCTGCAAGCTGACATGCCCGAGCTCGATAGTATTTGTTTCTGTTACAATCCATTTCATTCTATGATGGTGGTTGGCTACCAGACATACTAGCGGTCTTCCAATCTCAAATCAAGCTGTGTGAATGCTACCAAACTCAAAATTTTGTTCAACAAAGGACAACAAAAAATGTCAGTACAAATTTGAGGAAACCGCCCCACCCACTTTACTTTCAAGTGATGAATAATATTGTTTATGTTTTTTATAGGTTAAGTTTATACGTGATATAAAATTAGTGGTGCAAAGAAGACATAGTGGTGACATTGATACACCTAGTACGAATGTGAATTGTGAAGTCATATACCAATACCATTTATATATTACCAATATGTACCTTCAGTGGTTATAGTAATTGAAAGTTGTAAAACCTTAACCCTGTAGACCAATTTGAAGCTTTGATAGTCAGAGCCGGCCCCGAGTTCCCGGTGGCCCAAGGCGAAAGACCCAAATAATTTTTTTTTTTTTTTTTTTTGTGTGTGTGTGTGTGTGTGGCGGGGGGGGGGGGGGGGGGGGGGGGGGGGGGGGGGGGGGGGGGGGATTTTTTACGTGCAAAATACGTGCCTATATTTATGTGTATAATACAAATTTGGGGCCCCCTAAAATTGTAAAAAATCCGGGGGCCTGATGCAGCCGCCTCACCGGCCTCAAGGTGGGGGCCGGCCCTGAATACCGTCAGTGTTTGACCAATGTGTGCCTTTGGAAGTTGTAGGAAAGTGATGTCACCAATCCAATACCATCAAGTGACCAATCTGCACCTTCATAGAAATGTGAGATCATAACCCAATACCATCTACATGTAGTGACTAAGTTGAATATTAGGCATATTACCCAAATGATGTAAAAGGGAAAGCCATAATAGTATAGTGTCTCCTAACAAAATTATCCATACATATCCATCTCTTTATTTGTTCCATGTGGGTCTGTTAACTTTTTTCTCGAATGCTTGCCTTCATTCTTATATTCTGAACTGGATTCAAGTCACAATCCCAGCCCTGCACGCTGTGGGCGAAGTTAAATGTCCAAGACTGATGAACATGAACCTGATGAACAAAGTTATATTTAGTTGTTCGTTGTCATTTTTTCTCTCTCTTTTGAGTATGTCAATAAAGTTCTGTGTTAGTGACACTAATCTGCGATTTCTTATTATTATTTTCCTGTTATGCTAAGAAAAAAAATTATGATACCTTACCTGATTCATAAAATCCCTTCGCAAAATACTTTTGCCTGAGAAAGTTGAAATATGAAACAACGAAAAATCCATAAGAAGTATAATAACATATATGCAATATAATCCTACTTCACACTGACGCTTTAACAGAAGTAAATGTGGCTTACTATCTTCTGGTCTACTCTTGTGTATTTCTATGCTTTTAGATATATTATTTTATCTACTCTTGTCCTTTGATTTTTTTTCCGTGTGCTGGTGACTACATGCCGTTTTTTTAGTTATTAAAAAAAATTGCATGCAAGTAAGGTGAAATAATCTTTTTGTACTTGCATGCGATTTACTAATGCAAATTTTATATTTAGGAAAATGGTTATTTGCAAAGAATGGGGATGTCTCCAACACCATCAGTTGGTTGGAATGGTGCTTCTGGAGTTTCTATGAGTCCCGTTGTTAAGAAGGTTGTGAGACTAGATGTTCCTGTCGACAAGTTCCCCAATGTATGTAAATGTTTGTAGAATGCAAACTAACTATTATATTTTTGGACCAATATTTTTCATAAGTAATTGATAGCCTGTTAATTTGAATACAGTATAATTTTGTTGGCCGTCTGTTGGGACCTAGAGGGAATTCCCTGAAAAGAGTTGAGGCTACAACGCATTGCAGAGTTTATATACGAGGTCGGGGTTCAGTAAAAGATTTTGCTAAGGTACTACATTTTATTTCTTATGCTGTTTGAAAGCTTTGTCAATCACATTGTGATGCATCTTTTGATGACTTGGCCTATACCTGCAAGCACAAGATACTTTTGTTTCTGCCACTATGATAGAGAGAATTGAGTGTTAAACTGTTAATTGTATAGCTTTAAGAGTGACTATTTAAACATTGAAGGTATCACATGCACTCTGAGTTTGTCACCTTTGGTTCGAAGAATTTCTGTGTGTCCCAGTTCCACTTCAGTACTCAATGAAATTGTGTTTTTTAGTTTATAGCTAGTGGTAGTCAATTAACAATATACTGTAATGCGATCAAATTGTTTAATGTTTTTAATTCCTTGAAGTTTATGACCAACAGCCATGTGGGTATCTCAGATGCCAAATTGTTTTCCATTTTGTAAGAACAGTGAAAAAAAGGAGCAACAGAACTTATGATATGTAAAATTCTATACTTGGTACTTTATGATTGTACCCTGACAAATTCTGTGAACTTTTTTGGTTGGCTTCTTAAGATTTCTTGGGCCTATTATGCCCATGGCATCTAATTTCACACTTCTTAGTACCACTATGATATTTTTCAGAGGAAGGATCCTAAAACTGTTGTAATGTTGTATGTAGACGAATAATTCATATGATAATTTCCTAATAGAACTGAACCTTCTGTATCTTGTAGGAAGAGATGCTAAGAGACAAACCCGGATATGAGCACCTTAATGAGCAATTACATGTGCTTGTAGAGGCCGAGTTCCCAGCAGACATTATCGATATCCAGCTTAACGGAGCTGTTGGCATTGTAGAAGAACTTTTGCAGCCAGTGGTACATAAATAAATTTTTCCTTCACTTCTTCTCATCTTCTTCTCCTCTTGTCTTCCTCGAGATAATATAATGTAATCCCTTCTTTTTCTTCTTTTGCAGGATGAATCGACTGATTTTTACAAGAAACAGCAATTGAGGGAGTTAGCTTTGCTGAACGGCACTCTTAGAGAAGAAAGCCCTCATATGAGCCCCAGTGCATCACCATTCAACAGCACGGGAATGAAACGAGCGAAAACTGGACTATAGTATCTTGATCAAGTAACCTATAAACATTGGAGGGGTCCATATCCCTCTCAAACAAGCAGGGATCAGGGAGATGAAGCCAGTTTCTGGTGGGCGAGCATCTTTGAGGAATCTGGATTTTTTTTTATCTGCTTTGATCTTAGATAGTTGTTGTGATATCTCTAATAGGCATGCATTTCATTTGTGCAGTTAAATTACACCCATTGAATTAAAAGCATCTTAATTTGAGTACAGTTTCAATTAAGAAACAATTGTTAGATGTCGATATCTGAAGTGTGGATATTTGTGACCATGGGTTTGCCAATTGATGTTAGTAGTTGAATCGTATGACCGCCAAAGACTTGGTAACGTCTTATTTATAGATAGTTTGTGCAATTTTAGTAGCACTGGCTGATTCTGTGTTTGTAACTACATGTTTGCGATTATGCAGCAGCTTCAACAGCTGAGTGAGTTGTAGAAAGTCTGCATACTAATGCACCCCAAGAAATAACTGTTTTGCTCCAATACCAGTTGGCCCCAAAAACAAAATTGACACATAAAGCACAAGTCGATAAATCAACAATTAGTTAGCAATGAAAAAAGTATCAAAGTGCATTACTTCCATGCTTGCCAGGAAACATACAGATCAGTATAGTATCTCAAGTTCTTTCTTTTTTCAGCAAAACTTAATCTCCAATCAATAGATCACATTTTGTCAGTAATACAAAACGAAATGACAGCGGGCACAGTAGTTAGCTAGAATTAACTTATACACACAAGCAAGTACTGGTAATATCTCATAAATATTACTAGCATATATTGATACCTTGCCTAACAAAACTCAAACATAGCAAGCCTCAAGAAACCTACATAAGTTTTCCCAGCATTTGCTGATAAGGCTACAATCACTGCAGCAACAGAAGTTTTAATAATACCAATGACGAGACAGCAGACTTTAGAATTCTATTGACCGCCCGTGTTAGGGGGCGGCGGGGGTGGGTATCCTTGCATTGGTGGGCGACCAATCTGGGTGCCCGGAGTGAAGTTGGCCATTGCACCACCTCCCATCGGCGGTGGTGGAGCAGGCCGAGGAGGGCCATTCGCTGCCAGAGGTGGCGGTGGAGGGGGCTGGATTGTCCCAACTGGTGGTGGCGGTGGCGGGGCTCTAGGTGGGTTCCCGGCCGATGGAGGCGGTGGTGGTGGTGGTTGTGCTTGAGGTGGCATCGGCCTTGGGGGAACTGCGGGAGCAGACAGTGTTCCGTTGGTGGCAGATGGTGGCGGTGGTGCACCCTGAGGAGGTTTGTTGGTTTCTAGCGGCTTGGCTTTGAAGTAAAGTTGCAACTGGTTTAAAGTTGAGAGAAATAGAGTTAAGAATTCCAAAGACGCAAGCAAGCAAAAAAAAACTAAGGGTTAGAATGACGAACTGTGAACATTTTAGAATCGGGATCCCAATGAGAGAAGAACTTAGGTGTGGATTTGTCAATCTCTGTGCTAGGAACCTGAATTGGAAGGAACAATGATTAAAGCATTCATTGATGACATCTAACAATAAGTTTCAAATAAACTCAACATATGAGGAAAAAACCTTGAAAGCAATGATCTCGTAAGGATCAGCTGCAAATAGCAGGTACTGGTGTCTTTTCTCACCCACTTCAATTCTCTGGAAAAAAGAAGGGAAAAAAGCATTGATAAAACACAGAACAATATAGCAAACTGGGAATTGAATGGAAAAATATAGTATAT
This sequence comes from Hemerocallis citrina, assembly GCA_017893485.1. Taxonomy (NCBI): domain Eukaryota; kingdom Viridiplantae; phylum Streptophyta; class Magnoliopsida; order Asparagales; family Asphodelaceae; genus Hemerocallis; species Hemerocallis citrina. The sequence continues at coordinate 67,622 of JACEHZ010000089.1, forward strand.
GAAGTGAAATCCACCAATATAGACCCTTACCTGCTCGAAAGCTGACATAAAGCGGTGTCTAGGTTTAATATTATCTTCAATTTCAGGATATTCAATCTGAAACCATAGGAGTGTTAAATTAGAGAATTAAAATAGGAAAAAAAAAAAAACCAAATCAAACCAAATGAAAAGTACGTATCAGTACCAAGCATAACATTCTTCAAAGAGTAACCACTAATAAAATGTCATTTTGAAAGAGGAATGTTGCAGGAATTGGTAAAAGTAGTTCATTATGAGAGGGTCCAGCAAATGCTTTTATTTACAGAGGGATGAAGACAGACGACACCCTCGTATTTCACACACTAGTCAAATGAATAGGGAGCATATACCGCTAGAGTTACAGTATTATAGGCCCCTATTAGCATTTAGATTAAGATCCAAAATTCCTATCGCGAAGACAAACAAAATAACACAAACAAGTCAAAGACAACGTTGAAGCGCTGAGTACTTTATACTACCACATAAGCCAGAAGCAAAGCATTTCCAGCCGTTACTGCTGAAGCAAAGCTTTAACAAGGTGATGAGGACATCGGTTCGAGACCTTTTGGGCGCTTCTATCAGTGCAGGCATCGTCTAGGATGACTATTTTGTTAGCCTAGTTATTTTCATTTCAGCACTTTTAGTTGTTTTGGCATATGTAGTTGTTTTACTATTTGCACCCTTATTTTCTGCACATTGGATATATTTTGGAGATTTGTTTTGAGATTTGTTTTGAGCCTATATATGACTTTAGACCAATGAGAAGATATGCTTTGACTGATTTAAAAAAATTTGTGTGATTGAGTTTTTCTCTTCATTCATCTCTTTTGTGTGAAACATTGAGAAAACATTAGTGATGTAAAACTAACCCTAAAATAGAGAATTTCCAAGATTCTTAATGGATTAATTTTACAAACACGTAGGTGTGAATCAAAGTTGAAAATTTTAAACAATTAATTGGTTGGATGGATTTTTAAGATCTGAATCACGTTAACAATCCCAATTAATAATTCAATTCTACAATCAATAATTAAATCCCTAAGTGTTCTTAGCAAGTAATAGATTCAATATTGATTCGTACTCTACTCAAGCATGTGGAACACTCAATCTCAATTATTTTTGTGGACGATAGGCGAATCGGATAATATAATAGATAATAGAGCAGTAGAACACAAATATTTAAAAGTGGAAAGAGTATACCGAGAGTTCGAAGAACTCAGCGTAGATCTCGGATTTGAACAGCAACTAAGAGAACAGCACTCAAAGAACAGCAAGGGCAGCAAGAGAGAGGGGATCGGCAGCAAGTGGAGCAATGGCCAAGGGGCGGCTGACGGCGCCGGGTCTGAACGAGGGCGTCGACGACTGGGCGATCGACGGCGGTGCTGGTCGTCAATCGAAAGGGAAAGGAGGGGCGACTGTGAGGGCGATGTCGATTTAGGATGTTGGTGAGGGGTTTCGTCGACGGGGGTGACGATGTGGGAGGGGAGGGTTGCGGTGGTGGGTTGACGGAGAAAGGGTAAAGGGCGATGGTGGTGGTGCGGGCTGCAGGTGACGAAGGCGAGAGGATGGCAGCGGTGGTTTAGGGTGTAGGGTGGTTGGGTTTAAGCGGGAGTTGGAGGAAGAAAGGGTTCAGTAATTAGGGTTTGGTTAATTATATTTGGTATTAGGGATTGATTTGATTTGGATTTGGGGATTGTTTTAATTTGGGGTAGATTTCAGATTTTATCACAAACCCTTAAATTGTATTAGGATTTATCACAAACTGTCAGGGATGCAGGGGAACACCATTGAGCAGATTGACCTTTGATGAGGAATTGATGAATACTTGGTTAAGCTGCACTTGTGTGTGGGAGCAATCAGTCATCTGTTAGTGAATAATAAGAAAAGTTATCTTCATCCTCTCAAAATTCTTCTCTCCATTCCCAAATCTCTTCTTATCTCATCCTCAATTCTTCCAGTACTCCATTAATGGCCAGATCCAGAGTTATACGCAACTCATCTCTTGATAATCTGGTATCAGAGCAAGACACGGGCGATGGTGATGGTCGTGATGACTGCGGTACGGTGTTAGAAGGGGAAGTGGCAAATCTGAGAAGTCAGATGGCTGAAGCACAGCTGCACCATGGATTCCTCACTGAGAGAGTGGAAGCCATAGCTGCTAGCATCGGGGATCGTTTCTCCAGATTGGAAACTCTGATGGCTACGATGCAACAGAACCTCTCACGACCTCCAAATCCTTCCAATCCGCCTCTTCTTCCCAATCCCTTCCAACAAGGTCCTTCAAGAGAGGTATACAACTCCAATCTTAACTCCATTAATCCTACCAATCCAGTTGATGCAGGTAATCTGTTAAGAACTCCATTCAAGGTGGAGTTCCCAATCTTCCAAGATGGAGATCCTACTGAGTGGATCTGTGGTGTGGAACAGTTCTTAGAATTCTATAATGTTCCAGAAAATCAGAAGTTGAAATATGCGGCACTTAATTTGCGGGGTAAAGCTGCCCAGTGGTACCGGCGGCACATTAAGCCCAAGCTTCATGAAATTTCTTGGTCGGCGTTTCTGGAGGAGCTGTTATCAAGGTTTGGACCTACTATTTTTGAAGATTATGGGGGAATACTCTCAAAACTTCAGCAGAAGAATGATTTAGAGGCCTATATTCAAGAGTTTGACAGGCTCTCGAATTTTGTTGAAGATTGGTCTGAAGCTCACTTCCTAAGTACTTTCTTGAATGGTTTAAGGGATGAGATTCGCTGGGATGTGAAATCACAAAGGCCTAAAAGTGTGAATGAGGCTATCGGATTGGCTAGAGGCTATGAGGAGAAGGTATATTGTCTGCGGAAAATTCATAAACCTCCATTTACTCCCAAAACTACCACCACATCCAATTACTTGCCCATCCAACCTGTTAAAACACTCACCACACCTACAACCTCTAACAATTCCAATTCCTTTGTTCCCAAAAGATTGAGTTGGCAGGAGATGAGGGAGAGGAGATCCAAGGGGTTGTGTTTCAATTGTGATGAGAAATATACCCAGGGTCATTTGTGCAAGACTCAAAAGTTTTATTACTTAGAGTGTTTTGAGGAGTCTGAGGAGGAACTTGAAGGTGGTGTAATGGTCCAAGACATTGAAGCTGAAAACTCAGTCCCTACTATGCCGTATGATACTTCCCAACTTCCGCAAGCACCCGAAATCTCCTTCCATGCCTTAGTAGGTTCACAAGTGTACCCTCAGACTATGAAGGTGAAGGGAAGAATCAATGGAGGGGAGGTGAACATCTTGATTGACACAGGCTCCACTCACAATTATCTTGATCCGCAAACAGCTATTAAAGCTAATTTGGAGATCAATGCAGAACCTAGATATAGAATCACAGTGGCTAATGGGCAGACTATGTTTAGTGAGGGGAAAATAGACAATGTTAGATTCTCAGTGCAAGGAGTACATCTCCAGGCTGATCTTCTTCTCTTGCCATTGGGGCCAGCTCAAATGGTTTTGGGGGCTCATTGGTTACGCTCGTTGGGGCCAGTTACTATGGATTTTAATGTCATGACCATGGAGTTCAAAGTTGAAGGGGTTCAAAAGAGATTGCAAGGGATTGTTAATCCCCAATTGCAATTGATGGAAGCAGAGGAGCTTATAAGAATGGGAAACCACATTTGTCAGGCTTATATGATACAGGCACAAGAAATTAGATGGGATAAAGGGGAATTGTTGAATGCCGACCTGCACAGCAAACATCCCACAGAAATCGATAACATATTGCAAGCATTTCCCGAAGTCTTCAGTGAAGAGATGAAGTTGCCACCCCATAGAAGCATCGACCATAGAATTCCTCTGTTGGAAGGAAAGCCACCTCCCTGTATGAGACCCTATCGACATCCACATTTCCACAAAAATGAAATTGAGAAGCAAGTAGCAGAGATGTTAAATGCTGGATTCGTAAGGCCAAGTAGCAGCCCATATGCTTCGCCAGTAATATTAGTGAAGAAGTCCGATGGGAGCTGGCGCATGTGTGTTGATTATCGAAATCTTAATAGTCAAACTATTAAGGCCAAATTTCCTATTCCTCTAATCGATGAGCTCTTGGATGAGTTAAATGGGGCAAAGTACTTTTCAAAAATTGACTTAAGGTCAGGTTACCATCAGATTAGAGTATTTCAAGAAGATATTCCGAAGACTGCTTTTAGAACCCATCATGGTCACTTCGAGTTTGTAGTGATGCCGTTTGGGCTCACTAATGCTCCAGCCACTTTCCAAAGCCTTATGAATGAAGTATTCAAAGAATTTTTGAGGAAGTTTGTGTTAGTATTTTTTGATGATATCCTAGTTTATAGTCGCACTTGGGAGGAGCATCTGCAACACATCACTCAGGTCCTTACTGTGCTGAGAAACAACCAGTTGTTGGCGAAGAGTAGTAAATGCAACTTTGGCAAGACATCGGTGGGATACCTAGGGCATATCATTGATCAGGATGGAATCGCAGTTGATCCTATGAAGATTAAGGCGGTTATGGAGTGGCCAGAGCCTAGTACTGTTAAAGAATTAAGAGGATTTCTGGGTTTAACCGGCTATTATCGCAAATTTGTTAAGAACTATGGAAGTATTGCAGCTCCGCTAACTAATTTGTTGAAGAAGAATGCTTTTAGCTGGACATCAGCTGCCACACAAGCTTTCAATTTACTAAAACAGGCCATGACTTCAACCCCGGTGCTCAAAGCACCCGATTTCTCAAAAGTGTTTGTGCTAGAGACAGATGCGTCACAAGTGGGGATAGGAGCGGTTCTTATGCAAGAGCTCCACCCTATTGCTTACATGAGTAAGGCATTGAAGGGTAGGAATTTGGCGTTGTCCACTTATGAGAAAGAGGTGTTAGCCATTTTGCATGCAGTGAAGCTTTGGAGGCAATACTTATTGGGAAGAAGTTTTGTGATCAAAACAGATCAGCGTAGTATCAAATATATCCTGGATCAAAGAATTAACACGGAGATGCAAGAGAGGTGGTTATGGAAATTGATGGGGTTTTCTTTCACAGTGGAGTATAAGTAAGGGGTTGACAATTCGGCAGCTGACTCTCTCTCTAGGAGGCAAGGGGAACTAGATACTTGTTGTGAGATCACTTTTGTTGTGCCGCAATGGATAGAAGAGATCAAAAAGATGGTGTTAGAAGACGCCTACTTCCATCAACTAGCTGAGAAGCTGAGTAAGGAAGAAGTAAATCCTGTGGATTATCAGTTGTGGGAAGGTATTTGGTATTACAAGGGTAAAATACTTATCAGCCCGACAGCAGAAGTTAGGCGGCTGATATTTTTTGATCATCATGCATCCAGTGAGGGGGGCCATTCAGGGTATCATAAGACCCTACATCGCATAAGAAGAGCTTTTAGTTGGGAAGGAGTTACAAGTGATATTAAGAAATTCATAAGAGAATGTTTGATTTGCCAACGCAATAAGCAAGAAACTATGCTTCCAGCGGGGCTGCTGCAGCCTTTATCAGTTCCCAATCAAGTTTGGGAAGATATATCCATGGACTTTATCGAGGGATTGCCGAGGAGCTATGGGTGTAATGCTATAATGGTGGTGGTTGATAGACTATCTAAGTATGCACATTTCATAGGAATTTTGCATCCCTATACTGCTAAATCCATTGCGCAAACATTTGTTGACAATGTGTACAAGCTCCATGGAATGCCCCGAAGCATTGTGAGTGATCGAGACCCTATATTCATTAGCAATTTTTGGAAGGAATTCTTTGAGAAGCAGCAATGTAAGCTTAAGCACTCTACCGCATATCACCCCCAAAGCGACGGTCAGACTGAAATTGTTAACAAGGCCGTGGAGATGTATCTTAGGTGTTTGAGTGGACAACATCCTAAGGAGTGGAGTAAATATTTGGGGTGGGCGGAGTTTTGGTACAACACCAACTGGCACTCGTCCACAGGACACTCCTTTTGAAGGGGTTTATGGGCGTCCACCACCAACAATACTGAGATATGTTCGGGGTACTTCAGCTTTGCAATCGGTGGAAGATGAACTGCTGTCTAGAGATGCCATTCTACACATGCTGAAGGAGAACATGGCCGCTGCCCAAGGTAGAATGAAGCTATTTGCGGATAAGAAGAGAAGGGAAAGAGTCTTTGAAGTGGGAGACATGGTGTTGCTCAAGTTACAACCATATAAACAAACTTCTATTAGAAACTCAACTCCTCAGAAGCTCTCTTCTAAATTCTTTGGACCATTTCGTGTCTTGGCAAAGGTTGGATCAGTGGCTTATCATATTGAGCTTCCCCCACAATCAACACTTCACCCTGTTTTTCATGTATCGAAGCTCAAAAAGTGCCATGGAAATCATCTTCCTCTTGTGTCTCCGGAGTTACCTTATTGGTGGGTTGAAGAAGAAGCTAAGGAAGAACCAGAGTTGGTCTTGAATCGCAGAATTTTTAAGAAAGACAACAGAGTGGGCATTCAACTTCTGATTAAGTGGAAGAATAGGAGTGTGGAAGATGCATCATGGGTGGACATTGATGATCTTAGAAGGAAGTTTCCAGAGTTCGAACTTGGGACAAGTTCGTCCTCAAGGGAAGGGGAGTTGTCAGGGATGCAGGGGAACACCATTGAGCAGATTGACCTTTGATGAGGAATTGATGAATACTTGGTTAAGCTGCACTTGTGTGTGGGAGCAATCAGTCATCTGTTAGTGAATAATAAGAAAAGTTATCTTCATCCTCTCAAAATTCTTCTCTCCATTCCCAAATCTCTTCTTATCTCATCCTCAATTCTTCTAGTACTCCATTAATGGCCAGATCCAGAGTTATACGCAACTCATCTCCTGATACAAACCCTAATAATTTGGATCTCACTTGTATCACACAGAGAGAGGAAGAGCAAAAACTCAACACAATTGTTTTTTTAATCAAGAATAGCATGTCTTTCTTATTAATCTTAAGGCCTATAAATAGGCTCAAAATACGATACAAATCTCAAAATATTCTCAAAATCTAAAAATTACAAAAAGATTACATATGGCTATAATTGCCAAAAACAAAAATGGTACTGAAATAAAAATCCTAAACTAAACAGGAAAGATGTCCTCATCAATTAGGGTTTGTGAGAAACCCTATATCCCACCTCCATCTCCACCCCTATACCCCACCGAAATCCCCTCTCCCTGCTCCTTCCCGCTGCTCCGCAACCCCACCCACTCTCTCTCCTCATCCGAGCCCCACTCCCTCTCTCTTCTTCAACTGACCACCCGAACCCCCTTATCATCCAATCCAACGCTACCCCCGAGCCACTGGCTTCCCCAAACCGACGCCACAACCACCCCTTCGACACCCCCGAAACCCCTGGCCACCTACCCTAACACACCCGACCACCCCTCTAGCCTCCACAACCACAACTGAAACCTCCCCCTCCCCCAATCCCCAAAACAAATTCAAATCCAAAACCCTAATCGCTAAATACAACTCAAATCTGAAGCCCTAATCCCCAAATCTTCATTCAAGCCCTTAACATAATCTTCACATCAAGAGAATGATCTATGAAGGAGTGCAACGTCATTAACGTCGACAACAAGCATCTTCTTCCTCTCTATCCATGGCGGCGACACTTTCATCGAACCCCGGTATTTTTTTCCATTCCTCCATTATTTGTGGTACTGCCTATCATCTCTAGAATATTATCTGAATTATCTGTCATTCACAAATATTGAGTGTGTACTTCTACTTGCCAATTAGCGTACGAATTATTATTGAACATCTTACTTGATAATAACGCTCAAGGTTGTAAACGGCGTTAGGCGGTGGCAGTTCGGTTGAGGATCGCCTAGCGCCTAGGGCGCCCAGGCGGTACTTAGGCAGCGCCTAGGCGGTTGAATTTATTTTGCCGATTTAGCTAATTTCAGCCCCTATTCTTCAATCGTAAAGTATAATTATGCAATCCAATTGCAAATATTCATCATGTTCTTGTGTAATATGTATAATTAAAGGGTGTTTATGCATTAAAAAAAAGCTTCCTCGTGCAATTAATGTGTAATATGTGCAATTAAAAAAATAATTGTCCAATTATAATATGTGAAATATGCCAATATGTATAATATGTGTAACATGTGCTATTTTAATGTGTAATAGATGTATATGTGCAATCCATCACCAATAATACTAAAAAAGGTAAAAACAATTCCACTACTATTAAAGATTCATACATAGTATATAACAGATTAAAAGATTAATAATAGTTCTCTTTTTTGTGTTATTTAATAGTATTTAAAATTTTAAAAAATAGAAAAAGCCTGGGCGTTGGCATCAGGCAGACGCCTGATCGGCGCCACGGCCGCCTAATCGCCTTTGACCGCCTAGACCACCGCCTATGGCAGGGGTGATTCGTTCTCCTCCATCTGAGCGCCTAGGCATCCGAGGCGGCCGCCATTTAGAACACTGATAACGCTTAAGTATATTTGTTGATTGTTAGGCTTGAAGATTTAATTGAGATTGTTACCCATATTCAATTTCTTGAAATTTCATCATATCAATCCCTAGTTTTTCTTTGTAACTTAATCGGCACTACTTGTTGGTAAACTTAATCTTTTAATATTCTTAGAAAATTCTTTACCTAGTGTTAAGTTTACATCACAAGGCTTTGTGGGGCACATGAAATAATGTCAGCAAGAATTTTAGATGATACTGGACATACTTGGTTAAAGTGAAAATGGTGTCAAATGTGTCTTATTTGCTACAAAGAGCAATGCACCTTTACAAAATTAATTGCATCACAATTAAAGCCAAGAGGAATGCTAAACTATGTCAAAGAGTAAAAGTTAATTTTACCTTTCATGTCTTTCAGGATGTCAACACATGGGTCGTAGGCTGAGTTCTAAAGGTGGAAATGAAATTAAGCATTCTAAGGCGAGTGCCTCATTTAAATGTGGCAACCCGCAATATGAAAAGCAATTAGACAGTCCATTTATTTGCCTTAAAGCGCCTAAAAAATATCAGGCATAAGTTTGTTTTGAGCCTTACAAGCATGACCTCATTACAAACAACTAAATTTGAAAGGAAATTCTATGCTTAAGGCCAATTCGATCAACAACCCTATAATTGGTAGATGCACCATAGGCTTGTTCTCCCTATTCCACAATGAACAACTCAGGCTAAAAAATGATAACGATTTATTGCTTCTCAATTTAAAGATCAAATAAAGGATATCGAGGTTAAAAAATAAAAGAACCACAGAGGCATTATCCAATATATGCAACCCATAAGAGATGGAAATATCGACAACAGAGTTACAGCAAATTGTTCAAGAAGGCATGTACTTAGTAATGAATGAGAACCTGAAATAGAAGAGATCTCTGCTTTGTATCCGGATCATATTGTTTTGTCACTCTGTACCCAGGCCTGCCAATCTTAACTGCAGAAGATAATGAAATAGTTTAGAACCCACAAGAGGAAAAGTGCACAACAAACACTGATTGTTCACTCAGATGTATATGACATCTCAGTCTTGTTATGGAAATACTAATAACAACAATCACTCACAAAAACATAGTCAGAACTTATTAGCACCCATCAAGTTTCGGGCATAGTTATAATGATGCACTTTAATCTCATGCTTATTATGCCTAAAGAAGCACAATTTGAACAGCCCCTTCTCTTACATAAAGCAACTAAACTCGCCCTGTTAGGACAAAATTCAGGGGCGAAACCAGAGCAATTTTGCCATGTGAGCCAAGCAATAAACAACCTTTTAGAAAGAAAAGAAAAAAAAAACTATACTAATTATAAAGTAAATATAACATTTTGGCATATAGTTCTAATTTTCCTGAGATAGTTCGTATATCATACTTTTAAATAAAAACAAATTAGAAACATATTAAATTATCATGCTTTCTTTCAAAATCCTAAAAGTATATTTGCTTCTATCTTTCAAAACTCAAAAGTATATTCAAATGATCAAAGCTTTGGCCTTAATTTCTAGCCAACTAATCATATTATATATATAAAGGGGGATTATTAAAACTGTGTGGGCCAATGTGTAGATTTCGCAATACTTAAATCCATACACAGGAAATAAACTTAACAACACAGCAGAACTTCAAATATTTGGATATTTCTTCCCGTTTAAAATTTGGTCCATTTGGGTGTGTTTGTGAGTCTTGTGAGAGCAACTCCATCCATGGTGGGTTGCCATTTTCATTTTTGGCAACTCAAATGACAACTTTTCTCAAAAATAACAATAAGTTCTACCGCCAAAGTTGCCATTTTGGGTTGCCAAATATATATAAAATATTGTGTGTGTGTGTGTGTGTATATGCAAATTTGGTGGGAAAAGATAAAAAGTATGGTGATGTGACATTTGGCAATAGCCATTTTGTTTGCCAATTTTGAGGAAAAATTTGCATTTCTCATATTTGGCAACCAAAATGACTAGTTTGTGGGTATTTTTTTGCCATTTGGGTTGTCAAATATGAAAATGACGACCCAAATAGCTATGTGGTGGAGTTGCTCTGACCATAGGAGCCCTATATTTTTCTCGTGCCATCTCACAAAACTGCAAAACTCCAGCCGTCCTAACTTTAACTTTTTCCGGACCTTTAAAGTCAAAACTGCAGTTATCTGAACTCCAATCTGATCTAATACATCCAAACTCCGGCCACCCCATCTCTCTTCAGTTGCGCACCTAAACCCAAAGATACAACTGGATAACCAATTTCAACTGATGGCTAATATAACTCTGACTTAACTCAACTTCCGTTGTTTCAACTCTATCCCCAACCCTTTCCAATCACACCCATTTCTCATTCTACAATCACGATTTCGTTAAATTCGATTATATACCTGACTTCTTAAGCGAGACCTTCCGCTTGTGCGGCTGTGGCTGCGCCGGCGCGTCCTTCGCCTCCCGCGCCGCCCGCTTCGCCAGATTCGTCTGGTGCCTCTTCCCCTGCGTGTGCGCCAAATAGTTCCCCTCATTGTTGTGCAAAGTCAAGCACAGCTTACACTCATAACTACAAGAAAATCACAAAAAGTCGGCAACTTTTCGAATTAGGGTTTCTTGATTTCTCCGGTTTCTTGGGTTTTACCTTCCGAGGTGATTGCGCATGAAGTAGGGGTCTTTGGCGAGGTCGATGGTCTCGAGGGCGAGTCGCCGAAGCCGCTCGCGGCGGTCGATGGCCTCGTTCTGGGCCGAGGCAGCGCCGCCGCTGCCGGGTTTGGAGCCCCATTCTCGATCCATTATTGCCTTCTCTCGTATTCGATCCTGAGTTTTTATTTAGGCTAAATATATATTAAAAAAATGACACAATGTTTTGGGCAAGTTTAAAAAAATGACATTACGATTTTTTTTGTTTAAACTCATCCAATATAGACTCGTTAACTTCGTTAGCGGTAGTATTTAAACTACTCGCGTTAACGGAGTTAACGTCTGTAGTTGAGATAGTATGGGGCACTATCTCAAAGAGGGATGTGGGCGAAAAATCACTAAGTATAGACACGCTAACTCAGTTAACGTGCCTATTATTACCAAGACCGTTAATTGAGTTAACGATTGTAAAGATTTCAAGTTTCCAGAAAGTTGAAAATTTCTGGAAATTGGAGATACTCACATACATTAACTCAGTTAACGTGTCTTGTTTTACCAAGGCCGTTAATTGAGTTAATGTGTATGCCTATCTTCACAAACAGACAGACAATGATGTTTTGTACATAAAAATATCACTAAGTATAGACATGTTAACTCAGTTAACGTGCCTTGTTTTACCAAGGTCGTTAACTGAGTTAACGTGTATGCCTATCTTCACAAACAAACAGACATGGATGTTTTGTACATAAAAAATCGCTATGTATAGACACGTTAACCCCGTTAACGTGCCTATTATTACCAAGGTCGTTAACCCCGTTAACGACAGGGATGTTTTTGTATTGACTTTTCAAGCAGGGATAGTTTCGTACATACTTACAAAAAATGGGATAGTTTGGTAAGAAATTCGGGTTAGGGTATGGTTTAAAAAAACCACTTTCATTTTTCGTTTGTGTTTAAAAAAACCACATTCATATTTTATTTGTGTTTAAAAAAACATCACTTAACTAATCAAATGTTTAAATAAACCCACCGAACTAACCTTAACTAACCCAGTTGAGTTTTTTGAAACTTTGTGTCCTTTTTTTAAACAAAAAAAACTTAGTGTCATTTTTTTAAACTGACCCCAAACTTTGTGTGTTTTTTTTATATTTAGCCTTTTATTTACTACCAGTTGAATCAGATATTGTTGATATCCAAATTCAAGCTCGGCCCAATTGGAAAATAAAAAATTTCCCTTACTGTTTGGCTGCATTTGGTTGTTCATTTTAAATTTTATAAATGTGTTTTTGGAAAAAATCTGGGATCTTTTAGCAAATGCCCCCATTCAAATTGTACAAATTATCATATACTCTTATTATTTTTAAAAGCTAAGAAATAATCTCAATTTGGAGAGAACGATTAAAATTCCGCTAACTGGACTTACGTGCATCACACGTGACACAGTAAAATGACCTGCATATACATGATAAAAGGTATTTTAGCAAGAGTAATGCTAGAGCCACTACCAATTTCACTACATTTATCTTCACTACCTTAGGTGGCACACTCCAATAGGTAGGGGATGATAGAGTATGTGGGAGAACTCTCTAATAGGAGTATGCCACTGTGGTAGGGTAAAAATGGCTTGAGTCCCAATCAGGGCCCAATACAACTCTCACTCGGAAAATGGTGGAAACGGCAGTCTAGTTTGGCTTCGAGCCACTGCAGGGTCGGCACCGAACCACAAGTTCACCCCCACAGATCTGGTCTTCTCGTATCCGATGAGCGGCGATGGTCCTCGGCCTCCGATCCGCGACAGCCCTCCGGGCCGTCCGCCCCTCCTGGTATAGAAGGAGGATGACCTGGCACAGCCTGGGCCACCAGATCCTTCCGGAAGCACAGAAGCCCCATGATCTGCCATGTCAGCTTCAAATACCACCAAGGGCTTTGCCACGTCAGCCCTATACCACTCCTGATACTGCCACGTCAGCCCCAAACCACCTGGGCCTTCTACCACGTCAGGCCCATGGGCTTTCGGGTTCAGACCCGGCCCCCAAGCGGATCCAAACCCGGTTGGAATTCCCTATAAATACTAGACCCTCACCCACCTTTAGAGGTAACCAATCTTTTGCCACTTAAATTCACCTAGTTATTGCTACTCTCTCACAGAGACTGACTAGATCGTCGGAGGGTCCGCCACCGGGATAAACCCCAGTGTTTCAGGACCGTCTGCAGGTACACAAGACCTCGGATCCGAACCCTCTGATCCGAGCCAAGGCATCCACTTCACTCCGAGCCCGTTGCAGGAGCCGCCAGGTCACTCCGAGGGTCGTCTGACAAGCAGCTTTCCCCTTCAATATAAATTGAGTCCGAACTCACACCTGGTGCATCCACACGTCTCCCAGAAATAAACCGCATCAGCCACCTAAGGTAGTGAAGGAAATGGTAGTGGCTAATGAAATTGGTAGTGGCTAACGCTTTAGCCATTAGCCACTACCAATTTCACTACCAATTGGTAGTGGCTAATGCTTTAGCCATTAGCCACTACCAATTTCACTACATTTATCTTCACTACCTTAGGTGGCACACTCCAATAGGTAGGGGATGATAGAGTAGGTGGGAGAACTTTCCAATAGGAGTATGCCATCTAAGGTAGTGAAGGAAAAGGTAGTGAAATTGGTAGTGGCTCTAGCATTACTCGTTTACTCTTTTAGCAAGAGTAATGCTAGAGCCACTACCAATTTCTTTTAGCAAGAGTAATGCTAGAGCCACTACCAATTTCACTATATTTATCTTCACTACCTTAGGTGGCACACTCCAATGCTAAAATGCCCTCATCCAAAATATGTAAACTAACATATACCCCCATTATTTTTAAAAATAAATATTTTAGCAAATGCCCACATTCAAAATGTGAAAACTAAGATATGTCCTCACTATTTTTAAAAACTAAGCAAAATTAAGATGATATCTATATAATAAAACACAAAGAAAGCTGTCAAGTGGCTCTCATTCAATCCCCTCAAAATCAAAGGCTCAGATCTAATCTCACAAAACACATTTTTCCCTTCCCCCCTTCCCTAAAAAAAAGTTATTTCCCAAAACTCAAATTCAGATCCCCCCTCCCTCCCACCCAAAACAACTCATTTATTTATTTTATTATCTATTTTTCTCTCTCTCTCTATATATATATTTACCAGTATAATGTACGTGCGATGCACGTCTAAAAAAAGTAAAGTCATCAAATTAAATGAATATATATTGAATAAGAAAAAAAATAATTTATATTTGAATGTTTTGATTTGGGCAAATCATGCGGTGCACATTTATATTTGTTGGATATAGTTTGGACGTGTATTATACGTGTTTATATAGTTACAAAGTTAGGGTTTGTTTGTTACAAATCCCAACTCTCCTATTAAAATAGTAGAGATATATGGAGTAATTATTTTTCACCATATACCAATGAAAATATAGACTTTTATTTACAACTAATTATCGTCATACTATTCAAACTTCAACTACATAATTGTTAATTTACTGTTTACAAAGCTTTTCATATGCTGTATCGTTCTGAAGACGTGCCGCAGGCACGCGACTATAGGCAAATCTAGTACTTAGTTAAAATTAGCTGTCTACACAATTTATTCCTAATCCTTGTTCCATTCTTTTTTTTTTAATTTAGCAGAGAAGGAGCAGCTGCAGAATCTATCAAGTTGAAAGAGAATAAGCAATAGTATCATAATAGAGCATAAGAAGAGGAACATCAACAACATAAGGAAAAGAAGAACATGTGCGTATGTTATAGTAATGCCCCATTAGCACCCAAATTTTTTATAATTGTACCAAAAGACACATGCCATCCACGTCTGTTAATTCTTTAGCAGTGACGGGGTTAAATTACCTTTTTACCCTCACGTCTTATAAATTTCCTTTAACTTTCTTTTGAAAATTCATTAAAATTCCTTTCAAATTTCGTTTAAAATCCTTTAAAAAATTCTTTAAAACCCTGCTACTAATATATTCACTTAATGGTGCTCCTACTTTTTAAAAATGTTTATGCTGCTACTATATGGTGTTTAAAGTAGCGCGTGCATATGTGTAAATGTAGCAAATCAGACAGGGGCGCTACGAACACACAACCAAAAGACCTAAATCCAGCAAATGCAGCATATTTCACAAATATCCATTAAGCATAAATGATATTCACACATATCTAGGGGTGGACAACTATTATCCGAACCGACCGGTTTTTAACCGAACCAATTGGGGGTTTGGATTGGCTCGGTTCTTGATCTTCAATAACCAACTGGACCGGTTCGGTTGTTGGATGGGGCTTTCAAATAACCGATGAAATCGAACCGACCGTACCTCTATGCATAAGTCCATAAAAAATATAGTTCTCCTTTAATTTCTTGAATATAAAAATAGTCGTTTCTCAATTTCTTGGAGATACAAAATAGTCTTCTTTATTTTCTTTAATACAAACCGAGCAATTGTTCAACCCATGTTTTAATTCTCCATAAACCTGTGTGTTATGTTGTTGAGAAATGCTTGATTTACAGTGTGGTCCAACTTAATAGAATCACGAAGTTGATGTAACATTTTATAGTTACTTTAATCAAGTCAAGTAGAAATTGTAATATTTTTTTTTATACCTGAAATTCAATTAGCTATGGTTATTTAATGTTTCTTTTATGATAATAAATTAAGATTACAGAAGTATGCAAGTGAAAAAGTAATTTATCTCACTCATTTAAACGTCATAGTCTTTATTAACAACTTGTGGTTTTATGAATCTCCGTTTTAAATTTATTTCTGAATAACAAATACCAGGTTGTTTCTTAAGTTTGATTATAGTTGATCTTTTAAATTTCAAAAAAATTATAAATGATGTTGAAGGTGAAAAGTAGTACACTAAACTGACCAACCAATCAAATCCAAACCGAGCTTAATCGGCTTGGATGGAAACCGATCCAATTAAGGTTTGGATTGGTTGCGAATGAGAAAATTAAAACACCGATCTTCTTTGGATCGGCGGTGGATGGTTCATATTAGGTCGGATACCGACCGTTGCCCACCCCTACACATATCTCAATCACATATTTTCAATAGCTTGCATTCCTTGTTTATTCGTTCTCATCACATCACAACTAAACATTGAATAGAGACCGATATTCCCATTAGAGACAATTGCTAAATATAGCGAGCCGATTTGACAATTGCTAAATATAGAAGACGGAGGATATTCTTCCGTCTTATTAAATATTTTTATTTTAATATGGACGGACGGAGGATCTTCTTTTGTCTTATTACTAGATTTGCTCATGGGCATATGCCTACGGCACATCTTCGGAACGATACAAAACACGAAAAGCTCTGTAAACAATAAAACAATAATTATGTAGCTCAAATTTGAATAGTATTACAATAATTAGTTGTAAATTAAAGTCCATGTGTTTCATTAGTATGTTGAAAAATAATTATAAATGAGTGTGTAAAATCTAACTTTTTAGAACTTTAAGTGTGAAAATTGATGAAATTTAACTGTTGAATAAATATTTGCTATTTTCAATATAACATTTGCAAAAAAATAAAACATAAAAATTCTGGAAATTTTCAAACCTGAATTTTTAAAATCTAAATTTATAAGAAAATAAAGAAAGAATGGGAGAGAGAGATAGGGAGAAAGAGAAAGAGAGAAATATGAAAAAAATGAAGAGAGAAGAGAAAGATAGTAATAAAGTAATGAGTTTGTTAGTTTTGGGGGAAAATTTTGGTTTTGGGGTTTGAAATGGGGGGGGAGGAAAATGTGTTTTATGAGGTTAGATCCAGGCCTTCGATTTTAAGGGGATTGAAGGTGAGCCACTTAATAGTTTTTTGTGTGTTTTATTATATAGATTTTTATTTTATTTTAATATGGACGGACGGAAGATTATTTTTCTTCAGTCTTATTAAATTTTTTTATTTTAATGTGGACAGCCGGAAGATCATCTTCCGTCCATCTGCTTTTTCATTTAAAAAAATAATATGAAACTGCCATTCATATTTACGAATTTGCCATTTAAAAGGATTTAAATTTTTAAAAAAATTCCATCTTATTATAATTTTAAGTTACGAAAATGTCATTCATATTTATGAATTTGCCATCTAAAAATATTTAAAATTAAAAAAAAAAATTGCTGGACGGAAGATCTTCTATCGTCCAGCACTTTTTTAAAAAATTGGCACGACGGCCATCGTTTCATTGCTATATAAATGCCAAATATGTATGTTTGAAACAGCAAAGATAGTAGATGCTCTAATAAGAGATGCCAATATAGTGACGGGGCAAAAAGGAGATTTCACAACTCATCTCTTTCTTTCTCTCACGTATCAGCCAACTTCTTTCCTCCCTCTCTTCGAACGCGAACCTAAACCCTACCTACCTCCAATCCCGACACCCTCAAACCCTAGCTGAAATCCCGGCCTCCTTCTTCCCCCTCTCACTTCGAACGGAAATCCCGACACCCCAAACCCTACATCAAATCCCGACCACCCCAAACCCTACCTCATATCCCGACACCCCCAACCCCAAATTCAAATCGACTACCCGCTCGAAATCCTCCCCGGCAACCCAAGTCGACGCCGCCTCGAAATCGAAATTACTCCATCCTATTCAAACCTAGGGTTTTATAGCCATGGCTTCCGATGCGGAGGAAATCGAAATCGGAGAGGAGGAAGTAGAAGAAGAAGAAGCCCAAGTTGACGGCGACGAAGATGGGGAAGAGGAGGAGGAGGAGGAAGGGGAGGGAGATGAGAGCTACAATCTAAAGTTTTATGGCGAAATGGATCCCCTCGATTTTGCGCTCAACGATTCAACCAATGGTGACGATGAGGAGATATACCAGCAGTTTCAGCGACTCGAGTACGAAGCCCTAGCCGAGAAGAAGCGCAAAGCTCTCTCCCATCCACAATCTAGGTACACACCAAAATGACCCGTCTACGCGTCTATTTGTATAAGATAGAGTAATTCTATTCCTAGATGAACACACCTTGATGTGACCGTCTTAATCAACATTATCACTTCATCAGTCAAACTAAAATCTAAGTCGTATCATTAACCAAATCGGAACCTACTTAATATCTAATTGATTATTGTTTAACTTTAATTGTTTAGGGTTTAACATTATAGTGAAATGTGGCAGTGCTGACTTGGCATGTTATATCCAGGAAGTGTGGAATTGGTAGTGGAGTAACGTGTGTCATGCTAAGCAAATGGGAGTTGTGTGAAAAATGTGGCTAAAAGGACAAAAAAGATGAATAAAAGAAAGTAGGTGGTTGGTGGTTGAAGAAAAGGATGAAAATTGTCGGGGGATGTTGAAAGTGGGGTTCATGGGGGAAGATTTGTAGGCAAAAAATGTGAAATGGGGAAAAAGCATGGGTTGAGTACTTTTGCACATGGGGTAATCTAGTTATAACTACAGAGTTGCGGCTGTGTGTTTTGTGGACAACCATCAACTTATGAATTTCAACTACTTATTTGAAGTTACGGAACTATATAATTTGTTCACTTATATTTAATCATCTACATAAAATCTCAGCCACACTTTTCAAACTCCAAACTATATCAATCATCCACTGAAAGTTAAAAGAGGGCATGGGCACATGCATTGCACTTCCAACGGTCGAATTAACTAGTATGTATATTACCCCAACATAGAAGACACAAGAACATGGTATAGCACTGCACAGTGACACACATATTTTTTTGACAAATAAATTATTGAATAGCTGGTGTTGAGTTGGACTCGACATGACTTCCAAATAGAAGTGTTTGTGCTTCAAAGGTCCCAACAAGTTCTAATAGCTACACACGGATTTACATTGAAATAGCATGTGTTGTCTCACTATACCAGATAAGTGTGGCCTATACAATATGCTTTCCAAATAGAACTGTTTTCCTTTCATATTCGCCAACCAATTATAATTTACACATCACCCCCATAGCGTGGGGCTGACTTAGTAGTTATAAGCGGTCCTTCAGTCACAGTTATGTTACTTTACCCTAGTTTGAGCGTAGAAGTTATGCTTAGTGATGCAACTGCTCTTGGTTATTCATAGATGGTAGGGGGGCTTGAGATTTAAGAGAGATGAAAGAACAAAAGAGAAGGGAGGTAGAGGAGGAGGTAAAATGAGGAGGAATAGGTAGATGTTGGGGGAGAACTGGCAAGAAGAGATTGGGTGCATGGTTTTGGAAGTCGCTAAACTTGTGACTTCCCTACATCTTACAAATGCTAATTTTAGTTCCTTGCATTTTCTGTAGTTGATGATATTAAAATCAATGGGTAACTAGTAATAGTAGATAATTACTCACTTTAAAATGGTGATTGTTAAAATGATGATTATTTAAATTGTCTGGTCTGTGTGATTGTCTAAATTAAGTGTAAGTCTAATCTTACCGTCAAGTATGAAGTATGTATAGCTGAAAGGAACGGAACTACTCAAAAATTTAAGAAATTTGGCTGAGTTTTTGAATGGTACCGTGTTTTACTTTTTTATCTGTTATAATTTTTTTTTTTATCCTTTCCCAGTTGTTCTTTGCAGTTTGTTTTATTTATTCGTGTGGTAGTGAAGGGCAGGTGAAGAAGGCAAGGAACAGCGAGATTTTGGGTGTTACGATGGAAGAAATGAACGAGTTCAATGAATTGATGAATTTTGGTCGCCGCAGAAGAAGATCAAAGGCAGTAAGATTCTTGTTCCTGTTAGCTTTCAACTCTTACCAATCACCCCATAGTCTTTCATACGGTATTTCAATTACATGACCACATGCAAATTGGATTTAAGCCTCATAAATATGTGGAAGTTGATTTATGTTTAGGTGACTTACTGGTTGTTACTTGTATGCCAAACCTTTCTTTAGGTTCCCCTGCATAGAAAGCTGACCTTTTGTGTTGTGTTGGTTTTCAGGGCAGAAGAAGGGGAAGAAGGAAACGGACAAAGAATAACCATAGTCCTGAAGTTGCTAGAAAGATTGGTGATGCTACACTTCAATATGCATGTGGAAATTATGCTGAGGTGAGACCCCCAATATTTCTTTGTTTCTAGTTGATTTGGATTCTTAAACAGTTGAGCTTTTTATTTTCAACTGATGCCTCAAACTTTATTACATGTGGATTTTCCTATGCACATATGACATGGATCTTGGAAATATTGTATGTTGAGGTCTAGAGTTATTGATCACGATGAGAATTTTCTGTAATGCTTCAAACTGTTAACCCACAAACCTAGTCCGCGATTCCGTTTGTCTGAGATTATGTTGTAGCGCCCCGAGTTCCACACACTGGGCGCTCGTGACACTTACCCAGAATCTTTACTTCAATGAGTACACAACACAGAAAAATTACAGGAAATTAGCAACTTACATTGCACAAGGAAACTTTATCCTACATTTGGATGCTTTTCGCAGCACGAGTCCTCTGCTCCACGATCAACGATCCTGCAATTAGCAAACTGTGGGTACGTCAGTTGAATACAACTGACGCAACGCGGATGAAAACCACAATCTCCAAAATTCTCAACAATCAATATTTGTTGCAGAAGAAAAGAAATGTGAAAGTCAAACCACAAGTGTCGGTGTATGTCATGATCTAGATTCTAATGCACAACTCATATGCACACCATGCTCTTAATCTAATGCAAACTTGATTTGAAAACATATGCATCCCATACTACATACTCCCTAAATCGAGTTCGTATTCTCCAGATAATAGGGTTCAATCCCTCGCCATGCGTCCTACTCTTGTATTCTTTCCTGTTTCTGACATTCATTTAGTGACTGGTAGAGTCTGCACACATGTGGTCCATTTTCGCTCCTGCAGTTGGATCATGGTCCTTCTCCACTCTGAACGGCAGAGATCATCCTGTTCGTTCAGATCATGGTCCTTCTCCACTCCGACAGGATCGTGATCCCTCTCCACTTCCGGTCAGGCCGGTGATCATCAGCTCTGCCGAAATCATGGTCCTTCTCCAATCCTGCCTCTACCAAAGTTATCATGAATATAAGACGAATCGATAGGGCCACACCTACTCCGTCTAGAGACTTAGAGTTACACTCTTGCTCTTTATTCGCATTAAACAATATTGAACCTTAGGTGGATTTGGAGGGTCCATTCCCTAATTTTCACCATACAGTTCTTATTACTAAATCCCAAAAATTAACAGACGAGACCACGCCGCACGTGTTGCGGACGAGACCACGCCGCAACTAGTGCCTGTCCATACCAATCGAGTCATACCACTTAAGGCTAACACCTTTACTCAATTTAGGTCAAAACTTATCCGCTTAATTCCTTCATTAATCACCACTTTCTAGGTGGAAATATCAATACTCAAAGTCTCATCTCGATTTAGTTAGGGTTCATCCTAGCCTCCAATCATGCTAAGAGTTGACCCACACATGCACCAAACTAGTGCACTCAATGTGCACCACACTTCACAACAAGTATGCATATAAGCATGCATTGGTTATATACATACCCATGCATAACCGTATTTCATCTAATACCGCATTCCACGCTTAAAAAATTATTTCCATACTAGGATTTTGCACACATGTGTATGTACTACTTCACATCCACCTAATGGTAAATACCTTAGTGTAATCAACCTATTTCACATACACACATACAACAATTGCATGAAGATCTTTCATACATATTTCTCAACTACCTTTCCATATTATGTTTAGGCAAGCACAAGTGTGAACTTGTATTCATGGAACAACCAAATACCCATTTACTTAATTTCAAAATTGTGTAATAATCTACACAAACATATCTTTTCTATCCTTTCTACTTTGTTCCTTTTTCGTTTCCTTTGTTTTCTTAATCCGGCAATTATAAACATACACACAAGCATGTATATAAAACCATCGTATATAATCTATTAACAATTACTACAATAACCATTAACACTTTAATACTTCTCAATCACTACTAGTAACGATTACAACCGATAACAATTCAAGCTATCAATTTTAATTCATCAAGCAATCTATACCATCTACCAAAGCAAATTATTATCAACAGTTTCCCTTTTGCTACAAATAAATTACTACACAATTATGTCAATAAACTACTACACAATTATTTAAATATAAATAAATAACAAACAAAATAATAATAATAAGAATAATAATAATACATGAGGTATGAAGAATACCCACTTTGATTGTTTGCAAGCTTGAAGTTGCTACTTCTCCTCCTTGCACCTTTAGTCTTCTTGACTTCTTGCTCCAATCCAAAAGTAGTAGTAGAGTGGTA